>CAWUFW010013565.1:0-468372 GCA_963921515.1 Calotriton arnoldi
TGTTTCCTGAGCCTGTTCGCTACTGACATAGTGCACGAATCGGAGCGGACGATTCGGTCGGAGATTTGCCTGTTATACGCATCGTACTTGCTAGTTTGTAGGAAAAAGCTCCGGATACGAGTCGGACGTAAGGTAAGCCTACGAATAGCATTGGGAAGGCACTTTTGGCGACATCGGAATCGACCCCTTAGTTGTAAATGTAAGGAAAGGGGATTTGTGTAATTATCTGGTGACTCAAGCTCTTAACTCCAGAACAGTATAATCTAAGGGGAGGTAATCCTAGCCTGGGACAGTGGAACAGCAGAAGGAGACAAGTTAGTTGCCAGCCGGTGCTCCTGCCTGGGGTGTGTTCATCAAATGAATATTTAGTTTCCTGTGAGATTAGCCTGAGGCTTTAGGATGTCTGTTTTTAAGGGACTATCAGAGAAGCAGCGCCCAGTAGCCCACACTGTTCCACTGACATAAATCTGGTGGTTATTATATAAAGGCCTAAAAAGAGCTTCCTTATTAAAGTGCAAGTATTTCATTTGTTAGTGTTAGGGCAGGAAACGCGTCATTTTTGACTGGATTCGGTGCGAGAATAAGAATCCCGTGGTTACAATCATCCGAGAGTTATGCGGTTCAAAACACAAGGCCTAAAATATGAAATTACTTATTGCGCTATATTCTCGAAATCTCCAATTGTTATAAAAAAATAATCTTCGATTTTGATGAAACATTGCCACCTTGTGGCCATGTTAGTAATTCTTAGCCATAGACGTCAATTCTTAGCACCACTGAATTGTTGTATTTATTGCACTTATAATATGATAGTTTTTCCCAATATGGGATCCGTCCCATGGTGCACAATCTGTCATTTGTTTTGATAAAGCCAATTAATTTCTCAAAACTCATTCGACGTAGTTATACAATTTTGTCTTTGTTCCGTAATATGCCAAAGAATCATTGTTTTGTACAGCACTTGTGAAGCTCGTGTTTTAAATCCCGTTTCATTATATGCAATTAGAGCAGCCCCAATGCATTTTGGAACAACTCGATCCTTCGGGGCAGATTTACAATTAACTAACGCAGCACGCCCCAGCAAGTCATTTTGCTGCGCCGCGCTGCGTTAGTTTGGAAAGCACAGGGATGCGACATATTTACAAGAATATGTCGCATCCTTGTGCTTCCCCCTGCGCTGGCGCACAAACTGCAGCCATGCGCCGGCGCAGGCACCCTTGCACCATGGTGCAAGGATGCCTGCGTCGTGGGGAGATTGTTTTTGTGCATGAAGGGGCACCTTCCTGCACAAAAACAATAACTACAACCATTTTCCTCTTTCAATGCGTGCTGTAGAATGCAGCACGCATTGAAAGAGGAAAAAACGAGGAGAAATGAAAGCATTTCTCCTCGGTGCGCCTCGCTACGCCACCTCTAGGGTGGCGTAGCTTTCAGACGCATCTCCAGAGTTACGATTTCTCGTAATTCTGGAGATGTGTCTTGTTCCATGGGTGTTGCGTGGGAACACCCACAGCAACACCCATGGAACGCCCCTTCACCGCAAAGTGCTGCATGTGAATGGGCCGTATTTACAAGGAGAGGAAAAGTCACGCAGGGTGGCTTTTCCTCTCCTTGTAAATATGGAGTAGCCCCCTGCGCCACCACTACGTCACAAAAAGTGACGTACTGGTGGCGCAGGGGGCTTGTAAATCTGCCCCCACGTCTGGGGGACAATCTCCTAGTGCAATATTCCCTCATCTCTGCGCCAAAACAAGAATATTTTAACTCTGTCGATGCAACGGATCCCATATTGGGAATCGCTGTCACATATTTCATACGAAAGGGCACATTTATCAAGCTTTACCGCAGCACACTGCACTGCGTGAAACGGAGAGGTCAGAAATGCGCCGTATTTATCATTACACTGCACATTCCTGTCTTTTCCTTGGTGGCGCACAATGTGCTGCCTAGCGCCAACGCAGGTACAAACGAGGGGGCTTATTTACAAGCCCCTTGCGGCACCCGTACGTCACTTTTCCTATGTTAAAAATGACGCAAAAGTGGCGCAAGGGGCTTGTAAATCTGCCCCGAAATTGTCTCCTTGAGTGATGAAGAAGATATGAAATGAAAGTGGAAAATTCTAACAGCTCTCTTTCCACCAAGCATAGCTAACAGCGCATACTTTTAATACTTTAAGGTTCATATTTATGCCTCCTTGCATGGCTTTGAATGCCTCATTGATATCGAGTGAGGCAACAGCTGCACAAATCGCGGCCTTGCATTACTCTGAGTTAAGGAGGCGTTGCGGTGGGTGTTCCCTTGCAACACCCATGGATTTTGATGCTTCCCAGATTTACAAAGCCATGTAAACCTGGGGATGCGCCAAAACCTTACGCCTCCCCAGGAGAGGCGCAATGAGGAGAAATAACTTTATTTCTCGTTTTTTCCTCTTTTCATGTGTGCTGCTTTCTGCAGCACACGTAGAAAGAGGAAAAAGCCTCCCAGGATTGTTTTTGTGCCTAAAGGCGCCCCTTCTTCCACAAAAAGAATCCTGCCGAAAACACAGGCACCCTTGCACTATGGTGCAAGGTTACCTGCGTTAGCGCTAGGCTGCCGAAACGGCGCAAGGGGAAAGGACTGGAATGCACCATATTGGATAAATACGGTGCATTCCTGCCCTTTCACTTTAACTTAGGGCAACTCAGCAAGGCGACTTGCTGTGCTGCCCTATGCCATAACCCAATAAATGAGACCCTAAATGTATACCCTGTTAAACTCTTCTGCTCCATCACATTTGACCAGTCTTCGTATTTTTTTTGTTAATTTTCCTATACCTTTTATTTGGGGGAACCTTGTGATCTCACAAACTTCCTTCTAAACTTTTTTCTCCATTTTGGTGCTTTAGCACCCAAGAGTGATACATGAATGCATCACATTTTGCACCTAACTCAAAGAGTACATGGTGCAACTTGTCTCTGAGTGGAAACAGGGAAAGGCAAATTGGCGCTGACATATGCAGATTGATGTTGGATCCCTGTAATTGGCTGCTTTGCTTCTCCAAGTTAGACAGCTATCTTGAAATGGTGCCTTTTCTTTATCTACCCTTCTCCTACAAGCAAAGTGTCAGACATTCTAGGCATTCTCCATTTGAAAATGTAGTAATTGTTGTAATAATACTAATTTTCTTAAGCTTTTTTTCTGCAGTTATCAATGATAGGAAAAACCAATATTAGCATATGGACATATGTAATATGAAAACATTAAGGTGTGAACCAGTAAAACATATGCGTGTGTGTGGACATCAGTCATTCATGTGTGGGAACCTCAACCCCCAAACTGACTCCCCCCATCAATTCACTGAGCGTTACATATCAATCTCCTAACTCGTCCACCAGTTTACCGTCTGTAGGAACTGCTCTCATCGGAATTTCTTCTGCAATGGCTCTGTGACCCAGGAGTCTGTAAAAGCAAGATGGGCGTATTACCAATCCAATACAGACAATGTTGAATGTGTTCAGGAGGAGGCGTTTATTCATGTTCCTTCATAGTAGCACCAGGAATAACTGCTGCTCTCTTAAGGGTACACATTCCATCATAGAACATGGGATCCCCACTGAAAATTCCTAAGCATCATGAACAACACTAGATCACCACAGAGTCCTCCACTGGGCCACTGGGGTTATAATGATACTTAAAATGTTGTTTGAAATGAAAGAGCATTTGTTTAGCATTCTTTTGACAGAATTCAATTATTTTTTTATTAAAGTTGGAAAACGTTTCCAAGGTTGTGAGTCGTGAATTATGAATAAAATCCATTGATTAATACCAAGCTTTTGTCCAGATGATGTTGCTCCCAGTGCTTACAACCAGCCAGGTAGTCAGGCAACATCATCTATTAGTCGCCTGAAAATTGACTTGACTAATGAAGCTTAGTTGTTGATTGACTTAGGGCCTAATTACAACTCCGCCCTTCCGCTGCACTGCCAAAGCCGTTGTCAGACCGCCCGCCAGATTAGGAGTTTCCTCCTGTCTGGCAGGCTTTGTTTTTGATGTTCCCACGGCAGTGCCCTGAAAATGGGCACCGCACTGGGAACTCCGAAAACAGTTCTTGCACAGCATGGACTGAATATTCCATGCCGTGCAGGAACTGGGGTGCATGCAAATGGGGGCACATGTTGTGCCCCCCCTGTGTGCAACCACATGCGGAGGAGGCACATGGGGCCCTGCAGGGCCCCCTTTGTTTCCTCTCCACCATGGTGTACATGGAGTAAGAACCTCCATTGGAGAGGAAATTCGTAATATGCTTGGCGGGATTGTGGCGGTCCCGCCAATCATATTGTGGCCTCCTGACCGCTGCAACACCACCAGGGAATGGCGGTTCCCTGGCGGCTGCAGTGGGGCTGTGACTGTCAAACCGCCCGAATCATAATAGGGTGGTCAGGAGGCTGCCACAGTCGTGCCCCCACGAGTCCGTTCTACTTTCTAAGCATCCAGTTTGTCATCCCCCCAAGTCCTCGCTTCCTTCTCTCACATTCTCAGAGAGGCTCTGGCAGTGACAGGAGGTGGCAGAGATCTGGGTTTGACAAGTGGGACTCTGGTGAAACAGTGAGTCCATCGCAAACATTACTATTTTTGTGTGTGCTTACCCACAGAGCAATCCACCTTATTTTGGGTGAACCAGTCACTGAGCAGTGGAGAAGGAAAGAAAAGACAGGATCAATTCCACATCGCATCCTGGTTCACAAGTAGGCAAGCTGGGCATAGGGAGACAAGAGCAATTGTGTGTGTGAATGTGTAAAAGTATGCTCAAAAGAGTGAATGCATGGGTGAACATGTCTGTGGATGCATTGTGTAAAATTGTCTGAGTGTGCAAACCAGCCTAAGTGTAAATGTGGTTGCATGTCTGTCTGTGGAGGAGTTGAGAAGGTGGACATATTCCTTACAGTCCGGGAAATAACAGTGGTCATCTCTGAGATAACTGCAGTACTCAGATAGTGTGGACTTCATTGACATATTCTGCTCCCATCCTATTGCCATTATGGTAGCCAGCTGTTGGCTTAATGGTGACCCTGGCAAATGTAGGCCATTATTGTAAATTCCTACACTCCTGTGGGCCAATACTGGCATATATAACTACCTTTACAGTAAAGAAAATAGGTAATAATGGTGAACATAAACAAATCAAATTGTTGTGATTTATGTAATTCTACATGTGGGACCTTATGTGGTTAAGATATGTAAATTTCCGTATGTTGTGAAGAAAAAGCTTTTATGGATTTTTCCCTTTGTTTCACCTTCCCTCGTTTCTTCCCTTGACCCCTGTGTTTAATTACCTATGGAACTTTCCATGCCATTGTCCAAACTGCCTGGCGTTTTGACAGTTGGAGAAGACGCCCAATTGAGGTTGTGTTAAGAGTGAATAAAGTCTTTTCCTGAAGAGATACGCATCGTCTTATATTCAACACTGGCAGCGATTAATTGAACCCAGCTGTGTAGGGGGCAGCGATGCAACCTCACCCCTTGCGTTACGACACAGTTTGGCAGCTTCTTAATTATCGATACCTACGGCACTCCTGTGGAGCTCGAGCAGTGCATTCGGGCACAGTAGTAGCATGATACCACTGTCAGTGTTCCCTGAGGTATGAAAATGTAGCTGCGTGCCGACTTAATGTTACACCGGTGAGTCTGAAATTCTGATAGTAGCGTTTAACCTCGACTCGCCGGCGGAGAAATGTATTCTCCTTGAAATCGTTGTTTGCTGTGAGACCGTAGGTGGGGTGAATTGCACCACTTTGGGGCATATTATCAACGGCCAGCGATAATTATCGCTGGCCGTGCTTAGCGATAGATATCTTATCGCTGGCTATCTCCGGAAATTATCGCTCTGGTAGCGCGTTATTAACAACACGCTTCTCCAGGGCGATAAAATTCCAGAGATAGCGAGGTTATCGCCGTTTGCAGGGAACATCGCTGGTTTTCCAGCGATGTTCCCTGCAAAGCAGCGATGACCTTGCTGATACGACCCTGTGGTCGTATCAGCACAATCCACCCCCTATGTTAGGGATGGCTAAGTCGGGATAATAGCAGACGTTAGATTTTGGCGAAACGGCCGTTTTCGCCAAAATCTAACGTCTGCTATCATCCTGTGGGCTGCCTTGTAAATATCGCGATGTGCACATCGGCGATATTTACAACGTAGCCCATCTGAGGTACGCCAGTAACGCCCACCTTGCATCTCATTAGAGATGCAGGATGGGCGTTATGGAAAGGAGCGATAGGGCAAGGATTCACGCGATAGCGTGACCTTGCTAATACAGCGATAAAATTATCGCCGCTTTTCGTCTGAAAACAGACGCTAAAGCGGCGATAATTTTTTATCGCCGGCTTGTTAATATGCCCCTTAGTTCGGCGACTGTGAGGCAATTTGCGGAGTGCAACATCGTTTTATGGCTCGCTTGCTAAGCGCAGCTTCACCAGAGTCCCATGCTGAGTTGTTCCCCACCTGACTGACTGTGTCGTCCTGTGGAGAAGGACGTCTGCCTGTGGAGAAGAGCGTGTAGGAGGGTCCCGTTTTACCATCTAACAGAAACCCACACCCCATTCTGCAATACCCTTCAAACCTGGCATCCCTAGATAAGCCCCACCACTGAGGCCTAGATAAAGGGTCTTTAAGTTGTCCACGGTCCTTCACTTTCTTGCAAATTCACACAGAGGCCCAAGTTCACCTTCTCACAGACCTACATACAGGACCAACCATACCTTTGTCAGAAATATGTATAGGCCCAATAAAAGACAGGGTATCCTATTGTCATTTTTCTTAATATTATAAACTGATCTCATAGACTTCAGTAACCTGACAGCAGAGGCCTACGCCATCCTCCGCGACAAACTCTCCCCCCCTTTGTAAATTTCCACAGTTACGAGAATTAGATTAGCCCACACGCATACGACATTTCTGGGACATCTGGCGGTTTCACAAGTACATGTGCAATATTTAGTTATGAAACTTTCCGCGCTTGCTTAAGCGAAACTGAGACAGACGGCTACGTGACGAAGAATTAATGTATTAAAATATTAACTCTGAGCTTTTTATGGTAAAAATTATCCTTTGTTTACTTTTTGCGGTCAGGAGCACTGACCACCTGTCAAAAGCCCCTAATTTCACCATGATACCACTTCTCAGTCCCATGGGTGGAATTTACCATAGTTACAGGAGGGCGGTCAAGGGCTGCGTCAGGACATACGTCAGAAAGGGTAAAACTTCTGCATTCAAGCATATATAACAGCTGCACCCAGGGTGTGGCATCGAATTCTCTTCAAACCAGCACCCAGGTGCCGTGTGAGGGTTCCCGACTGATCAATCGTTCTCCTGACTGGGCCCAGAGCTCCTATTGCCAAGGTGATAATGCTCCTACTTAATAATTCTGCCTATTGACTTTGTCAGTCTATCTGACTTAATAATTTTGCCTAGTGACTTTGTCAGATTTTGCCCATTGACTTTGTCAGTCTATCTGACTTAATAATTTTGCCTATTGACTGTGTCAGACTATCTGACTCAATAATTCTGCCTTTTGGCTTTGACAGATTATTTACTTCAGGTCATCTGTACCCAAGCAATTGCATTTATTTCAGTTTAAATGTGTAGACTTGAATATTGTTATTTTATCTCAACAAGAAGCTTGTCCTCTGAATGCTATCATTTGTATCACTCTTGAATTCAGGGCTGCCCCTTGATCGGCTGCTCATGGATTAATTTATAGATATACATTTCTGTTTGAATT
This sequence comes from Calotriton arnoldi, assembly GCA_963921515.1. Classification (NCBI taxonomy): domain Eukaryota; kingdom Metazoa; phylum Chordata; class Amphibia; order Caudata; family Salamandridae; genus Calotriton; species Calotriton arnoldi. The sequence continues at coordinate 7,761 of CAWUFW010013565.1, forward strand.
GAACCAATTGATCTCTAACATTGTTGATGCAGTCATTTCTGATCTTACCCATATGTTGATGGGCAACACTTAAATTGAAGTATTTTCTTTTATGCTTTTGAATTGTTTAATAAACTATGATATTTTAACACATGGTTCTTTCTTGCCAAGTGCCAAGAAGAGTGTGAAAGAGACTCTGAGAGGAGAGAGGTAAACAGAAGAGTGTGGCCAACCACAAACGTTCCCTCTAACACAGTGGCGACCACGAAGGGACGTCTCGGTCGGCGAGTCATCCACAGTGTGGTCTCGGGACACACGCACGGGTTTCCCCTCCAGGCTGCACCTCGGACGCTCCGCTGCCCCCGCCCGCCTGGGTAAGTCAGGGATAGTTTTGTTTTTCTTCCTTGAATTTGCCTCAGGTTGTGGCTTGTGGGGTGGTCCGTCCGTGCTGTCGTGTCCTCTGGGGTTTCCCCTGTGTCTGCTCCCTTGTTCCCCTGTGGCTGGCTGTCTTGCCACGGCGTCCTCTGTGGCTGGTCACATTTTGTGGGGCATCTTTTGGTCCTTCCCTCTCTACTGTCCTATTTCACGTTTTGCTTTGTTCTGCGTGGGGTCTCTTCACCTTTCTTATTATTCTGTTGTGGTCTTTCTGCCATATAAATTGTTTTTATTGTTGTTCTTTGAGGTTTTTGCCGCATACTTTGTGTGTGTGTTTTTGTTTAATGGCTTGAGGTTTGAGTCCTGTGCCGTGTCTTTCCTATGTGACTGGCCAAATTCTGGCATGTGTTTGCTGCTTAATACATGCATTTGAGATATTTACCGCATAATTTGTATGTTTGTTTTTTCTTTCGGTTTTGCCATTAGTGGTTGCTATTTGAGGTTTGAGTCCTGCGCCGAGTCTTTCCTATGTGACTGGCCGAATTCTGGCATGTGTTTGCTGCTTAATACGTGCATTTGAGATATTTGCCGCATAATTTGTATGTTTGTTTTTTCTTTCGGTTTTGCCATTAGTGGTTGCTATTTGCTGTTTGGGTCCTGTGCCAGCTCTCTTATGTGGCTGGCCGGCTTATGGCATGGGTCTGCTGCTTACTGCCTGCATTTGAGGTCTTTACCGCATAATTTGTGTGTTTGTTTTTTTCGATTTTGCCATCAGTGGTTGATATTTGGGGTTTGCGTCGTGTGCTTGTTTTATTTGGAGCGTTTCTCCGTGGCTGGCTGCCCACATTCTGGTATGCGGTGGTCACGCATTTGTGGTTCTGAGGTTCTTTGGTTTCAGTGTCTGTTGTCCTGCCCTCGGGTCCTCTAGGGTCCCGCGTGCCTCTTGGGGTGTGCTCTGCCCACCATTGTAGGTGGTGTTCATGGGTGTATTCACACATTCATTCTTCACCCTCTCTGATTGGTCCCGTTCTGACTCTTTCCTGCACTGCTTGGGTACTCTTCTCTTTCTGTCTTTTAAGTTTTTTTCGGTCTCTGGTAGGCGCTTTTCTCCTTTGTTAGCTGCGCCACTCCGGATTGAGGAGCTTCCTGTTTCAGATCGTTTGTCACTTTCTGTCGTGCCTTCAGCCTTCTTCGGCTCTCTGCCAACGCGGATAGAGGAAGTCTCTGTCGAACGGTCGCTGCTGCCCTGCAGCTCCCCTAGCCCCGCCTTTTCTCTTTGTTTCCTCGCACTCTGTTCTTCCTCACTTTGATGGTTTTCGTTTTTCTTCAGAAATGCATTTCATTTATTTAATATTTGTTTATTTTTTGTTCGTTGTGTCTGTTTTTTGTGTCTCATCTTTTTGATGATAGTTCTGCCTGTTGTTCCACGCTAGGCCCCCCCAGTTGTTGCCGTTCTGCCACCTTTACCATCCCTAGCCAAGGTGGCAGACTGCCAGTTACTTTGGTGCTCAGTTGCCCACACACACCTTCTTCGGTCCGGTTTAGCGGCGACTGCGCTAAGTAGCTGTTGTCTGGATTGCTTTGCCTTTTAATTTTAGCTGTGATCCCGCTAAGTAGTTGCATTATTTTTCGGCCCTCATTGCACGCACTTTGCGCCTTTTTTTCTGTCTCTCACACATTTTGTCTGCCTCTTGCCTTGCGTCCAGTGGCAGCCAAAAGGAGGGGTGGTGGTGTATCCCCACTCCTCTTGTACTGTCCCCTTTTTATTACCCCCGTTATGTCCCTTGACCCCCCACAGATCATAAGTCTTCTCATTCATTCAGTCCGTGGTACGGCCACCGCTGTCTATCACACCTCCCTGGACCGCTTTACCCCTCTTACACGCCATCAAAGTGACATTCTTGCAGCCGCATGGAATACTTTAGGAATCACCTTTACCCCCAGTACTGAGCTACGCCTTGCCCTTCTGTCTCTCGTAGACTATCCGCCCTCATTCAACGTCTCCTCCCAGTCACTGCCTCCACCAGATACCACCCGCCCGGATCTGCTGTGGCCTGGTCATTCCTCTAATTCCTCTTCATCCTCCCCACCCTCATTAAGTTCGTCTGTTTATTTTGTTCATTCTCCCCCGTCATTTACACAGACGACGAGTCTAACTCCGCACATTCTACAGCACTTTCTGAAGAAGCAACACTCCCTCGTCTTTCCGCTCCTGCATCTCCCACAGCATCAGCATCCAGTAGTGCTCACCCTCAACCATTGTCTTCAGCTGATGAGTCCCCACTCCTTGTGGCACTCCTGCAGGACTACTCAGTAGACCTACAGGACCCTGCACCTGACGTTCCCACTGCTCATCCCCCGACCTGTCCATCTCCGCACTTCCACTCATTATAGGGAATGAATGACCCATCCCCTGATACTACAGCCTCTCCCATCATCGTGTATTTAGTGAACAACAACGTGGTAGGTCTCTCCACTGGTCACCCATCGTCTTTTGTTATGTCACACCTTTAGCAAACACTGTCCTTCTCACTATATTTCAAGCCCTAGGGATCGATTATACTCAAGCACAGCAGATAACGCTTTCGCTTGCACCAGCTTTTCCGCATCCTATCGTCACCAAGGTCAAAGAACAAAAACATTGCAAGCACTGACACTTTAGGAAACACTCTAGTCTCTTCAATTATTATTAGTCCTCATGAACAGAATCCTGAGTACCTCTGTTCATAAAACACCACATTATATTTGCATACGTATTCGTTTAATAGCACCAGGCTTAGAGATACCTACTACCTTAACCTCATCCTACCCCCGCAACCCACTGCAGAGCAAGATCATTGCATCTCTCTCTGACGACCAACTCCAATTTCCTGATTTTTCCCCCAACGGGATATACACCGGACCAGACGAACAGGACTTGAGGAAAGCACTGTGTCACTTTATTATTAGCGCCATAGGAGAGGAGCTAGTAGAAGACGTCCCTACCCCTACCCTTGACACTCACTCTCCTACAGCTGAATACTCACCTGACATCTAAGTGCATCCCTTTCCAACAAAAATTGACCTTCACATTGTATTTTTAAAACAACATTCATGAATGGCATTTTGAGCTCTACTGTGTATAAAACTTCTACCCACTTTCACATCTTCTTCATTATACGTCCCCATGGATCGCTACTGACTGCCATATTATCTAGCACATGGCCAAGGCACCCACTCCAGAGTTATATTGCTGAAGCCTGCTTCGACGGCCAGCTTCGCTTCCCCCTTTATACTCCAGCACAAGAGCGGGACCTACAGGACGGGGTATATGATATTGTCATTCAGGCAGTACAGCAAGAACTCATCAGAGACATTGTCCCTAGCACCTGAGAAAACGCGCTCCTGTAATTTAGGCCTTGCCTAAAGCGCCTAGGATTACGCATATCCACATGGCGACTCCACTCCAACATGTTTCAAGAACATTCGGAGGCCAGGAACACCATATCTTAAAGCACTGCAGTGAGCTTCATAAGCATACGGCAAAAATGACTCATCCTTGGCCGTCAGAGGGAAGCTTTGACCCTATAATATTGGAGCATGCCACCACCTTTCTAGATACAAAGTACTCCGGTACTAAACTACAGAAGAGAAAGGCTACTCTAGACCTTTGGCGCATTTTTAAAGATAAGGTTAGAACACACTCTGACCCCACATCACCGGTTGTACCCAATGCTCCGCCCCCACCACCTTATCACTTTAGCGGTATGTATACCGAGCTCACTAACAAGGAGCAACTGGAACTACCAGTCACCACTAATAATTCCCCGGCTGCAGGTTTTCAGCCATTACTCACCGAGGCATCTTCCTCACCGCACCTCGGCCGAGAATTACACGTCACACAGGTTGAGGAATTTCAGGCTTCCCACACGTCACCTAGTCACCCGTACCACCACATGACCAGATCACTGACCCCATCCATGCCCCCGGGCATGTATACCCTCACCTCACGGAACTGAGCAGCATGCACTTGCCTCTCCCTAACGACACAGTAAGGGACACAGCAGTATCTGGTATCCCAGGTCTTATAGATGCACAACTGTCACTAAAATTTACACCAACAGTCAATACTGCACACCCCCGCCCAGGTGGAGACGATGAGGAAGGCTCTGACTCTGTCTCTCAGACATCAACTCGTCACTCGCATGACTCCGTTTTTCAAGCCCTGCCCGGTCCCTCGCGCTCACCTGTTATTGTCACCTATGATCTCAGCACTAAACAATCCTCTAAATCAAACCCCTTCCGTGACACGGACATTCAACAACAACATGACCCCAACCCATTTCACCACACCGATACACACCTGGGTTCAAATTCGCACCCCCAATTGCAAAATAACATGCCCTTCATGGCTGCTGCCCCCATGCTGAGGTACCAGGATCTGGCCTTATGACAGAGCAGCGACAGTTCATTGAGTTCCCCGACCCGCCACCACTGGACATACCAGACAGACAGTGTGTTCCTCTCACTGGTCTTCCATCCGCGTATGGCAATTATAGACAAAATGCAGACTTGAGCAAAAGCACCAGCCTGGAAAGTATTTCATCACAGCACCTTGAAGAAGAACAGTCACACATGCATCAATCACCTAGTCACGCAGATCAGGTGAACTCCATAAGACGCTTGTCATTCAAATTAGAGAACATGAACAAAAGCGTTGTGGACATGCTCCATAAGGTCAACACCCCAACATCACCCTCACCCACGCTGCACCGCCTCGTGAAACACCACCCAAAGACAAATATCAGTAGGAATGGGGAAGGGAGCAGACAATATCGCTTTAATGAGCACCCCTCCCACCGTGACGCTGCCGCCTCTGGAATGACACAAACATTCACTAACATACACCAAGACCTCCAATTCCCAACAGCATTAGGGCGGGAAAAGACACCTCCACGGGTGCTAGAAGGCCACAATCCAATGTTTGGTGACATCCCAATATATTGTGAACACCCGCAGGAACATGACCCAGTGGTAAGAAGAAAGGAAAGGACCACCGAGGCACAGAGACTTAAAGTCTTGGGGACACATGGACGCCCCGACGACATACTATATGACGTCTCGGGCTCTGCTTCCTTACGCACCATTAGGATGAAAAATAGACGTAACATGATGTATCTCAGTAGACCCCTTCCACCAAAAGCTAGTAATGACCTCACTCCCAATGAGATAGTGACATTGGGGGAAGGTTCAGATTATGCAGTTAACCCTTTTACAGACGATTTGGCAGGTTGGTCAGAGCCCTTGGCGCCACAAATGCGCCCTTGGCCAAGGGAAGGCTCTTTTGAACCTCAGGACATGGCAACAGCAGTTGAATGCATCCTCAAAGGATTAGGAGATCAGGATTGGGACTATGACTACATGAGGGAGAGCCTCAAAGTCTGGCAGAGCTATGCTCGCCAGTATGATTCTACAGGACCCACAGCGCAACGCCCTGGGGTAACACGCCAGATGCCACTGATCTATAAAAACATCATTGATCCCCCATCTATATCCCCTGGTCTACATTAGACAAAGAAAATGTCAAAAGGCGCTCCCACCCCTCACAGAGGGTGCGGGAAAATGGATTGCAGCTTTTGAAAATTGCACCACGGGCAACAACATAGCAATAGGAGATGTAAAAAGCTTGCTGATCTCCCTCATTGGAGAAGATGCAGAAGATCTTTTCATACGTATTCATAAAAATCTTACCAAGACAAACACCAAACATGATGGTGTTTCCTTCAACGAGATTAGAACAGTAGCATGGGCTGAGTTGCGCAGGAAATTCCCTGATGTTCCTGACATTGGGGCTCTGTTGTCACAGACTATGCAACCAACTGAAGACCCTGCCAACTATCTTTCTAGAATGAAAGAAAAATGGTACCAGGAGTTAGGGCAACGATGGGACGCAAATGGAGGATATGGGAGACTATTTTACCACACAGTAAAGAAAGGTTTGCCAACTGAAGTACAGGAGAAATTAGATGGCATTGTAGCAATGGAATGCAAGCCATGGGCAGAGATACAAGATCACATTGTACATTACTGTAAAAAGAGACAGGAACAGGAGAAGAATAGACAGCTAGCAATAGAGAATGCCGCTGCCAAACTAGTACAGCAGAAACTCAATAAGAAAAAAGACAATGTTGACACAGTCATGCTCGCGGCACCCGTCACTCAAATGACAGCAGTAACATCCTTCCCTCAGGCTGCCATGAATGCTCTTGCAGGCAATGCCCAACTTGCACCTCAGCAGGTACAAGCACCACCTGCAGTACAGTACATACAAGCTCAACCCCAACAAGCCATACAGTATGTCCAGCAGCCACAACAGGCAATGACACAATACATGCCAGCACCACCTGCGTATAGCACCAACATACAGCCCTATTACAATAACAGACCAAACATGAACTGGAACACGGGTGGACAAGGAAGGGGGCGAGGGATGGGACAGCAAAGGTTTCCACAACAGCCAGGACAAGGGGCACCACCAATAATCTGTTACTATTGCCAGAAACAAGGCCATATCCAGAGAGACTGTAACAGTAAAAAGCGCGATATGGGTCAGCAATATATGCGTCCTGGCTACCAAGCACAGGCACCATTCCAACAACAACAGCGCACACAGCAACCCCCCAGCAGCCCCAAGTACTATACTCATATGTGCAACCAACACAGCAACAGCAAGTGCAGCTCCAAGCGCCCCCAATGCTTCAGGTTCAGCCAGCGGCCCAACAAATGCAGATTCCAATGCAACAATCACAGCCACAGCAACAGGCTACTTACCAGATGGTCCCCCAAACACAAAACAATGTACCTCTAGGAGGAACAATTGTTGCCTCCAGCAACCCCTTTACTCAGGGCACCATCCAGCAATATCAGCATGGAGAATACACTGGCTAGGACAGCCCACAGACAACTCTTGTGTGCCCAATTTTGTCATGCACAAGCAATACTGAAGAGGACCCTATTGCAAGTGTTATGATAAATAACAAAATATACAGTTTTCTTGTTGACACAGGTGCCACATACTCCTGCATTACAGGTGGCCCTCTGCCCATTTCAAACAAAACAGCGGACACACAGTGATTTTCTGGGGCAATAGCAAGGGTCCCCTTCACCAAGCCAGTTTCAATGGAGATAGGAGGCCATACAGTGGAGCAGCCTCTGCTCTATTCACCCAGCTCCCCAGTCAATCTTTTAGGACGCGACCTCATGGCCAAACTAAACATGACCATCCACTTTGATGACAATGGAACAATGATTTGCTCCATTCCAGGTACTCCACTAACTAGGATGATGGCAGTCACTGCACAGTCTTCCTTAGATAGCCAAGTCAGAGCACGCCCAGTGAATGAGCAGGCCTTCTCTGCAGCTGTTCACACAATTGTCGCCACCACTCCCGAATTACAAGGTCGCACAGTTCAGCTACCAAAAGAATTTCTCTTTAGACCCCAAGTTCCAGACTCCCCGGCGTTAGATAAAAACTTGATTTTTGACATCTGCGCCCTTGAAATAACACCCACCTATGGTGCTTTCCTGGCTTGCGATGACAATGCTCACACATGGGCTTGTGTCATCTTCCTTGAACAGGAAGGATTGGTCAGACACATTTCAGATGCTCAGCTATTTGGATCCCCTGAGGAATATTCTAAAACCGAGATTATCTATGATAACAATGTGCCCGTCTCAGTGATAGTGGAAATTAGAACACCAACGATCACCCCTGACTATGATTCTGTGCGAGAAGCTGATTTGGCTCAGGTACCAGCACATCTTTGGACAACAGGCCCAAATGATGTGGGCCTTATTAGATCTGCCTGGCCATTTAAGATAACACTCAAACAAGGTGCTATCCTGCCCAGAATAAAACAGTACCCCTTGTCTAAAGCAGCAGAGGAGGGCATAGCCCCCACTATACAGGCCTTACTAGAACAGGGAGTAATTTATCCTTGTATCTCTCCGTGTAACACAGCCCTTTTCCCTGTGAGGAAGGGGAAAACAAATCAATGGCGTTTGATACACGATCTTCGCGCAATTAACAGCATAGTTATACCAGAATTCCCTATTGTCCCAGACCCCTCTGTCATTCTCACCAATGTCCCCCGGATGCACAGTACTTTTCTGTCATCGACCTGAAAAATGCCTTTTTCAGCATTCCTTTGCACCCAGATAGTCAATACCTCCTGGCGTTCTCATTCAGAAATGTGCAATTTTCATACACAAGGTTAGCTCAAGGGTACTGTGAGTCCCCTAGTGTTTTTAACAGGGTCGTCAAAGAAGACTTGTCCAATTTCCAATGTGACAGCACCTTACTGCAATATGTCGATGACATACTGCTTTGCAGCCCCACCGAACAACAATGTAGGAAAGACACCATCCTCTTGCTCACCACGCTGGCACAAAGAGGATATAAAGTTGACAAACAAAAAGTACAGTATTGTCAGGAAGAGGTACACTACCTAGGACAGCTACTGTCTGCATCAGGCAGGCGAGTGACTCCAGGTCGAGTTGAGGCAATAAAAGGCACTCCTGAACCCCAGACAGTTAAAGACATGCAAAAATTCCTCGGCTTGGTTAATTATGTCCGCCAATGGGTTTTTGATTTCGCAACAATAACTGCCCCATTGCTGAAAGCTGTGAAAATGGGCAAAGACAGACATAATAAAATTGAATGGACACCTGAAATGAGAACAGCCTACACCCAGCTCAAAGATGAGATAACAAATGCACCAGTGTTAGGATCACCTGATTACACAAAAGAATTCTACCTCTTCACTCACTGTGATGGGTTAGTCATGACAGCAGTACTCACTCAAAAATACCCCATGGGCCATAAGCCAATTGCTTATTTCAGCGGAATGCTGGACTCTGTCATGAAAGGCCATTACCCTTGCGAACAGGCCCTTGCTGCCGCAGCATTTGCTGTTGAAAAAGTACCCCCATTGTAATGGGTTCCCCACTAACAATGTACACTGAACATGCTGTTTTTGCAATAATACAGAAAGCTAAAACAACACTGACAACGCAAAGAGTGTCAGGCTACGAAGTCATACTGTCATTACCTTCTCTGAAAATTGTCAAATGTCACACCGTAAACCCCGCCACATTTTTTGCCCATCCAATTGTCACCTCAGATGATGACAACCATGATTGTGCCACTTATTCACCAGATGAGTCAGGAGCAGCAAAAGAAGATCCCTTACCAAATAGTACTGTATACTTTGTTGATGGTTCCTCTACCATTGATCAAGAAACAGGCATAAGATACACAGGAGCAGCAGTAGTTAAAGCACAGCAAAATGACTCCTCTGATTCCTTAGACATCGTGCAGCAGCTTACGCTCCCACCACATTACTCTGCCCAGGCAGCTGAACTAGTAGCACTCATAGCTGCCCTAAACATTGGAGCTGAGGACCGCGTTACAATTTATTCAGATTCTGCATATGTCACTACAACAACTCACTCCAGCATCCTCCGCTGGAGAAGGCGCGGCTTCCTTAAATCAGATGGTACACCTGTCATTCACAAAATGTTACTTGAAGAACTTATTGAGGCCCTTACACTACCAGCTGAAGTAGCCGTAGTAAAATGCACAGCGCACACTAATGGCCAAGATTTTGTCTCCAGAGGTAACGCTCTGGCTGATTGGGCAGCTAAAGCTGCAGCCAGAGGCCCCTCAGTAGGAGGCCCATCAATCCAAACAGCACCGGAAGTCCAACTTGCACCTATCTTTTTGTCCCAAACAGTACCTCCGACAGAGCACGACACCAGCAGTGAACACAGTTCAGACACACCATCCCAATTACCAACACCATTTGATATTGACAAAACGCGACAATACGATCATACTGCACAACTACACCTCAGAGAAATGCAAGAAAGTGCACCAGATCAAGAGAAAGAGTTATGGAAGAAGAGGGGAGTACAGCAGGACTCCGCCGACTTCGTATACAGACAAACAGTAACAGGGAAACCTGTGATGCCACAGGCTTTGTTACAAGTGGCATTAGATCAACTCCACCTTCCCACACATGTCACCCGAGACAATATGTCTGTCACCTTGCAAACAGACTGGTTCATCCCCAATGCCTATGAACAGATACAATTGTATGTTAATAAATGTCTCATTTGCCAACAATACTCCCCAGCCCCTACGCTCAAAACTGTTGTCTCTACAATTCCTAGACCATCAGGCCCCTTCAAAGAGTTACACATTGACTATGTCGATATGATCGATCGCTGCCAAAACTATCGCTATCTCATTGTGGTAGTATGTCCATTCTCACGCTGGATCGAAAGTGGACCTTGCGTCCACTGCGATGCCAAAGCAGCTGCCACATTTCTATTACGTGATGTCATTCCTCGCTGGGGCATCCCAGACTCCATCCGGACCGATAACGGCAGTCATTTTTCAAATGCCATCTTTTCCTTCCTGACCACAATGCTAGGCATCAAACACAAGCTGACCTCAGCTTACCACCCACAAAGCAACGGCATTTGTGAGCGCCTTAACGGCTTGCTCAAAAACAAAATAAGTAAAATAAGTGCCACAATAGGAAAGAAATGGCTTTATTGCCTGCCCATAGCACTGTTTGCATTAAGAAACTCCCCAAGTTCGGATCATCACCTCACACCCCACCAGCTTGTCACTGGACGATCCATAAATGTAACAGTTCCATCCACACGCCCCAAATCAGATAGTGAGTCATCATCTGAGATAGTTAAGGCAGAACTTTACCACTATCTGTGCCAACTAACCAGCGCAGCGCAGTTCCTTTCTATCCAGATATCCAAGAGAAAGGGGAAGGGCCCCACCGATCCTGAGCTCCCACCAATCTGTCCCGGGACGCAGATCTTCATGCGGAAAAACATCAGACGCTGGAGGGACCCTAAATTCGAGGGCCCATTCCAGGTGGTCGACTCGTCACCAACTGCAGTACGAATAGCTGAAAGAAAAGCATGGATCCATCGCAGTCACGTCCGCTTGGACCCCGCACCACCTCCGCCAATCGACTAGAGGAGGGACAGGACATACCCTTGGTACAGCTCCACGAGGACAGCGGGTTTCCATCCTCCTTTGATGACGAAGATAATAACCGCCATGAGCATAATATCGAGGACCTGAGTGGGAATGCAAAGTTATGTATTTCACTTGTCTTAACATTTTGCCTTTTTTCCACTATAACGTTGGCCGCACTTAATTGGTACTTGTTTTATGTTGCAACTTTTAAGCCACATTTGTCTGCTAAAATTATTGTACCATTCTCAAAACAACCAGTTGTGCCAGAAAATACAACTGCACACAAACACTTCCCGCCCCACACTGAAGATTCATCACTTCCACAGCATACCACTGATAGTGCACACACTAGTACACACCCCACACGCATAGCTACTTTCACAGACCCAAGTATTACTACTACTCCGTGGGATAGGCTCCTAGAGATTACAGTAGGTCCCCCAGTGAACCGCAGTCCCAACTCCCGCAACATTCGCAGATTTAGAAGAGGTAGACCAAGGTTCTGGAGGAGTCATAGACCAACAAAAGATAATGACAAACAAGATTTGGCCACCGCTCTCCAGGACACTATGGTCCACGTTGCACGCCAACATCCCAGACCTGATTTCCACTCCATACGTCCTGACACACCTAATAACGAAAATGAAGCCCATAGTGCCCTGCTAGATAACATGTGGTACAGGCACATGTTTCAAATAGGGAAAAAGGTAACAAAAGAAGCATGCTTTGTGTGCTCACACATCCCGCATGCAGTTGGCGCAGACAAAATGGTGTTCCCACAAGAAATACCACCCCCAACGGCCAAATGCCTCCTCCATTTGTTTCTTTGCCGTATCTACGGCCAAATACAGCTTTTCTCTGCAGAGATAGATACTGTGTTTGTAAACACCACTGCGTGGGATTCTAACTATCTAACACACATGGTTGTCACTAATGCATTGCAATTCGAGACAGAAAATGAGAATTTGTATAGATGGGAATCACCTAGATGGGAGACACCGCTCATAACTCATGAGCATGAATTCAAAGCATCAGGGTTTTTTATGTTCACATCCCCCCGGCACTATGTAAGGAGACAATAAACAAACAACTCCATAACAAACCCCCGATACAAGAAAATAACAGTTCACACGTTGCCAACTGTCCATGTCAATATAGGTCTGTGCTGCTCTTGCAGGCCCATGTGTATTTTGATAACAAATGGCATGGCCCAGACGCCCTGGTATGTAAGGCAGCTTCCTTGGGAGAACCCTTTGCAAAAACAGAATATCAACAGAATATTGATTGGGATGTTGAGACTCAGTGTGAGGAGGTGTGGGCAGAGGAAACTAGACGGTACACCTTTGGGAAGGGAACAGCTTACAAATGGAAGAGAGCATATAAACTAAAACATCCTCTTCTTTGCTTCCTAGGTAACGGTACTCGCCCTGTGGGCAGCAACAGAAACTGTAACACAACAATTTTTAATTTGGACCTCCAAGACGGCACCGCCAGCCTCATGGACATCTTTTGGGCATGCGGAGAACGCATCTACCCCCAGTTGCCTCCTCGATGGAAGGGCCTATGCACCATGGTTACCATGCACGAGCTGCATCTCGTTGTCCCGGCATCCAACATCTCTCAAGTGTTTGAGCACCCCATGACAAATGACGTCACCCTGCTTCACCGGCACCGAAGGAAGGCTCAATACTTCGCTAACGATGCCTTCGCCGAAATTCCTGAAGAATTTCGCCTGTTCAATGGTGCCCAGGAATTCTGTGGAGGCCTGTGGCCCATTTGGCAAACATCAGCTAATGCCCGGTGGCTACAGGTCACCCGATACGAACTAATGACTCTGATAAATAACACCCGAGATGGGTTCAACGCCATACAGGAAGAGTTAAGGCCTTTAAGGCTTATGGTTCTAGAGCATAGATATGTTCTAGATCAACTCACAGCTATGCAGGGTGGTGTATGCAGTGCCCTTGGAAAGAGCTGCTGCACTTTCATACCGGCTAATGATGCCACAAACGGGTCGCTCGCTAAGGCCATTGAGGACTTGGGCAACCTGGGAAAAAAGATGCGTGACGAAAGCGGTGCCGCTGCAGATCCTATCACGGACTGGTTCAACTTGAACTGGATGCCTTCATGGCTATCTGCTATCTTGAAAATTGTGCTACCTATTTGTTGTGTTGTCCTGGTAATGTGTTGCGGTGCACAGCTAGTAATTAAATGTGTCAACAGATGCAGCACCAAAGCAGTAGGAATGAATTACGTTCACACTGGAATTAATAACAATGCACAGTATCAGGACATGGACCGTGCTCCCGGGGATGGGAATGGGCAGATCCATGTGCAACTCTTAGAACAACCTGCCCCTCATGCCTCTTCAAACACACCTACAGCTCCACCGGTACCACCACCTAGATACGCCTTAAGGGAGGAGCATGACATTAACGGGTATGATGAGTTAGCTCCCGAGGATGGGGGAGAATACGTTACTATAACACCCGAATTGTCACCACAGACAGCATGCATGTATATTAGTGACCCACTCGGTATGCACCAAGCCCCTGAGGGTCCAGCAAAGTACTGTGTCGCAGAAGTGTTCAATAATGAACAAGAGAAGGGATGTGTAGGAGGGTCCCGTTTTACCATCTAACAGAAACCCACACCCCATTCTGCAATACCCTTCAAACCTGGCATCCCTAGATAAGCCCCACCACTGAGGCCTAGATAAAGGGTCTTTAAGTTGTCCACGGTCCTTCACTTTCTTGCAAATTCACACAGAGGCCCAAGTTCACCTTCTCACAGACCTACATACAGGACCAACCATACCTTTGTCAGAAATATGTATAGGCCCAATAAAAGACAGGGTATCCTATTGTCATTTTTCTTAATATTATAAACTGATCTCATAGACTTCAGTAACCTGACAGCAGAGGCCTACGCCATCCTCCGCGACAAACTCTCCCCCCTTTGTAAATTTCCACAGTTACGAGAATTAGATTAGCCCACACGCATACGACATTTCTGGGACATCTGGCGGTTTCACAAGTACATGTGCAATATTTAGTTATGAAACTTTCCGCGCTTGCTTAAGCGAAACTGAGACAGACGGCTACGTGACGAAGAATTAATGTATTAAAATATTAACTCTGAGCTTTTTTATGGTAAAAATTATCCTTTGTTTACTTTTTGCGGTCAGGAGCACTGACCACCTGTCAAAAGCCCCTAATTTCACCATGATACCACTTCTCAGTCCCATGGGTGGAATTTACCATAGTTACAGGAGGGCGGTCAAGGGCTGCGTCAGGACATACGTCAGAAAGGGTAAAACTTCTGCATTCAAGCATATATAACAGCTGCACCCAGGGTGTGGCATCGAATTCTCTTCAAACCAGCACCCAGGTGCCGTGTGAGGGTTCCCGACTGATCAATCGTTCTCCTGACTGGGCCCAGAGCTCCTATTGCCAAGGTGATAATGCTCCTACTTAATAATTCTGCCTATTGACTTTGTCAGTCTATCTGACTTAATAATTTTGCCTAGTGACTTTGTCAGATTTTGCCCATTGACTTTGTCAGTCTATCTGACTTAATAATTTTGCCTATTGACTGTGTCAGACTATCTGACTCAATAATTCTGCCTTTTGGCTTTGACAGATTATTTACTTCAGGTCATCTGTACCCAAGCAATTGCATTTATTTCAGTTTAAATGTGTAGACTTGAATATTGTTATTTTATCTCAACAAGAAGCTTGTCCTCTGAATGCTATCATTTGTATCACTCTTGAATTCAGGGCTGCCCCTTGATCGGCTGCTCATGGATTAATTTATAGATATACATTTCTGTTTGAATTGAACCAATTGAACTTTAACATTGTTGATGCAGTCATTTCTGATCTTACCCATATGTTGATGGGCAACACTTAAATTGAAGTATTTTCTTTTATGCTTTTGAATTGTTTAATAAACTATGATATTTTAACACATGGTTCTTTCTTGCCAAGTGCCAAGAAGAGTGTGAAAGAGACTCTGAGAGGAGAGAGGTAAACAGAAGAGTGTGGCCAACCACAAACGTTCCCTCTAACAAGCGTCTGCCTGAATATTGCCTACGGCGGTATGTTACGTTTTCAGCACGCATCTGCGAATCGGGAATTTCACACTCTGCTCTAAGTAAGATAATTACAAGAATTTGTGACTCACCGATTTCCCCTTCACCGATTTTCCTCTCAGTGCTTGTGCTGCTTGTTTCCTCTCAGTTCCACCTTGCTGGGGCGACGGTCTGTGGAGGCCTTCCCTCATGTTACATTAACCCTCTGGGGCCAAATCATCATGGTGACTCCTTTTGTTTTTCCTTCAAATGCTCAGACATTGAACTCTTGAAGCTACTATTAACAGTTATCTGCTGTGCATCCTAGACTCAGTTGTGACTTTTCCTCGCAAATTTCTTGTTTTTTTTCTGGTCATGGCTATAGCTAATATGTCTCAGCCACCTCCCTTCTTGGATGAGGAAGGAGAGCTTGCTTTACTAAGGAAGGAATGGGAGAAATTGTTTCAGTCATACCTGATAGCTATTGGGGGTGAAAATGTTTCCCTCTGAGGAAGCAACACATATTGCTTCATAATCTAGGTGTTCAAGGTAGAAGTATTTATGAAAATTTAGTATCTCCATCTTCCGATAGTGATGGTGATGAGGATGGTCAGAGTGATGTGTATCTTATGATATTTCGGGAACTGGAAGGGTACTTTGGCAAAAAGAGTTAACATAGTCCTGGAAAGACAGACGTTCTTTTGTAGAGTTCAAGGGAAGGATGAAAAAATCACTAGTTACATAGCTAGCTTAAGAGGGTTGGCCAGTTTGTGTGATTTTGATGAATTGTGTGACTCTCTGATCAGGGATCAGTTAGTAAGATGTACGAACAATCCGCGGGTGCAAGAGAAACTACTCGTGCACAATCCAGACTTGAAGAAAGCAATTGACCTAGCTAAAGGTAAAAAAACACACTGCTGAATGTATTAAGGAGATGAGGAAAAGTAGCCTCTCTGAAACTGTGAATGTGGTAAAAAAATCTACTGGTATAGATGAAAAATGCAAGGAAGTTGATTCAGTGAGAAAGGACCCAGCTATTCAAGTCAAGTATAATGCAGAGAGTAGTAAGGAAAAGGAAAGGTTTAGGTGCTTCCGCTGTGAAGCTATAGTCACCTAGCTAACAGCTCATTCTGTCCTGCTAAGTTGTCTGTAGGAAATGCAAAAAAAGAGGCCACTACGCACGTACGTGCAGGTTGGGAGAATCAGATCACAAACCCTTACATATGGTTGAAGAGATGGGTCCAAGTACCAAGAAATTTGTCTTCAAAATCATGCCTGTGGGTGTGGTTTCGTGTAATGATTATCCCATGTGTGAGATTCGTTTGGATGGTGTAGGGGTGATGGAATATGCTGACTCTTGTTTGCCTTTTACCATTATCAATCTTGATACTTTTGTGGACAAATTTAAAGGAAGTGGTCGTACTCTAGTCGGTGCAGATATCAATCTGGGTGGGTACAATAAAGATCCCATTCCCTTGTTGGGGATGCTTGACATGCGTATTGATTTCAAAGACAAAACTACACAAGGGGCGGTTTATGTGGCAGAGAAAGGTTCCAATTTAATGGGGTGGAAACAACAAAGGGACTTAGGTATCAAACTAGACCCCAATAGCAGTGAACCTGTGCTAGCAGTGGAACTTAGGGGCCAGTGTAATAGTGCTGAAGAATTTCCTGAAGTGTTTTCAGAAAAGTTGGGCCTAATGAGAAATTTCCAGCACAAAATAAGTTTTAAAGAGAATGCTGTACCTGTGGTGCATAAG
Source organism: Calotriton arnoldi (assembly GCA_963921515.1). Classification (NCBI taxonomy): domain Eukaryota; kingdom Metazoa; phylum Chordata; class Amphibia; order Caudata; family Salamandridae; genus Calotriton; species Calotriton arnoldi. Next base: position 24,994 of record CAWUFW010013565.1, read on the forward strand.
GAACGCCCCATCCCTACTTTAATGAGAGAAACTCTGGAGAAAGAGTTGGACATTCTCATAAATCAGGGTATCATTGAACCTATTGAAAGCTCATTCTGGTTGGCTCACATTGTTGTTGCCCAAAAGTCAGGGGGAAGAGGTATACGTTTATGTGTAGACCTTAGAGATCTGAACCATAACATTTGGGTTGACTGGTTCCCCTTACCCAAAATTGGTGATATGATCAGTATGATTGGAGATGCTAGTTGGTTCAGTGTGATTGACCTATCACCAAATTGAACTCCACACCGATTCTAAGTCCTTGACTTCGTTCATCACCTCTTTTGGTGCTTTCCGGTTCTGCAGGATACCATTCGGGTTGGTATCTGCAGCAGCCGTGTTCCAAAGGGTGATGCATCAGTTATTGAAGGGCGCAGCCAATGTTATGTATTACCAAGATGATTTGCTGATATATGGTAATTATGTATCCAACCACAATGTCACCCTGAGAGAAGTTTTACACATTCTGAAGGATGATGGTCTGACTATTAAGTCAGATAAATGTGAATTTTGTGTGGAGTCTGTAAATTACTTGGGTCATCAAATCTCTAAGGAGGAGATCAAGCCCAAGTGTGTCCTGGTGTTGGCTGTTAAGAAGGCACCACCTCCTTTGTCTAAGGATGAACTAAAATATTTCATGGGTCTGGCGGAGTATATGGCTAAATTTGTGAAGAACTTTGCTAGTTTCACTGAACACTTGAGGCACCTTTTTAAAAAGGGTGCCCGGTTTGAGTGGGATGATGTGTGCAGTGAAGCTTTTGAAAATATCAAAAGGGCCACAATTGAGGCTTCTACCCTTGGGAATTTTGATACCTCTCGAAAAACTGTATTGTATATTGATGCCAGTACCAAAGGACTGGGAGCAGCCTTAGTGCAATTGGTAGAGGACCACTAGAAAATTGTGGCCTTTGCATCTAGATCGCTTAAGGGTGCTGAGGCTACTCAACTGTGGAAAGGGAGGCTTTAGCGTGTTAGTGGGCCATCAGGCATTTCAGATTTGTTTTTGCGGGGTTTGCCATTCACCTTAAAAACGGACCACAAACCTCTCAAGTATATTTTTTCCACTAAAGGTAGAGAACATTCCACCCCTCATATCTCCAAATGGTTCCTGGGTTTGGAGGGATACAATTTCAAGATTGACTTTATTCAAGGTGATAAAAATCTGGTTGCAGACTGTTGCCACTACATGATGATGGGATGGAGGTTGTGGCTGGTGTAGATGAACCTGTTTTATTGATTTCACGGCCTGGTATTTCAAGGGAAGAATGATGTGAATGCACAAATGGTGACACCATTCTTCCAATTTTGAGAGACAGAATTGATCATGGGTGGCCTTTCAAGTCTAGTGGATTAAAAGAGGAAATTCGCGGTTACTGGGAGGTAAGGCATGAACTGCACTTGTACAATAAGATGGTCATGAGAGGTGAGAAAATTGTTCCTCCCGAAGGATTGTGGGAGAGAATTGTGGATTTGGCTCATGAGAGGCACTTGGGGCACAGCATCACAAAGGCCAAGGTTCATGCTACCTACTGGTTTCCTGCCATGGACAGCTTAGTCGAGCATAGAGTAAAAGAGTGTATAACTTGCTCTTTGAGTGATAAAAGCAAGCACAAAAGAAAAGCGCCCCTGTTTCCTGTGTGTGTACCTTCTAAACTGTGGGACAAACTGGGGTTAGACATTATGGATCCCATCAATGGTACTTTATGGTCAGGCAAGTTCCTCATAGTCCTGGTAGATTACTTCTCGCATTGGATTGTAGTTAAGGCAGATTTCACATCACCACTAAGGACATGATTGGATTCTTGTCTGCTACCTTCATGGTGGAAGGAATTCCAAGGTCTATTGTGACAGACAATGGTGTCCAGTTCACCTCTGATAAGATAAAAGAATTCCTTAGGGATTTATCCATTGCCCACCTTAAAACTGCGCTATATTGTCCGAAAGCTAATGGAATGGTGGAAAGAGTAAATCGAATGTTCAAAGAATGCCTTCAGGCAGCACAAACTTCTGAGACCCCTGTTGATGTTGCTGTCAAAAAGTTGTTGTCGTCGTACCACACTGCCCCTAACTCAGTTACTGGCGTTCCACCATTCCAATTGCTGAAGGGTAGACTTCTGGGAACTAAGATGTTTCCTAATTGGATGGGTGGAGGAGAACCGAGGAGGGTGAATTGTGACAGAATGAGTCCATCCAGAGACACCAAAATGACTATAAGAACAGGTATGATATCAAACATGGTGTTAAGGAAGGCAAGTTTTCGGTGGGTGAGTGGGTAGTGGTGAGAACTCCTGGCACTGGGTGTGGAGGGTCTGGTAAGTTTTCAAAACCTCTCAAAATGATCAAAGTCCGCACCAATGTGGTAACTTTGGAGGATGGAAGCGTGTGGAGCATGGATCGAATTTCCAAGTGCAAGAACTCTTGTGTTGAAGGCCCATCACAAGATGTTTCTCCCTTGTCCACTTCGAATTCTCAAAAATTGTTCCCCTCCAAGTCCCGCAAATGCTTTGTTCCTGAAGAGATACGCTTCGTCTTATATTCAACACAAATACATCATAAAAAAGCACAATCAAAAGTTAAGGCAGTAACAACAGAGTAATAAAACCGGGAAGCTTGAATATAAGGATTATATATTGATTGCAATCACTAAATGATCATGAACAAATCACATTGCAGTTCCCCAAAAAATTATTAGGTTACTCACAGGATATCCATGCACAGATGCCATTCACGATTACTACCTCACCATGAACAGTGTACTGCAATATGGAGTAGTGCATCCTTCCGCCAACACCTGGTTACTTTGTGTTGGGTTTGCAAATTTGTACAAGAACATCGAAAGTTAGTTGCAAGAAGAAACACAGCAGGAAATGACAACACAGGAGGATAAAGTCTGCTTGCCAGGCAGAGTCAACACTAACTCATCTGCGCTTAATAAAGTAAATTCTTGAGTCAGCTCTCCTCTGGCTTGTGATAGAGAGTTGAAAGGGCTTATGGGCTCTCTGTGCATGTGTCAGAATGTCTTGGGCTGGCTGGTGGCTTTCATACAGGCATGTCTACAGCAGGCGACCAAGTCATCAGAGCTTCAGTGGTGCCTTAAGGCTCGTTTCCAACCAAGAGGAAATGGACAAAACACAGTTACAAGTTCAAGACGCACAACATCAGGGACTACACAAGTCTGTTCAAATATTTTCCTCGAGTTGGAGTGGGCTTCTAGCTTAAATGACCATATAGTATCCTGTACGTTCCTATTCCCTGCATGTCTGAGCTGGTGTCGGGATTGCTGAGAGCGAATGATGTAATTGAATATTGGTGTGTGGTCTGCAGTGAAAGCTGGAAGAGAGGGAGTTGGAGGGAGGACGGAGGATGGAGCTCTGACAGGACCTACTTGCTGTTGCTGTAACCTAAGGGCCTAACATGAAATAAAGAGCTTACTCCCTACCTGAGTGGCTCCAGACCCCTGTATAAAGAACCTGCCCTCAAACTTCAACAGGCCACTTCAAAGCAGTTGGGCAGAGATCAGTGCATTATTTGCAATTCAAACATCCAATCAGCTAGTTTGAGGCAGAGGTTTGTTCCTAAGAGGGACTTCTGTGACGTCTGGGAATGGCGCTACTTCCCATCTTCCCAGAATGCACTGTGGTGGCGACTGGCTATGTGCAGATTGCCATGTACAACTTCCAGGGGCCTGCTATGGTGGAACACTTTATTTAATTCCCTGATGTAGGTCTTGGAGACAAAGGGAGCAGGAGAGGAAGAAGTGGTCCATGGGTTGTTGTTGTCTTTCTCTGTGGGCAGCATCCATCCATCCGTAAAACTAGAAAGATGTTCCCGATCGGACATGGGTAATTCTAATGAAAGGTGCTCTGCCAGCGATCACAAATTATCCTCCACATCCAAATGTTCCTCTGTTCATGATCATTAGTAGAAACCCAAACCTTTAATTTTTTCTGCCACCAGTATATGCATCAATCTGTCACCGCCGCAAGACTGCTTCAACTACTTAAAGACTTTGGGGCAGAGTTACAAGCCCCTTGCAACACTTTTGCGCTGCCGTTGTGTCACTATTGTGATGCAGCGTCGGTGTAAACAATGCACCACGTTGCAACACATTTACAACGTGACGTATCTAGAGAGATGCGTCACGTTGTAAAGCCCTGCGCCACATTGTACCTGCGTCATGTATAATGTATGCAGGGTGGGCGTTCCAACGCAAGAAAGCCTCGTAAAAGTGATGCAGTGAAATCTATTTCACTGCGCCACTTCTACGACGCCACTGCGTCAAAACCTTACTCCTGCTTGAAGCAGGCGTAAGGAGTGACGCAGCATAATAGGCATAGGCCTTCCTGAGAATTGCTGGAGTTGCGTCGTGCTTGCGACACGACTCCAGCAATGCATGACCTTTGCGCCAACAGATGCGTGACGCATCTGTCAATCCTTGCGCCATGGTGCGCCGTATTGTAAATACGACGCATCCATGGTGGCGCAAGGTTTTTTTTGCGTGACTCAAGTAAACTGACACATCTCTGCTATGAGGCAGAGATGCATCAGTTTCTTGTAAATCTGCCCCCTGGTCCACAATTTCCAAAGTCCACTGTCCCTTAACTCACCTCTATTTGCGAGGGGCCTCTCTGCACATAGACTCATGTTCAGCGCATGCAGTTGTGAACCTGCTATAGGTTTCTTCTTCTAGTGGTTGGGGTTTTAAGAGTTCCTTTGGGGCGTTGGGGTCCAGTGGCGAGTTGTCTTAGGACAAGAGCTACCAAGTCATTGCATTTTGGACCACAGAAACAATACTGTAGTGGTGATGCCGGTAACACTGACACTGGTCACTTGCCTACAAACATCGCCAGATTTGGAACTACCACATATGCCAACACAAGCACAAAACACTGCAAGGCCACCATAATCCTCCCACCAGACTTAAGGGCTAATTAGAGTTTAGCATATGAGAGACATCTGTCAAAACTTGGAAGATTTCCTATCTGCTGCATTTAGAGTCTATAAACGGCGATGCACTATAAATTAGGTGGAAAGGACATATGCCAAACTCTTACCTCATCAGGCCCTCAGTTTCAATGACTGGTAATCCCCCGATAACTTTGCTCCTATAGCTCCTCATTTAGAAATATGTGCCTGCAGCTGAAATCTCTGTGAAAATAAACAGATTCACAGTGTCCTGGCAAATCTTATAATGCTGATCCTGTTACCGTCCCTATTAGAATTAAAAGGTCACTTATATTGTGTTTATCACAATGGTTAGATCTCCGTCCTCAGTGGCACACATAGCATAACATTCTTTTCAGTTTTTTGCCAGTAGTACTAGTTTCTTGCATATATTTTTGTTGCTAGACTGATTCTAGGTGCATTGATTCGACTCCTTCAGCCAATTTACCACCCTAGAATTTTTTGAGGTTCACTGCATAGTGATGCTCTATGAGCTCATTATTTACTTGTGCTCTCCCTTCGCCTGGTATACTTTTCAGCAACCTGATATACTGACTATATCAATGATATGTTCCCAGTACTTTGCTATCCCGGATGCGGGTGCACCGTAAGCAGAAGAAGGGCCACCAGTACTGCACTTCTATGTCAGGACCTGAGGCGAGGATTATGCATTTCTTTCTTCACTTAATTATATATAGCAGTCGTTTTATAGGCCATCCCTTTAATAACACAAACTACATTTCCCAGCAGCACATGGGAAAAAATACCAATTAATAATACAGTCTACCAATCAAATAACTGGCTCCCGAAAATCCCCTCATGACGTCCTTTTTCTCTTCCTCTTTCCTCACTGCTCGTCAGTTAAATCATATCGTTTTTCATTCTCTCACTGTTTTTACTGTAAAAAAAAATATATTGTTTACATTTGGTCACAATTGCACATTCATCAATAAAGCAGTAGACTCCAGTACTACCGGACACTTTGGGTTAATTTTAGCTGCATGAGGAAACCTAAGTGGCGCTGTTCCATGCGATGCCGTTCACAGGCCTTGCTCGCGATCCACTCCAGCGTTCTGAGGCAGGGACGCCGTGCGCATTCCCGACTACAGACATGGCGCGTCTGAAGGAACTCCCTCAGGGGAAGGCGTAAGGGGAATTCCTCCCAACCCTCTCGCCTGACACTGCACAGGGGTCCGACATAAATCCTGTGGGGAGAATGTGATGCCACATTGCACCTGTGCAATGAAGGAACTCCCTCAGGGGAAGGCGTAAGGGGAATTCCTCCCAACCCTCTCGCCTGACACTGCACAGGGGTCAGATATAAATCCTGTGGGGAGAATGTGATGCCACATTGCACCTGTGCAACAAGGAAAAGAAAAATGTAGTTCTCATTTAAAGCATGTTCATATTAAAGATTTTTACATGGGACACTGGCGAAAGGGCTGCCCGGGTGTATACAAAGGGCGTTTTCCGTGGTCATAGTGTGATTATACCTGTGGTGCTCCCACCCTCAATTAACGGAATCCTTCAGGGGCCACAAATACTTCCAGTTTTATGAGAGGCCAGAGGAGCAATGGCTCTCTGAAGAGGAGCATCTGCTGGAAGAGGTGCAGAATGCAGAACAATGTCGTACATTCACCCCAGTACAGAGATCTGGGCCTAAATCCATCGTTTTTTTGCTCACCATGCCATTCCAGTTTGGACCCAGCCATATGCAAATCAGTCTTGACCCTGCGCCCAGTGGGAACAGCCAGCCCGAACTGCCAGGCCAGGTCCTCCCTGGACTGGAAACAAGCATCCTGGGACCGGTTTCGGGCTTTCAGCCCTCATCAGCCAGGATAGCTTGACTCCAGTGGCATGGAGAGCACGGGACCCACGTCTGGGCATACCCGTCCCACTCGGGGTGACAAATGCAAAAAGAACAATTGATGGACAGAATGCAGAACAATGTCATACATTCACCCCAGTACAGAGATCTGGGCCTAAATCCATCGTTTTTTTGCTCACCATGCCATTCCAGTTTGGACCCAGCCATATGCAAATCAGTCTTGACCCTGCACCCAATGGGAACAGTCCAGCCCGAACTGTCAGGCCAGGTCCTCCCTGGACTGGAAACAAGCATCCTAGGACCGGTTTCGGGCTTTCAGCCCTCATCAGCCAGGATAGCTTGACTCCAGTGGCATGGAGAGCACGGGACCCACGTCTGGGCATACCCGTCCCACTCGGGGTGACAAATGCAAAAAGAACAATTGATGGACAGAATGCAGAACAATGTCATACATTCACCCCAGTACAGAGATCTGGGCCTAAATCCATCGTTTTTTTGCTCACCATGCCATTCCAGTTTGGACCCAGCCATATGCAAATCAGTCTTGACCCTGCACCCAATGGGAACAGTCCAGCCCGAACTGTCAGGCCAGGTCCTCCCTGGACTGGAAACAAGCATCCTAGGACCGGTTTCGGGCTTTCAGCCCTCATCAGCCAGGATAGCTTGACTCCAGTGGCATGGAGAGCACGGGACCCACGTCTGGGCATACCCGTCCCACTCGGGGTGACAAATGCAAAAAGAACAATTGATGGACAGAATGCAGAACAATGTCATACATTCACCCCAGTACAGAGATCTGGGCCTAAATCCATCGTTTTTTTGCTCACCATCCCATTCCTGTTTGGACCCAGCCATATGCAAATCAGTCTTGACCCTGCACCCAATGGGAACAGTCCAGCCCGAACTGCCAGGCCAGGTCCTCCCTGGACTGGAAACAAGCATCCTAGGACCGGTTTCGGGCTTTCAGCCCTCATCAGCCAGGATAGCTTGACTCCAGTGGCATGGAGAGCACGGGACCCACGTCTGGGCATACCCGTCCCACTCGGGGTGACAAATGCAAAAAGAACAATTGATGGACAGAATGCAGAACAATGTCATACATTCACCCCAGTACAGAGATCTGGGCCTAAATCCATCGTTTTTTTGCTCAACATGCCATTCCAGTTTGGACCCAGCCATATGCAAATCAGTCTTGACCCTGCACCCAATGGGAACAGTCCAGCCTGAACTGCCAGGCCAGGTCCTCCTTGGACTGGAAACAAACATCCTAGGACCGGTTTCGGGCTTTCAGCCCTCATCAGCCAGGATAGCTTGACTCCAGTGGCATGGAGAGCACGGGACCCACGTCTGGGCATACCCGTCCCACTCGGGGTGACAAATGCAAAAAGAACAATTGATGGACAGAATGCAGAACAATGTCATATATTCACCCCAGTACAGAGATCTGGGCCTAAATCCATCGTTTTTTACTCACCATGCCATTCCAGTTTGGACCCAGCCATATGCAAATCAGTCTTGACCCTGCGCCCAATGGGAACAGTCCAGCCCGAACTGCCAGGCCAGGTCCTCCCTGGACTGGAAACAAGCACCCTAGGACCGGTTTCGGGCTTTCTGCCCTCATCAGCCAGGATAGCTTGACTCCAGTGGCATGGAGAGCACGGGACCCACGTCTGGGCATACCTGTCCCACTCGGGGTGACAAATGCAAAAAGAACAATTGATTGACAGAATGCAGAACAATGTCATATATTCACCCCAGTACAGCGATCTGGGCCTAAATCCATCGTTTTTTTGCTCACCATGCCATTCCAGTTTGAACCCAGCCATATGCAACTAAGTCTTGACCCTGCGCCCAATGGGAACAATCCAGCCCGAACTGCCAGGCCAGGTCCTACCTGTACTGGAAACAAGCATCCTAGGACCGGTTCCGGGCTTTCAGCCCTCATCAGCCAGGATAGCTTGACTCCAGTGGCATGGAGAGCACGGGACCCACGTCGGGGCATACCCGTCCCACTCGGGGTGACAAATGCAAAAAGAACAATTAATGGACAGAATGCAGAACAATGTCATACATTCACCCCAGTACAGATATCTGGGCCTAAATCCATCGTTTTTTTGATCACCATGCCATTCCAGTTTGGACCCAGCCATATGCAAATAAGTCTTGACCCTGCGCCCAATGGGAACAGTCCAGCCCGAACTGCCAGGCCAGGTCCTCCCTGGACTGGAAACAAGCATCCTAGGTCCGGTTTCGGGCTCTCAGCCCTCATCAGCCAGGATAGCTTGACTCCAGTGGCATGGAGAGCACGGGACCCACGTCTGGGCATACCCGTCCCACTCGGGGTGACAAATGCAAAAAGAACAATTGATGGACAGAATGCAGAACAATGTCATACATTCACCCCAGTACAGAGATCTGGGCCTAAATCCATCGTTTTTTTGCTCACCATGCCATTCCAGTTTGGACCCAGCCATATGCAAATCAGTCTTGACCCTGCGCCCAGTGGGAACGGCCAGCCCGAACTGCCAGGCCAGGTCCTCCCTGGACTGGAAACAAGCATCCTGGGACCGGTTTCGGGCTTTCAGCCCTCATCAGCCAGGATAGCTTGACTCCAGTGGCATGGAGAGCACGGGACCCACGTCTGGGTATACCCGTCCCACTCGGGGTGACAAATGCAAAAAGAACAATTGATGGACAGAATGCAGAACAATTTCATACATTCACCCCAGTACAGAGATCTGGGCCTAAATCCATCGTTTTTTTGCTCACCGTGCCATTCCAGTTTGGACCCAGCCATATGCAAATCAGTCTTGACTCTGCACCCAATGGGAACAGTCCAGCCCGAACTGCCAGGCCAGGTCCTCCCTGGACTGGAAACAAGCATCCTAGAACCGGTTTCGGGCTTTCAGCCCTCATCAGCCAGGATAGCTTGACTCCAGTGGCATGGAGAGCACGGGACCCACATCTGGACATACCCGTCCCACTCGGGGTGAGAAATGCAAAAAGAACAACTGATGGACAGAATGCAGAACAATGTCATACATTCACCCCAGTACAGAGATCTGGGCCTAAATCCATCGTTTTTTTGCTCACCATGCCATTCCAGTTTGGACCCAGCCATATGCAAATCAGTCTTGACCCTGCACCCAATGGGAACAGTCCAGCCCGAACTGTCAGGCCAGGTCCTCCCTGGACTGGAAACAAGCATCCTAGGACCGGTTTCGGGCTTTCAGCCCTCATCAGCCAGGATAGCTTGACTCCAGTGGCATGGAGAGCACGGGACCCACGTCTGGGCATACCCGTCCCACTCGGGGTGACAAATGCAAAAGAACAATTGATGGACAGAATGCAGAACAATGTCATACATTCACCCAAGTACAGAGATCTGGGCCTAAATCCATCGTTTTTTTGCTCACCATGCCATTCCAGTTTGGACCCAGCCATATGCAAATCAGTCTTGACCCTGCGCCCAATGGGAACAGTCCAGCCTGAACTGCCAGGCCAGGTCCTCCTTGGACTGGAAACAAGCATCTTAGGACCGGTTTCGGGCTTTCAGCCCTCATCAGCCAGGATAGCTTGACTCCAGTGGCATGGAGAGCACGGGACCCACGTCTGGGCATACCCGTCCCACTCGGGGTGACAAATGCAAAAAGAACAATTGATGGACAGAATGCAGAACAATGTCATACATTCACCCCAGTACAGAGATCTGGGCCTAAATCCATCGTTTTTTTGCTCACCATGCCATTCCAGTTTGGACCCAGCCATATGCAAATCAGTCTTGACCCTGCACCCAATGGGAATAGTCCTGCCCGAACTGCCAGGCCAGGTCCTCCCTGGACTGGAAACAAGCATCCTAGGACCGGTATCGGGCTTTCTGCCCTCATCAGCCAGGATAGCTTGACTCCAGTGGCATGGAGAGCACGGGACCCACGTCTGGGCATACCCGTCCCACTCGGGGTGACAAATGCAAAAAGAACAATTGATTGACAGAATGCAGAACAATGTCATACATTCACCCCAGTACAGAGATCTGGGCCTAAATCCATCGTTTTTTTGCTCACCATGCCATTCCAGTTTGAACCCAGCCATATGCAACTAAGTCTTGACCCTGCGCCCAATGGGAACAATCCAGCTCGAACTGCCAGGCCAGGTCCTCCCTGGACTGGAAACAAGCATCCTAGGACCGGTTTTGGGCTTTCAGCCCTCATCAGCCAGGATAGCTTGACTCCAGTGGCATGGAGAGCACGGGACCCACGTCTGGGCATACCCGTCCCACTCGGGGTGACAAATGAAAAAAGAACAATTAATGGACAGAATGCAGAACAATGTCATGCATTCACCCCAGTACAGAGATCTGGGCCTAAATCCATCGTTTTTTTTGATCACCATGCCATTCCAGTTTGGACCCAGCCATATGCAAATCAGTCTTGACCCTGCACCCAATGGGAACAGTCCAGCCCGAACTGCCAGGCCAGGTCCTCCCTGGACTGGAAACAAGCATCCTAGGACCGGTTTCGGGCTTTCAGCCCTCATCAGCCAGGATAGCTTGACCCCAGTGGCATGGAGAGCACAGGACCCACGTCTGGGAATACCCGTCCCACTCGGGGTGACAAATGCAAAAAGAACAATTGATGGACAGAATGCAGAACAATGTCATATATTCACCCCAGTACAGAGATCTGGGCCTAAATCCATCGTTTTTTTGCTCACCATGCCATTCCAGTTTGGACCCAGCCATATGCAAATCAGTCTTGACCCTGCGCCCAATGGGAACAGTCCAGCCCGAACTGCCAGGCCGGGTCCTCCCTGGACTGGAAACAAGCATCCTAGGACCGGTTTCGGGCTTTCAGCCCTCATCAGCCAGGATAGCTTGACTCCAGTGGCATGGAGAGCACGGGACCCACGTCTGGGCATACCCGTCCCACTCGGGGTGACAAATGCAAAAAGAACAATTGATGGACAGAATGCAGAACAATGTCATACATTCACCCCAGTACAGAGATCTGGGTCTAAATCCATCGTTTTTTTGCTCATCATTCCATTCCAGTTTGGACCCAGCCATATGCAAATCAGTCTTGACCCTGCGCCCAGTGGGAACAGCCAGCCCGAACTGCCAGGCCAGGTCCTCCCTGGACTGGAAACAAGCATCCTGGGACCGGTTTCGGGCTTTCAGCCCTCATCAGCCAGGATAGCTTGACTCCAGTGGCATGGAGAGCACGGGACCCACGTCTGGGCATACCCGTCCCACTCGGGGTGACAAATGCAAAAAGAACAATTGATGGACAGAATGCAGAACAATGTCATACATTCACCCCAGTACAGAGATCTGGGCCTAAATCCATCGTTTTTTGCTCACCATGCCATTCCAGTTTGGACCCAGCCATATGCAAATCAGTCTTGACCCTGCACCCAATGGGAACAGTCCAGCCCGAACTGTCAGGCCAGGTCCTCCCTGGACTGGAAACAAGCATCCTAGGGTCGGTTTCGGGCTTTCAGCCCTCATCAGCCAGGATAGCTTGACTCCAGTGGCATGGAGAGCACGGGACCCACGTCTGGGCATACCCGTCCCACTCGGGGTGACAAATGCAAAAAGAACAATTGATGGACAGAATGCAGAACAATGTCATACATTCACCCCAGTACAGAGATCTGGGCCTAAATCCATCGTTTTTTGCTCACCATCCCATTCCTGTTTGGACCCAGCCATATGCAAATCAGTCTTGACCCTGCACCCAATGGGAACAGTCCAGCCCGAACTGCCAGGCCAGGTCCTCCCTGGACTGGAAACAAGCATCCTAGGACCGGTTTCGGGCTTTCAGCCCTCATCAGCCAGGATAGCTTGACTCCAGTGGCATGGAGAGCACGGGACCCACGTCTGGGCATACCCGTCCCACTCGGGGTGACAAATGCAAAAGAACAATTGATGGACAGAATGCAGAACAATGTCATACATTCACCCCAGTACAGAGATCTGGGCCTAAATCCATCGTATTTTTGCTCACCATGCCATTCCAGTTTGGACCCAGCCATATGCAAATCAGTCTTGACCCTGCACCCAATGGGAACAGTCCAGCCTGAACTGCCAGGCCAGGTCCTCCTTGGACTGGAAACAAACATCCTAGGACCGGTTTCGGGCTTTCAGCCCTCATCAGCCAGGATAGCTTGACTCCAGTGGCATGGAGAGCACGGGACCCACGTCTGGGCATACCCGTCCCACTCGGGGTGACAAATGCAAAAAGAACAATTGATGGACAGAATGCAGAACAATGTCATACATTCACCCCAGTACAGAGATCTGGGCCTAAATCCATTGTTTTTTTACTCACCATGCCATTCCAGTTTGGACCCAGCCATATGCAAATCAGTCTTGACCCTGCGCCCAATGGGAAAAGTCCAGCCCGAACTGCCAGGCCAGGTCCTCCCTGGACTGGAAACAAGCATCCTAGGACCGGTTTCGGGCTTTCTGCCCTCATCAGCCAGGATAGCTTGACTCCAGTGGCATGGAGAGCACGGGACCCACGTCTGGGCATACCCGTACCACTCGGGGTGACAAATGCAAAAAGAACAATTGATTGACAGAATGCAGAACAATGTCATACATTCACCCCAGTACAGCGATCTGGGCCTAAATCCATCGTTTTTTTGCTCACCATGCCATTCCAGTTTGAACCCAGCCATATGCAACTAAGTCTTGACCCTGCGCCCAATGGGAACAATCCAGCCCGAACTGCCAGGCCAGGTCCTACCTGTACTGGAAACAAGCATCCTAGGACCGGTTCCGGGCTTTCAGCCCTCATCAGCCAGGATAGCTTGACTCCAGTGGCATGGAGAGCACGGGACCCACGTCGGGGCATACCCGTCCCACTCGGGGTGACAAATGCAAAAAGAACAATTAATGGACAGAATGCAGAACAATGTCATACATTCACCCCAGTACAGATATCTGGGCCTAAATCCATCGTTTTTTTTGATCACCATGCCATTCCAGTTTGGACCCAGCCATATGCAAATAAGTCTTGACCCTGCGCCCAATGGGAACAGTCCAGCCCGAACTGCCAGGCCAGGTCCTCCCTGGACTGGAAACAAGCATCCTAGGATCGGTTTCGGGCTCTCAGCCCTCATCAGCCAGGATAGCTTGACTCCAGTGGCATGGAGAGCACGGGACCCACGTCTGGGCATACCCGTCCCACTCGGGGTGACAAATGCAAAAAGAACAATTGATGGACAGAATGCAGAACAATGTCATACATTCACCCCAGTACAGAGATCTGGGCCTAAATCCATCGTTTTTTTGCTCACCATGCCATTCCAGTTTGGACCCAGCCATATGCAAATCAGTCTTGACCCTGCGCCCATTGGGAACAGCCAGCCCGAACTGCCAGGCCAGGTCCTCCCTGGACTGGAAACAAGCATCCTGGGACCGGTTTCGGGCTTTCAGCCCTCATCAGCCAGGATAGCTTGACTCCAGTGGCATGGAGAGCACGGGACCCACGTCTGGGCATACCCGTCCCACTCGGGGTGACAAATGCAAAAAGAACAATTGATGGACAGAATGCAGAACAATTTCATACATTCACCCCAGTACAGAGATCTGGGCCTAAATCCATCGTTTTTTTGCTCACCGTGCCATTACAGTTTGGACCCAGCCATATGCAAATCAGTCTTGACTCTGCACCCAATGGGAACAGTCCAGCCCGAACTGCCAGGCCAGGTCCTCCCTGGACTGGAAACAAGCATCCTAGGACCGGTTTCGGGCTTTCAGCCCTCATCAGCCAGGATAGCTTGACTCCAGTGGCATGGAGAGCACGGGACCCACATCTCGACATACCCGTCCCACTCGGGGTGAGAAATGCAAAAAGAACAACTGATGGACAGAATGCAGAACAATGTCATACATTCACCCCAGTACAGAGATCTGGGCCTAAATCCATCGTTTTTTTGCTCACCATGCCATTCCAGTTTGGACCCAGCCATATGCAAATCAGTCTTGACCCTGCACCCAATGGGAACAGTCCAGCCCGAACTGTCAGGCCAGGTCCTCCCTGGACTGGAAACAAGCATCCTAGGACCGGTTTCGGGCTTTCAGCCCTCATCAGCCAGGATAGCTTGACTCCAGTGGCATGGAGAGCACGGGACCCACGTCTGGGCATACCCGTCCCACTCGGGGTGACAAATGCAAAAAGAACAATTGATGGACAGAATGCAGAACAATGTCATACATTCACCCCAGTACAGAGATCTGGGCCTAAATCCATCGTTTTTTGCTCACCATGCCATTCCAGTTTGGACCCAGCCATATGCAAATCAGTCTTGACCCTGCGCCCAATGGGAACAGTCCAGCCTGAACTGCCAGGCAAGGTCCTCCTTGGACTGGAAACAAGCATCCTAGGACCGGTTTCGGGCTTTCAGCCCTCATCAGCCAGGATAGCTTGACTCCAGTGGCATGGAGAGCAAGGGACCCATGTCTGGGCATACCCGTCCCACTCGGGGTGACAAATGCAAAAAGAACAATTGATGGACAGAATGCAGAACAATGTCATACATTCACCCCAGTACAGATATCTGGGCCTAAATCCATCGTTTTTTTGCTCACCATGCCATTCCAGTTTGGACCCAGCCATATGCAAATCAGTCTTGACCCTGCGCCCAATGGGAATAGTCCTGCCCGAACTGCCAGGCCAGGTCCTCCCTGGACTGGAAACAAGCATCCTAGGACCGGTATCGGGCTTTCTGCCCTCATCAGCCAGGATAGCTTGACTCCAGTGGCATGGAGAGCACGGGACCCACGTCTGGGCATACCCGTCCCACTCGGGGTGACAAATGCAAAAAGAACAATTAATTGACAGAATGCAGAACAATGTCATACATTCACCCCAGTACAGAGATATGGGCCTAAATCCATCGTTTTTTTGCTCACCATGCCATTCCAGTTTGAACCCAGCCATATGCAACTAAGTCTTGACCCTGCGCCCAATGGGAACAATCCAGCTCGAACTGCCAGGCCAGGTCCTCCCTGGACTGGAAACAAGCATCCTAGGACCGGTTTTGGGCTTTCAGCCCTCATCAGCCAGGATAGCTTGACTCCAGTGGCATGGAGAGCACGGGACCCACGTCGGGGCATACCCGTCCACTCGGGGTGACAAATGAAAAAAGAACAATTAATGGACAGAATGCAGAACAATGTCATACATTCACCCCAGTACAGAGATCTGGGCCTAAATCCATCGTTTTTTTTGATCACCATGCCATTCCAGTTTGGACCCAGCCATATGCAAATCAGTCTTGACCCTGCACCCAATGGGAACAGTCCAGCCCGAACTGCCAGGCCAGGTCCTCCCTGGACTGGAAACAAGCATCCTAGGACCGGTTTCGGGCTTTCAGCCCTCATCAGCCAGGATAGCTTGACCCCAGTGGCATGGAGAGCACAGGACCAACGTCTGGGAATACCCGTCCCACTCGGGGTGACAAATGCAAAAAGAACAATTGATGGACAGAATGCAGAACAATGTCATATATTCACTCCAGTACAGAGATCTGGGCCTAAATCCATCGTTTTTTGCTCACCATGCCATTCCAGTTTGGACCCAGCCATATGCAAATCAGTCTTGACCCTGCGCCCAATGGGAACAGTCCAGCCCGAACTGCCAGGCCGGGTCCTCCCTGGACTGGAAACAAGCATCCTAGGACCGGTTTCGGGCTTTCAGCCCTCATCAGCCAGGATAGCTTGACTCCAGTGGCATGGAGAGCACGGGACCCACGTCTGGGCATACCCGTCCCACTCGGGGTGACAAATGCAAAAAGAACAATTGATGGACAGAATGCAGAACAATGTCATACATTCACCCCAGTACAGAGATCTGGGTCTAAATCCATCGTTTTTTTGCTCATCATTCCATTCCAGTTTGGACCCAGCCATATGCAAATCAGTCTTGACCCTGCGCCCAATGGGAACAGTTCAGCCCGAACTGCCAGGCCAGGTCCTCCCTGGACTGGAAACAAGCATCCTAGGACCGGTTTCGGGCTTTCAGCCCTCATCAGCCAGGATAGCTTGACTCCAGTGGCATGGAGAGCACGGGACCCACGTCTGGGCATACCCGTCCCACTCGGGGTGACAAATGTAAAAAGAACAATTGATGGACAGAATGCAGAACAATGTCATACATTCACCCCAGTACAGAGATCTGGGCCTAAATCCATCGTTTTTTTGCTCACCATGCCATTCCAGTTTGGACCCACCCATATGAAAATCAGTCTTGACCCTGCGCCCAATGGGAACAGTCCAGCCCGAACTGCCAGGCCAGGTCCTCCATGGACTGGAAACAAGCATCCTAGGACTGGTTTTGGGCTTTCAGCCCTCATCAGCCAGGATAGCTTGACTCCAGTGGCATGGAGAGCACGGGACCCACGTCTGGGTATACCCGTCCCACTCGGGGTGACAAATGCAAAACAGAACAATTGATGGACAGAATGCAGAACAATGTCATACATTCACCCCAGTACAGAGATCTAGGCCTAAATCCATCGTTTTTTTGCTCACCATGCCATTCCAGTTTGGACCCAGCCATATGCAAATCAGTCTTGACCCTGCGCCCAATGGGAACAGTTCAGCCCAAACTGCCAGGACAGGTCCTCCCTGGACTGGAAACAAGCATCCTAGGACCGGTTTCGGGCTTTCAGCCCTCATCAGCCAGGATAGCTTGACTCCAGTGGCATGGAGATCACGGGACCCACGTCTGGGCATACCCGTCCCACTCGGGGTGACAAATGCAAAAAGAACAATTGATGGACAGAATGCAGAACAATGTCATACATTCACCCCAGTACAGAGATCTGGGCCTAAATCCATCGTTTTTTTGCTCACCGTGCCATTCCAGTTTGGACCCAGCCATATGCAAATCAGTCCTGACTCTGCACCCAATGGGAACAGTTCAGCCCAAACTGCCAGGACAGGTCCTCCCTGGACTGGAAACAAGCATCCTAGGACCGGTTTCGGGCTTTCAGCCCTCATCAGCCAGGATAGCTTGACTCCAGTGGCATGGAGAGCAAGGGACCCACATCTGGACATACCCGTCCCACTCGGGGTGAGAAATGCAAAAAGAACAACTGATGGACAGAATGCAGAACAATGTCATACATTCACCCCAGTACAGAGATCTGGGCCTAAATCCATCGTTGGAAGAGGTGGATAGAGCCCTGAACCTAGCCATTTCCAAAGCTGGCACTCCTATCAATGAACAACTCATCAAACTGGTGGAACATCTCCCCAGATTTTTTCAGGAAAAGATAAAGACTCAAGAGAGAGGTCCTAGTGGGCATCTTAGATGGCAAAAACAGACTGCTACTAAGCATGACACTGATACATGGAAGGTTTTGGTAAGCTGTACGAAGTCTTCAGTTAGAGCACACGCATGCTAAAACATGTACCCTACCGGGAGGATGTATACCCCGGGAAATTTGGCAACGACGCGGTGCCAAACATAGATACGGCAAACAGGACATTCCGCATCAGGGAAGGGTGACACAGATGACGAAGATGGCTCTTCGGATGAGGGATTGGGTTATAGCAGTCCATAGCAACCTGGAACTCACTCGACAGATACACATGAAGATGAGACAGGTGAGGCTGACATGTTAGAACCAGAATACCTGTCCCACCCTAGGTCTTTGGAGTGGATTCCAGACCACCAGGTGGCCGAATAAATTGCCAAAAAGATACAACACTCTCTTGAAAAAGATGCAAGGGCCCACCTGCTGGCGGATTGTCCTAGACTCTCTTTTGAGGGGAAGTTGTAAGCGACTCGAGAGATCAAACAAAAGATGTGTACTTTATTTGGAAAGTATACAACAGACCCCAAACAAGGGATTGACCGCTTGTGGAGGGCATGTCAGGATAGCGTCTTGTTGTGGGGGGGCCATCTCACAAAAATCATTGAGTTGGCAGGAGAAGCAAAATCCTCAGGTACTCCTATGTGAGAAGAAATGCTGTCAGGATGTGCACAAAAAGCGATATGCCTGCTAGGCAGGGCAAATTGTGCTCTGTCAGCGGAATGAAGCAGGTCTCTCCTAATCAAAATGGACCCCAAGCTCTGGGACCTCGCACATCATAAGATGGAGCCATAGCCCAGGGAAACCTTTTTGGAGATCTATTTGTAAAGGAACTGGGCAAAGTCGAATCTACATTCTCTGCACATCTGGGTTTTGTGATCAACGAAGAGAAATCAGTTCCGATAACAAAACAAAATATGCAGTTTTTGTTCTTTGTAACAGAATTGACAAAGACCACGGTAAATGATAGTTAGAAGCAAGTAAGACATTTTCTATTTGAAATTTGTAGGTTTGAGCGTTATTATGACATATATAACAGATGTTGGCATGAATAGCTGGCATTTGATATTGATATTAAAGAGAGAACTGGGTGTCAGAACCTATTTTATCCCGTTAGGTACAGAAAGGAAGGATGACAATGATAGCAAAAAAAGGTTAACATTCTTGCTTGAAGAAAGGGGAAGAGGAAAGGACGTCATGAGAGGATATTCGAGAGCCTGCTATATGATTAGCAGACTATATTATTAAAGGTTACTTTTTTCACATGTGCTTCTGGGAAATATAGTTTGTGTTATTAAAGGAATGGACTTTAAAACAACTGCTATATTTAATAAAGTGAAGAAGATAATGCATAATCCTCGCATCTGTATCCTAGATTTGAAACTTTACTTCTCAATAGCTAGGAAATTGACATTTTTAATCATTCATGGTAAAGGTAGCCCTTCTTTTGTTTCCACAAATCACAATGGAAAGGACTGTAGGACTGTTGCTCACACTTTTGGCCTGTGTGCCTGCCACTCCTTGGTCGGGCTGACTGACATATCAGAGGTGATCACAGGCACCCACTTTCAGTTGTGGATCGGCAACAACATGAGAAAGGTAAGACCTGCCTTGCTGGCATACACCACCTCCTCATTCAGCCTTCTAAGGATTTTGGGGATCAATACTTATTATTATTTTTTTTTTTTAATGAAGCACTATATGGCATATTTATGAGAGCATTGCGTCATGTATGCATCACCTAAAGTGGTTTGTGCATATCGCAAGGCTCTGAGTCAGATTTATGAAGTCACGCAAAGGCACCCTGCGTGGCTTTGAGTGGCCTCCTAAAACTGGAATAAGGCAACGCAGCGCAAATTGCTGTGTCGCCTTACTCTGCACTAGGGAGGCGTTCCATGGGTATTGCCAGCAGTGTTCCCATGCAACTCCCATGGTTTTTTACGCATTTGCAGATTGGTAAACCTGGGAATGCGTCAACATTTTACGCCTACTCAGGGCAGGCTTTACAAGGAATAATATCTTTATTTCTCCTCGTTTTTTTCTCTTTGTATGTGTGCTGTGCTGCATTATGCAGCCACAGAAGGAGGAAAAGGCCTTTCAGGATTGTTTTTGTGCAGGAAGGCGTCCCTTCCTGCACAAAAACAATCCTGCTGACAACACAGGCACCCTTGCACCATGGTGCAAGGGTACCTGCGTTGGCGCTAGGCTGCCAAAACCACACCAGCTCGGGGGTAAAGGACAGGAATACACCATATTGGATAAATACGGTGCATTCCTGCCCTTTCACTTTGACGTAGGGCAGCGCAGCACGCTGACTTGCTGCGCTGCCCTACGCCAGTTCCCCATAAATGAGGGCTTGTATGGCAAGGGTCATGAACATTTCAGTGAAACACCAATCTTACCCCACACCTTCTTCAGCAGTTTTAATTCATTTTATTCTGTGCATTATGCAGCAAATATTGAATTACGCAGCAAGTGTAGCAAAATCATCTTTACACTGAAAAAGGAACCTAATTAAGTTTTTTCAGTTACCTCATATTAATTATGGTAGAGGTAGTTCTACTCATATAGTCTGCCCCTAATTACATTTGGCAGTGGTATTTCTGTGCCTTTACTTGCAGAGGCGGCTCCTCCATTAGGGCGGAGGAGCATCGCCCCACTGCTTTCTCGCAGTGCGAGAAACAGAAACATAAAATGGTAAAACTACCATTTTATGTTTCTGCTTCTCGCACTGCGTGAAAGCAGAAGTTCCTGGTTGGGGACGGGCGGGTCTGCTGGAAAGCAGGGGAGGAGTGGCTAGCCCAATGCTGTGGGCCCTGACTGTTTGGTTGGCCCTCTGGGGCCGACCAAACCAGTCATGCGCACTCTCCCTTTTCTCTACGTAGGCTGCATGCAGCCTACATAGAGAAATTGGCCTCCCCAGAGATCCCCAGCAATAACAACGCTGCCATTGCAGCGTTGTGATTGTCTTAGGGGAGGGGAGGGAGGCTGCTTGCTTCCTGTTCCGTACTGCAAGACCCGGCCAGGAGCTGCGACAGCACGGGACGTGGGAAGGTAAGTTTATTATTATTATTTTTTTAATTAAGTCAGCCCCACCCCCCTCCACCACCCTCGCCCGGCCGCCCACCCGCGAGTCATGCCGGCCGTGACTGTTTACTTGTACAGGCCTGATGTACTGGTAGAACATAATGCAAATCATAGTGTCTGATGCTTAATTCAACCATGTTTGCCAGTCACATTTTACACTTCTGCTGAAGACCCTTGCAAAGCCATTTTGTCCCTGCTCCTTGCATGTGCCACATAAAGCCACGAAACAGACAGATTAGCGAGATTCTGACTTTTGTGCAAAATATTGTAAAATATTGACTGCACGCTGAAATCTAGCGGTCCAGTCCCATTAGAGAGACAATAACAGCCACGGCCTGTCCAGGTAAGAGCGGCGGGGCCCGGTGGGGGATGGGGGGGAGGGATTTCAGCGGACCATGATGAGGAAAAATTAAATAAATAATTAATTTTCCCTCGTCATCGTCCGGCCATTCCCCCCCCCCCCCCACCAGGCCCCACTGCTCTTACCTGCACGGGCCGCTGCTGGACAATAAGGTCACTAGCTAAGCCTCGCATGTTAGAAGCACACCAAGAGATTGACAGTGACATTTGCAGCGACAGGTACTTGTCGATTTGCACTGTCTTTAGCCAGGGCTAAGCATCTTTACCTGTTACCGAGACTGGGAGGCTTTCCACCAAAGGTCAGCCATCCTCGGGCCTGTCTGCTTCTGATTTATGACATGCGGATTTTAATAGCATGTTCTTAGCCTGTTTGCATCTTCCTGCTCCTCAGAATAGTAATTATCAGCTTAAAATCCAAAGCCAGAGCAAAGAGCAGAGAGAGTGATGTAGAAGGCACCAGCCATTGAAGGGGCTATCCAGTGAGTGATGTCACAAGAGATCTCAAAACTCAAGCACACTTCATCACACGAGGCAACGTCCTGGAATGAATATTGTTGGTGGTTGTTAGAGGTGAAGGACTAGTAAAAAGAATATTTGTTTTTATTTCTACACTGTTGGCCTCTTTATGGAGTACCCAATATTGTTAGGAACTGGGTAATTGCATCTCTTACAGCAACTATACACCAAGGTCCTCATTTACTGGATTTTGGCGTAGGGCAGCAAAGCAAGTCACCTTGCTGCACTGCCCTATGCCAAAGTGAAAGGGCAGGAATCCACCGTATTTATGCAATACGGTGCATTCCTGTCCTTTCTCCCTGTGCTGGCGCCATTTCAGCAGCCTAGTGCCAACGTAGGCACCCTTGCACCAGGGTGCCTCCGTTGCATGTAGGGTTATTTTTGTGCAAGAAGGGGCACCTTCCTGCACAGAAACAATCCTAAGAGGCGTTTTCCTTTTCCTATGTGTGCTGCAGAATTCAGCACACTTAAAAAGAGGAAAAAATAGGAGATATTTCTCCTCATTGTGCCTCACCTTGGGAGGCGTGAAGATTTGTTGCTTCCCCAGGTTTACATGATTTTCTAAATCTGTGGCTTCGTGAAAATCCATGGGTGTTGTGTGGAAACACCTACCGCAAAGCCCATGGAACGCCTCCGGAGCGCAGAGTAAGGCAGCGCAGCGATTTGCGCTGCGTCGCCTTACTCAAGATTTATGAGGCCAGTCAAACCATGCAGGGTGGCTTGATGTGGCTTCCTAAATCTGATACAGAGCCCCGTGTCACGCATGTACCACATTATGTGGTGCAAAAGTGATGCAAGGCTCTCATAAATAACCCCCCAATGTTCTAATATCGATTTTAGGTGGTAATTAAGAAACCTTTGATTTCTGGAGGAAGTGCTAAGTCTGCACGAGAATAAGGAGGTGGAATATTCTCCATTGTACCATCCTGGGATATCATTTTTAAGGTTGTGAGTGCTATTCAAATGATCATTTATTCATTTATTCACCTGTAGGGCGGAGGGAATTGCATCGGTTGATTCTTTTCTCGATTTAGTTCTTCCTACAGAAACTGGAGGATTTTGCATTACCACCAAAATCTAACTTATGCTCATTCTCTGCAGGCTACCTTTAACCTCATATAGAATATTCTCAACTTCATGAAATGGCGGCCTGCACCCATTGTAATAGTGCAGCAATGTTAATGCAAGAGCTGCTCTCTTGGGGTACATGTGGCAGTTAGTGAGATGATCACAACAAGTTCATGCTCCTCCCAAGGAGGCTGAAACCACTCTGGGGCTGCTTGTCTTCCCATCTGGGGAGAGGACCTGGTGTAGTGGTTCGGGCCGGACTGTTCCTCTTGAAGCAGGGCCAGCATTGATTTGCACATGACTTGTCTCTGTCAAGAGTGACACAGTGGGTAAAAAACAATGGACTGGAATGCTGCTCAAGCGATTGCCAGAGGCTGAGATTCATTCACGCGTTCCCTCTCTCATCTTGTTGAAGTACTCAAATTCGTATTTGTAAAGCGCGAGCTACTCACCCTTACGGGTCTCAAGGCGCTGGGGGCCGTCGTGGAAATTAAGTGAGCTATTGCCCAGAGTCACATGGTGCTGAGCTGAGCTGCCGCCGGAGCCGGGGATCGAACTGTGAGCCCTGTGCTCCGAAGTCAGCTGCCCTGGCCGCTGCACCACACCTCTCCACTCAATCTCTGCTAGCACAGATTTCTGCCGACCCGCTGGGTTAGAAACCCTTAGTTATTATAATTAATTTTATCCATGTGTCTCGACTCAAAAGTGAGGACTAATAACAAGAGTTAAGCACTGATCTGGACAATTCCAAACTTCTGGAAGCTATTATGAAAATAAATTAACAAAAGGAAAGTACCCTTTGTCATGGTATGTTTTGTATGTGATACTATGACCATTTGCATAGTGCATTTCTCTCATTTGTATGGTCTGATAGTGCTTTCGGAGTAAGGCCACAGATTCTGTGTGGTTGAGGGAGGTCTTGTTGCCGTCATGTTGGCCTGAAGTCATTGTGTTTGGTCAGTGAAGATTAGTCTGTCCAACTCATTGTTTAGTAATGGTTTATATTGTAGAACCAGTTACCTCATGGCCACTATGGGATTCCTTCAAGGGGCGAGCCAATGAATGATGTCACAATACATCTCAAAACCCAAGGAGACATCATCAAAGAAAGCAACATTCTAGAATGCCCATTGTTGGTGAGTGTTAGGGATGCAGGGCTGGGCAAAGAGAGAAGCTTGTTTCTCTATGCTTGGTGACCTCCTTAAGCAGTTTGTACTGAACACAAATGTTTTCCATAACCGCACTTATTTGGATCTAATTGGCTGGGACCAAAGCGGATGTAAGGAATTTGCCACCCCCTGCCACAGAAAGAGGACCAGAGTTGCTACTTCCAAAGCTATCTAGAGCCCCTCTAAGCAGCTACCTAAAGCCTTACCCCCGAGCTGGCCCTGGCTGGGATGCACATTTTTGTACTTGATCTTTAATAATGTCAACATGCACCGTGAAGCTACCTCTCAAGTTGGCAAGATCTGGTGTAATCTGCAGGTCACAGGTTTAAATACATGCAGGACCAACCCAGCCTTTCATCATTCTGAAATCAATAAATTGAGCAACATTAAATTGGATAATAATTGTGTATTAGGAGCACTTTCCATCTACAGTACTTAGAAATGGCAACAATGCAGGCTTAAGTATTATATAAAAAGATGTTCTCATAATATCAACGTGAAAAACATTGGTCAATCCAGCCATCGAGTACTTGATACAAATGTGATTCCTATCTCTCTTCTCCATATGTCACTCTCATTCTCTCGCTTTCTCTTTCTCTCTTGCTTCATTGAGCTGCATGATACTAACACCTCCTACTTACAGACCTTAAACACCAGAGGAGTGTGGCAGAAAGTGTTCCGGCAAACATGTTATTTTACTTTGTAAAATTAGTTTTGATTGACAATCAAACTGACCCAAAAGAATTCAAGCACACCCAGTTTAAAAAGCACAGGCACTCTTTCATGTTCATTAGCACAGTCAGGCATGAGTGATGTACACTTATGCTGCGTTGTATCTGCATTCCTTCTGTTTTCGGTTCCAGGCATGACATAGTCCACATATCACTTCCATATCTACATGCTTCATGATGTTACTATGATATCTAGTACCTTGTTCTGAAATAATGTTTCCATCTTTGTCTGGTTTGGAGGGGTCCTTCCTTGCAGTCGCTCCGTGGATGCTCCAGTACCA
Organism: Calotriton arnoldi; assembly: GCA_963921515.1. Lineage (NCBI taxonomy): Eukaryota > Metazoa > Chordata > Amphibia > Caudata > Salamandridae > Calotriton > Calotriton arnoldi. The sequence continues at coordinate 50,345 of CAWUFW010013565.1, forward strand.
GAGGTCCTTTAGGTGCAAAATGTATTTTTGGGTGTAAACTTACATGTATGACTGAAATTACTTTTGTTTCGCACCTGCCAGGAATCCAGAAAGGGTCTGCTGGAGGTTGTAAATGCATTTTACTAGTGCATAGCACTTTGGTGCGGAGAAAGCAGCAGTACTAAATCCAACTGAGGACAAAGGGGAGTGGGTGTGGCAATGTGTTGTACAACTTGGAAGTTTGTAAACTGCCACAAACATATATGTATGTCTCATGACAAACTCCTCTCCGACCCCTTTCTGTTCTGTAAAGAGTCAGCGATTTACTCCCCTAAACTTTTTGGAGGTGTAGATCTGCATCTGCATAGGAGGTTGGACTCCACTTGCGTGGAAAACTCAACAAAGAGAGAATAGGGCTCTTTAGGAAGTCACTTAACATTCACAGGAGTACTTGGACATGTGTGCCTGGGGCCCTATTACGTATAGGGCGCACGTTCCCTGTTTCCGCCATAGCGCACCTTCAGACAGGTGCGCCATGCGTAAACAGGGAAAGTGCACCCTATTAGGTTGAATGCGCTGCCCTCAGGGCAGCTGCCAACTCGTTCTGCCCTGGGGGAAACACACTCAAGTGAAATACGGAGCCGCTGCTTCAAAGCTTCTGTGTTATCACTGTGAAGGCTGCAACCTGCCTGCACTTTAAAGAGGGGACAGAGATCCCTTTGCAGATGGGTACAGTGAGTGACTGCACCCACTTGCAAGGGGATGTCTTGGGGGTCCAAAGGACCCCCTTCACCTCCTCCAGAGGGCTGCCTTCAGGGGGGGGGGGCGCACTGACAGTGCACCACCTTTTTGTGGTGCACTGTCAGTGCGCCTCCTGACAGCTTCTTCACCTCTGCGCCTGTGTCTATCTTACAGCACGGGCGTAAAGATAAAGAGATTCCCTCATTTGCATTGAGCCACGCCCCCATGCAAATGAGGAAATGCCATCTTGAGATAGCGCTGGTGCAACTTATGCACCAGCGCTATCTGTATTACAGAAGGGGCCGCACAAGCATCTGCAACACCTTCTGTAATACAAAAGTGCCCCGGGGGCGCGCAAAGCATGTTGCTCCCCTGGGGCACTTCTGTAATACGGGCCCTGGTGTAGATTTCCAGGCATATCTCTGGGAATGTTTATGAAGAGTCCCCTGTATTGCACACTCCACCCAATCTTCTACCTTGAAGGTTCCCTCTTCATCATCCTTCAGACTTTGTGAGCTGTCAGAACTTCTCTCATCTTACAGAGGTGGGTTTCAAGGTTCTAGAAATCCTCTATACATTCTCTGTACCGGGATCATTTCTTTAAATCGTGTTTCCAGGGCTGTCAGTCAGTTCATGGAAGGTTCTGGGACTGCTACCATATTTTCTTACTGTTCTTTGATACTGTTTGCATCGATGATCCTGCTGTGATGAATAGTTCTTTCTTTGTTCCGTGTTGCTGTGTCAACCGGTTTCGTTTGTGTGGTAGTGCAATCTGGAATCTTTTGAAGTGGTTATTTAATTTTATCTGTGAGCTGCCGTATCCACGTTTGCGGCGTAATACTCGTGCTAACTTTTTGTCTGGATGTTTCACTGCAGTATTGTTGAAGTGGCTTCTTGGTGGTCCACCTGAGATGATTCTGTGTGGGTAGCAAGTGAGCAGGATATATTGAAAGAAGACTCTCCTTAATGCATTTCATAAACTCCCTAACTATGGGGCCTATTCACAAATGTGAATATACATGTGTGTAATAGCACATGTATATATTTACTACTACACATGTGCAACTCTACACTTTCTTGCTACTCATCGGTAGCCTTTCATGCCTTAATCCCCCCCCACGTGAAATTAGGGGCTGGAACCTTCTACAACAGGATTTACAAGCATAAAAGTCCTACTATTAACTTTGCACACATAGATGGAGATCTCTGCCACTGTTGTGGTGGTCTCCCGATGGGAAAGTATGGGAGAAATTAATAAAGTTCATTGTTATTTAAAAAATGAATACAAATATTTTAATGTAAAATATAAATGCTAAAATAATTTTACGTTTTTATTTTTAACCCAGAACAAATAAAATAAAATGTTACAGCACATTAACATATCAAAATTAATAGGTAATAAATAATTAATCCCACCACACTAACAATTTTCATTTAACATGTAGTAAATGTTGTTAATATCTATGTGTTTAATTAACTTAAATTCAATAGTTACATTTCATAGTTTTAAATTAAGATTCAAAACATTTCAAAATAATGAAATAAAATAATTTATTAACTACATATTTGTCAACATAAAAATAAATAAATGTATAAATATGTACTTATGTATAACCTTTGAATTATTCATTTTTTTCTTGTTTCTCAAGCACCAATACAGACATTTTCATACTTGCAATTCATGTGGTGCCACAAATTTGTACTAAATAACACAATTCCAGACCAGGGCTATATATCAGAATATCGCTAGCAAAAATGTAATGTGGCACAAATATTATCTCCTAAATATTCTTTACAAATATATTATCCCATTGGGTGTAGATTTCCTATTATTAACTACAAAGAGTTAATGTTTTTGTAAGCGAGATTTAGGATGCAATATTTCGGTCAGGCGATATTTTGGTTACAATATTCTGGTACCATACCCAACCCAGTGCATCCTGCAGGGCACAGAGGAATGTGGCAGCTAGCCTGTGGGAAAAGGGAGGGAATGAAGATGAGGGAGACACAGTTGTCTGACAGCCACTGGGCACTGGCTCAGCCCATGCCATGAGCTAGATTTCTTTGTTGACTTCTCCTTACTAGATAAAAGAAGTATTTATGCTAGGCTATGTTAAGTTAACAGAGATGTGTAAAGTGCTGTAGAGCAATTACTATGACCTTGCAGCACAGAGGAGCCTATCAGTATTTAGTAAACAAGCTACAAGTCACAGTCTACTGCACCCTACGCAGTCTGGCTTTAGGGCTACTTACTCCACAGAATCTGCACTGCTCTTGTCAACCGAGACAATCCGCAAATATGTAGATGAGGGTCAGACAGTCGCACTGATCCTTTTGGATCTCAGTGCGGCCTTTGACACTGTAGCGCATAAAGTGCTCTTACAGCGTCTCAGTGAAGGAGGACTGGACATCAAGGCATTAAAATGGATGACTGCCTTCTTGCAAGACCGTAGCTTTCAGGTGGCTCAAAGCCCTCACTATTCTAAAAGCAGCCCATTATCTCAAGGGGTTCCTCGGGGCTCTATATTGAGCCCTTCTCTCTTTAACCTATATATGGCCCCATTGGCAAAGGTTGTAAAAAGTATAACATCACCGTCGTGTCATATGCCGATGACACGCAATTGGTGGTTTCGCTGTCGCAAACCTCCGCGGCAGCTGCCACAAATTTCGCCACCTGTCTACAAGACCTATCCTCATGGATGACCAATAACTGCCTAAAGTTAAACGGCAGCAAGACAGAGATTCTAGTGGTAGGGAAATCTCCTTCCATCTGGTCATCGGCGTGATGGCCACAAACGTTGGCCCCCCCAAGTAATCAGGTTAAGAACTTGGGGGTGTGGTTGGACTCTAACCTTTCCTTTGAGGCTCAGACCAAAAAGGTGGCAGTGAAATGCTTCAGAGTCTTACGCGTATTACGGAAGACTCTGGATGTGCTCCCCATGTCAGTCAGGAAAACCCTAGTCCATGCACTGGTTACCTCTAACCTGGACTATGGAAATGCTCTATATTTGGGAGCAACAAAAAAATGCATGCACAGGCTCCAATGCATTCAGAACGCGGCTGCCCGCCTTGTGCTGATGCTGCCTAGAAGAGCCTTGTCTAAGAAAGCGCTCTCTACTTTACACTGGCTGCCAATGAGAGAGAGAATACTCTTCAAGACTTTGTGTATCAGCCACCGCATCTTGCAGGGAAAAGGACCAAGTTACCTACATAACCTACTCACTCCCTACATCCCTTCTCGCCATCTTAGATCAACTGAGGCCCACCTGGTCAGAGTCCTGAAATTAAAAAAACGAGAATGGGAGCACGCTCCTTCAGCTATCTTGCCTCTAAGCACTGGAATGCACTCCCTTACTCTCTACGTATAGAACCGTCGGAGCCACTCTTCCGAAAGAAATTAAAAACATGGCTCTTTCGCACATAGATCTTGGATCCGATTTCTTTGGCTCCTATTTTTCTTTTCTGCTGAGTCTGTGTCGAGGCGCGGAGACACACCAGGAGGTGTAACCAGGCGCTTTACATGCTTGCTTATTATTATTATAAGCAAACTTTTGGCCACAATTGTGGGACAATATTAATTATACTGGAAATTTGCATGGACATGCACCACCCTGGATGATAGGCTCCTGGTGAGATAAAATCCTTCACTACTAGTACTGCATCTTCAGGCCTTTTTTTTCTCAAAGAAGGGTAATTTATGGTTGCTTATGTCAGCCTGTGACCCAATAGGGCAGCAGAACATGCTCTCCGTATAGCAGACACGTTTGGCTGTCTCAGGATGTAAGTCCTCTTTAAAAACCCAGACATATAGAGAGGGCCTCTGAAATATGTGTCAACGGAGGATTAAAGTATGCAGCAGGGTTGACTAAATTATGTGGCAAGATAAGGCAAATTATGTACCATAATATGGCAGTATTATTTTGCTACTTTGTCATTTAAGCACATGGTAATATTGTCTGGGCAAATGTTGACTTTGCAAAGGGTCTGCAACCCTGCAGTACCATGTCTTGTGTTTTGAGTAGTTTTTGATCTGTTTCACTTAGACATTTTTTGTTGAAAGCAGCGAGTGGCGGGTTATATGGCAAGTGTGGTAAATCCAAAATTATTTGGAACAAGCATTTGCAATGCAATAGGTCTCGTATTTACACAAGCTTGAGCTATTGGCATTGTAAATGACAATGCCTTTTATTTATGTTTTGGTTTTTAAAACATAAATAAAACGCATTGTCATTTACAATGCCAAGAGCTTAAACTCGCGTAAATGCGAGACCTATTGCATTGCAAATGCTTGTTGTTCAGAGCAGGCCACTAGACTTTACTTCAAACATACTAAAGGTGATGGGAGGAATGCTTGCAATAAGTCTAACTGCTGGCAATAATTCAGGGTAGCATTGAATGCATCATTCTTTTGCCCAACACGCCTCCTCAGTTTGGACCCAGCCTTATGCAAATCAGTCTTGACCCTGCCGTTCATGGGAACAGTCCAGCCCGAACTGCTGGGCCAGGAGCACAAGCAACCCAGGACCGGTTTTGGCCCAATTGGGGCTCTTCATCCAGGCGTCATATTTAGTTTCGCCGGGACGCTGTCTGAAGAAAGGCCGGCCATGCATAAGTCAGAAAGTTGGCTCTGTAGCCCATGTTCAGAGGTCAGCAGGGTGTTGAGGCAAAGGCGCATGCACCAATCACAATACATTAAAAGGCCTAGGGGTTTGCTCTGTAGCTTGGGAAATCATTTTAGCATGTGTACAGTGCAGATGACTGGGTAGGCACCCCAAACTTGTCTAATGCTTCCGAGATAGATTACCCTACGATAAGGGGATCCTGCACTGGTCTGCTGATTCTGTTGTCTCGTGAGAGACACCCCCTCATTTCTTTACCAGGGTCCTCCTCGGTGGCAGCACAGCTGTGATTTTGGGGTGCAGTAGCTGCAAATAGGAGTGACCCCTACTGCTCGGTACCCATGTGAATCTAATATCCTATCAGAACCTAGCTTATGAGCAAACACTCCAGACAAAAATCCATAATCACAAACGCACACTGCAGACACACTCACCGCTACCAACACAGGTCGTTGAAAGAGCACAAGGCATTTTGCCCCGCAGTTACTGCCGAGACTCCAAACCCAGCAGACAAACGTTAGCTGAAGAGCACAAAATCTGAACCCCCTCTACACAGAGCACTCTGCAGGAGCAACCCCAGACACAGTTAAACGATGGCGAGGGTGTGGGTCTCGATGCAACAACCCTCCCCATGGAGCATCTCTGTAGAGGAAACCTTTACACTACAAACGACTGCACCCACTTTGACACAGGCCAGAGACGCTTGCGCTGAATGCACACCCCTAACCTCCAACCTCAGAGACCCTATCGGGCAAATCCATTACTCTAGCAGTCCGCCCTAAAGTGCAAAGCACAAACGAAAGGACCAAACTATGCAACAACAAAAAACCACATAACAGAGCGTGCGTCATGTCAAACATGGCAGCTTACGCCCACATAGCCTCAGAATGGCAGATAAATCGTTATAAAAGTGTATTTCACCAACTTCAGAGTATGAACACAGAGCAATGTCCTGCACTTGCTCCTGAATGCTGTGGGGACATACAGTGCTCACAGTTTTTGACAGCTGTAAGAGCGGAAACCCTGTAAGGAGAATTACATGGCGCCTCTCATGCGGAAGAGCGGGGGGTGGAGGACTGGAAAGTAAAGAAGGACAAATACGCACTGATCGAATGATAATTTAGGAATATGGTGTGCATGAGACTTGAGTGTTTCCAAAGCTAAGACACCAAGCGGTTCGGTGACCCCAATAATAAAGAGCAGCATGTCATAACTCCTGGCTGCCCAATGCTGAGAGGCCTTACTAAGTTTATCCAATCACATACAGCATTATTGCTTGCTATAGTGACATCTTTGCCCCAGTCCATGGCCATCGAATAACCCCTGAACCAATACACAGGGGAGCACCTTTACGCTGGGTTTACTGGCCCCGTCGCTTCAGCACCTTCTATTGTTCTCTTGCTGATTTGCTCCAGGCTCAAGCCACCCTGATCCGGTAGCACGGCTCCAGTCCGTGCTTTCCAGCTTGCTGTGCAATGCAAGTTGGAGCTGCAGAATACACTGAGGAGATGGAACCATGTCTCGCTTTCTGTGAGGGGTAAGTGGGAGGGTGGGAGTAAAATACAGTACAGTTGACATGGATACACGCCATACAAACGCACGTACAGTACTTGGACCCGGTCTCACTCTTGCACGCACCACCCCGGGACGCACATAGCGACCACGGATCCCGAAGGTGTAGGGGCACGCGCTGATCCTGCCCTCACCCAGTGGTAGGCATCACTCCGACAAACTGTGCATCACGCTTTGGCTCCTCATCAGGGTTATGAGGCGCTATACAAATATTACACTATTGGAATGCTTCTTGCATTCCTCTCATTCGTTATGTGGCTTTTATAGCAATTTCAGTCACACACAGTACGTGTACCCGCAGGTTACCTCACTGTAATTATGTGACCACATTTCTAAAAGTTGGAATACGCTCCAGCGATACTCTTCACACCTCGCAGCCCTGGTCCCGCCCCCTACAGCGTGCAGGTAATCCCGAGAATCCACCTTTTCTGCCGCGCGCTGTAAAAGATGGTTTTCCTCCGCTCCGCGGGACTGTTTGCTAATTCACCTGAACAGAGGTAGGCGCCGGGCCTATTGTTTGCTTTTCAACACTGCCCGTACCACGCTGAACAAGCACAAATCCTCAGGATCTGTAGCCTGGCAGTTGCATAGGTGGCGACCAGGCTGACCCGACCCTGCTAAGAAGGGCCTCAGGGGGAATGGTCATTTATTTCTTTGTCTTAGGTGTTTTGGGAGGCGTCGACGTGCTGCGTTTTTTTCGGGCACTTTACAGCACTATGACGCCCAGGATACACGCATAATTCAGAGGCTGATTAAAGACGCCGGTGCTGTGTGTGGGGGACAAAGGGGCTTCCATCACTGGGTCCGCTGCAGGGAGAGTCGCCGAGGGATGAGTCCCTAAGCAAACAACATGGCCACCGGGGCGCATTGCTGCGCACCAGCGACGTGAAAGCAGCTTCAGTTTAATGAAAAAAGTGCCTACACCGAGTAATGAAAGAGACAGGATAACCCCGCAAGCAAACGATCGAGTCCGGATGGGCTGGCCGAGAAGGAGACAGGGCGGTAACAAAAAGCCTCGTTTTCAATCGGAGGCCAGCGTTTAGCATTAATGATGACGCCAGCCAATGGGAATGATGGGCGGGGCTTCAAGTCCCCTTCTGAAATCTTCTCGACTACAATAAGCCTCGCAGAGCGAGGAGCGCATGCGCGCTCCAGTGCTAGGCGAGACCTAAAAAGGCCACACCAGCAGGTTGTATAAGTCCAGAGGCCTTGCATATAGAAAATATGTGTCTATGAGTGGTCCAGTGTCACATTATGCTTTCAATGATCTGTGATATGTATACCATGCTCACTTTTCTGGGACATGCCTTTTAGATCTTGCCTATAGATGTCTGTTGCTGAATTACCTATTGTGTACAATACCAGTACTTAGAGTTGGCTTTGGGCCAGCCCATTGCTCATTTATTTTTTATTTTTCTTGTCTATCTCATTTGCTTGCTTCTTATTTCATGGCTTTACTTCTTTTTCTTATGTTCAGCATTGATAACAAATACTGGCAAAGCTAAAAGACTGGCTAATGTCTTTGAAAGGCAAGACCTATTTACTTTGCCAAAGCTCGTTTATATTGTCATGTTGTAGAGTTCTGATACCTGGTCTTCGAAGTGTGTTGCTGTAGAATAATTTTGGCACCCTATCAGTATATGATGCTCTGTAAACAAACAATCAGCCACATCTTTCCTGTCTAGTGTTAGATTGTGGATAGGACCGAGCACAATGGACCACAAAGAGGAAGGAGCTGTGCTGCTATTGGGCAGATTTGGAGATGGAGGTTTGATGTCGGGAAGTACATTAGAGGCAGATGGCAGTGTTAGGGGGAGGGAAGGGAAGAAGGAAAAACAACTAATTTGTATGAGGATGGGAAAGCATTGAAAGGTGGGCAGATCCTGGAAGCGATGAGGACATGCCTCAGGGAGTGTGGCCAGATCATTTTGGGACCCACCCATTGAGGGTGTGGAGTGTGAGGGAGGGAGTAAGACTTGGTTTAAGAGAAAAGGAAATTATGGAATTGGGGCATTTGTGGCCAAGAAGATTCCCATCGCATTTGCATGGAGACTGTTGAGCAAAGTTAGGAGTACACTGGTTTGCAACTGGAGGGTAAAATGTAAAGCCTCCTCAAAGGAATGAGTACACTGGTGTTTTTTGTGGGAGTACAGAAATTAGAGAATTATGGAAGAAAAGAGTGCACTAGTGTGTATGTTGTTTGTGGGAGGGCGAATGGTTTAGCAAAGATGGAGGGCAATGGGGTGTATCCTTTTGTGGGAGGATAGAAGGTAGAGATTTATAAAAGGAAGGAGTGCTCTGGTGTGTGCCTGTGTGTGGAAGGGCATATGGAGAAAGGGTAGTTGGTAGTGATTTATCGAAGTGCACTGGTGTGCATATTTTTTGTTTGATGGTAGAAGGTGGAGGTTTATTGAAGGAAAAAGTGCACCAGTGGGTACCTTTGCATGGAGAGAGGATAGAGAGATTAGAAGGTAGAGATTTATCGAAGTAGGGAGTGCTATGGTTTGCTTGTGTGAAGGGTGGATGGTAAAGATTAGAAATTAGAGATATATCGGGTGGAGATTTGTTGAAAGAAAGAGTGCACCAGCGGGTACCTGTGCATGGAGGGTGGATGGTAGAGGTTAGAAGGCAGAGACTTATTGAAGTAGGGAGTGCACTTGTGCACATCGTTTTGTGAGAGGGCAGATGGTAGAGATTTAGCGAAGAAAGGAGTGGATGGTGTGTACTGTTTTTGTGGGAGGATGTATGGTGAAGATTTGCATTTATGGCCACTTCATAATAAACTGGTCATGTAGTCATACTGAGAACAGGGCACATAGGAAGTAGCTGGGTTACTGACTTGAAGAACATTGTGTGGTATAGTCTGGATATGAAAGGTTTGACATTTGAGGTGGCCACAGTTGTTTCCAATGCAGCACAAGCTTTACAGTTAAAGATAAGATGGACCCAGTGAACAGAGGCCTAGTTAATACATACACACAAAAGCTGACAGCGGCGGACCATAGGTGTTGCACCTCAGTCCAGTATATTGAAATTTAATGTCCGGTGCATAACGCTTCCGGCACTTGCCACCGTTAAGTGTCACTGGAGACCAGAAACAGGAAATTCTTCAAAGGGAAGGTGCACCAGGAAAGAAGTTCAATTTCACAAGATTAAGTCCATCATCTTTATTTATAATCCTTTGTATTGTACAAATTTAAAATGCAGCCAATGCGTTTCGTTGGAAACTTCATCAGGGCTTAAAACAAAGTATGTCGTATTTACAATACTTGAAAATATTTGGTGTTGCACCACCCTCGGAGAACCATCATATTAAGGGGTTAAGTTCATCCCGTGCACAGATGGTATGCAGGGACCATATCTTGCCCCAACTCGAAACCAGCGTCCGATGAACAGCAAAGATAACCTGCGGTCTGTATTAAAAAAAGCTGTTCATCGGACGCTGGTTTCGAGTTGGGGCAAGATATGGTCCCTGCATACCATCTGTGCACGGGATGAACTTAACCCCTTAATATGATGGTTCTCCGAGGGTGGTGCAACACCAAATATTTTCAAGTATTGTGAAGAGGCCTAGTTAAGTTTTGAGGTTGCCTTTAAAGTTGAGGAGGATGTTAACAGGGACGGCAGCCCTGTGCAAAGAGGAAAGGAAAGCTGTTTGGGCTACTGAAAAAAGTCAAAGAAACCAGGATGGGTGCAGCATAGTCAGAGGTGAGACTGCGAGAAGAAATTAGGATGATCTAGATTCAGTTCAGTGGAAAGGCTGTGCCCCTTAAAAGGAGGGACATGCGCCTGGAGTGTGTAGGAGATAAAGAGGGTATATCAGTGGAGTTTAAGGCACAAGGGTGTGTTAAACAAGATATCAGGAAAAACAGAGGTGTAGAATGCATTGTGTAAGGCCCTGCCCTGCCTTGTCTATAGTCTGTGTTTCTTTTGTCACTTACTCCGAATATACTGTGTAAAATAACGATTTACGATTTATTTACATTTTTGATCCATTCAATAAATTCATTTAATTTCCCCACGGTTTATTTGTTCTTGCTGATTTAAAAGGTTACGAGTCTATTTCACATTAGAACCATCCTTCTGAAATGGTAGGGATTAGGATGGCAAGATGCCAATCTTCTCCTCCTGATTTCCATACTTGTCTCTTATATTTCATTGTTTAATACATTCCTTCCCAACTAATTCCCTTAAGTTCTTTGCTGCCCCTCTAAAGCATGAGTTGTCTGCTGGAAGACTGCTATGATGCATGCTATTGTGTTGTAAAGTTTACATATTTCATCATTCCACTTCATGTAGGATGTTAATGAAGGTACTCAGTGGGCATTCCACGGTTGGCACTGCCAGCCTGTGCCTTGCTGTGTGCAGAAGCATTCACTTGGCTTCCTTACAAAGACGTGCTTATACATCTGACACCTATACAGAGCGCTGAGTCTGAAGGTCTGCCAAGGAAGTGACATACCACGTTCCATTTAATCTGATTGGCTGCCCCACTCTTAACATTCCAATGAAGGTGATAAGGTACCTTAATACTTTCTTACTTGTTTGAAAAGGGCGCTCATTGTGCGCCCTACAAAGCTTGTCATACGTGCTGGCAGCTGGTGATTTTCTTTTTCGTGTCCCCTTTGTCTGCAGTCTGGGGGTTTGCCAGCTGCATTATTATGAAGGGAGTCCCCAATCTGCACATCTAAGCAGAAATAACAGACTTCAAATGAGGGCACGACAGCTAAAAAAGTGGAACAGCTATTCGGCTGTTCTGCAGGCGTTCCAGATGTAAAACTAATGTCGAGCATTCATGCACCAAGGGAAACTCTGATGTAAAATCGTGACAATATTTGAAGCATTATATATGCAAATTATACAGTGTGCTGCTTAATGTTGTCCCAATTACAGTGTCCTTCTCTCCACTCCCATCACAACTTGGTATCTGCAGTGTGGTCTCAACTGAACCTTAACACACCCATTCATGCTCACTGTGCTGTAATATATACAGGACCCAGGGGCGTAACATGCCCTAGGTGTACTACCAAGATATCAAATTGTTCACATTGGTTTATGCATAAAAATAAAAACATTTTTTTTTAAATTTACTCCAGAATATCAAGTACAGCTATATCTTCAAAGTAAGGATACACAGGTAAGTGTAGGCATATATATAGGTGGATATAGATTTACTATTCTTAAATCTTTGTTTCACAATTCTTTATTGAAGGGTTAAAACATAACAGGGGGTAAGGAATGTGGTGGAGAACTTCATACATGAGACATAAAGCAATCATACATTGCAAAATAGGTGCAGCACTAGGTACATAGTATGCGACAGCCCATCAAATCTGGTGCGTGCAGGGGTTCAGTAGGAGCAAATCCAGGACAAATGCACAGTTCCTCAATGCCACTCATGATGATCAGCATTGAGAGGGTAGCCGGGGAGAGAACAGGGCATGAGAAGGGAGGAGGGTGTGCCCACAAGGTTTCAGGAGTGTGAGGAGATAGATGGGACAACGACAAAAGAAAAGAGAAGTGGGAAGCAGATGGTAGGTTACGGGGCAAAAGTAAAAAGGGGGAGAGGAGAAAGATATGCAATCAGGGGAGGGGAGAGCGGGTGAGTGTCCACATGGGCCAGGGTAGGGCTACAAGGACCAAGGCAGCCAACATTGCAGTGCCCGGTCCTCCCTCAGGAAATCAATAATTCACATACCTAGCATCTACTATTCTTAAAACTTAAAATTACTGTTCTTAAGTTGTCTACGTATCTTGATGGTTCATATATCTGGTATGGTGCCAGAATATTAAATACTTAACTCCACATCTATGTACCTTTTAACATACTAAAGCTATACTGTTAGAAATTGGGTATGCTCTCTGTCCAAGCAAGAACCACCACAATCCTAGTCAGGGTAAGTCACCACACACCCTAATTTATCCTATGCTCACCCTCTGGTAGCTTGGCACAGAGCAGTCAGGCTTAACTTAAGAAGCAATGCGTAAACTATTTGTGCAACACTTCAAACAGTAACACAGTGAAAACACAACAAAAATACTCCAAACAAAGTTAGAAAAAGAGAGCTTAATTTTATAAATAAAACATGGCCAAAATGACAAGTATCCAACAGGTAGAAGTTGAGATACGAGTTTCTAAAGAACAAATGCAAAATTGCGCTTACAAATAAGCACTTAAATGGGTTATCTGGTTGCGCTAGACCGGGGCAAAGTCAAAAGTTTAGGTTGACCGTGATGGAGCGCGGGCTGGATACAGGGACCCACTTGGGCCCGCTGAACCAAAGTACCTTGATCCGGAATGCGTCAAAGTTGCATGGTGCAGCCAAAGCGATATGTTGGTGTCGAGCCACGTAGTGGACAAGATGCATCAATTTTCTCCACACAAGTGCGGCGATGCATCGGTTCCAAGTGCATGGCGCTGGTTTGGATTGCGATGCATGGCTACTGCTCCCACAGTAGGCGATGTGCCGATTTCGAAGTCGATGCGCTAATTCCGAAGGTGATGCGCCAGGTCCGCTCCATGCAATGACAAGGATGCGCAGGTTCTGCCTCACACAAAGGTGAAGATCCGCCGGTTCCAGTGAGGATGCATGGATTCTTGATGTAAAAACACATTAGGCCTCACTTCCAAGTTCCAAGGACTGGGAAAGCACCACTGGGGAGGGCAGACTCACAGCTTGTAGAGACCAGATGTAGGTAGTGGAAGTCTTTGATATTCCCGAGACTTAGAACAGGAGGCAAGCTAGCAAGCCCTTGGAGTCACTCTGCACAAGTGATGCAGGTCCAATCCTTCTCACCCAGGCAACAGAAGTGCAGATAGCAGGGCAACTCAGCAAGGCAAGAGCACAGAAACACAAGAGTCCAGCAAAGCAGCAGTCCAGCAGAGTGGCAGTCCTTCCAGCAGCACAGCAGTTCTTCTTCCTTACAGAGTGGTCACAGGTCCAGAAATGTACTGAAGTCATGGTGTCAGAAGTCTAGCACTTTTACCCAGTTGTGCCTTTGAAGTGAGGGAGAATTCAAAGAAAGCTTTGAAGTGCACATAGGTCCTCCCTTCCTACCCTGGCTCAAGACTCACTTTAGGGTGGTATGCTATTGATTGTGTGGGCACAGGACACAGCCTATTCAGGTGTAAGTGTCACCCCCTCCATGCCATCCTGCCCAAGATGGCCGATCAGGATGTAGATGGCCCATCAGTTACACCTAAGCTCCCTTTGCGTGTGGCTGTCTAGAGGGAATTCACAAAGCCCAACTGTCACCCACCCCAGACCTTTATTCAGAGACAGGCAGCTGGCACAAAATGGCTAAAGTAAGAAAATGCCATCTTTCTAAAAGGGCAAGATAACGGGGGTGGGCCTTTTAATCATCCAGTTGGGCCACTTTTATATGCAAAACAAAAATCTACCTAGGCTGATAATTATTAAGTCGACTCTATTTTTGCATAAAGATCAAGTAATTTAATTATCTTACCCATATTTTTTTATTTTAAGTATTTTAAACCATTATGCATACACACTGTTCATATTCATTAGAAAACATTACTAAAACATTCACAATATTTTAGGCCCCTCTGTTTGTACAAGAAACATAAATTACAAATCACATTATAGACAGGACAATATATCAAACTTATTACACCAAACAAAACATATTATTCATTATACCAGTCGTTTAGTTGATAAATTCTGAAGTTTCCTATTTCTATTCCCTTTCTTTTAAAAAATGAAAGAACTCCTAATTGTAAGCATCTACTGAGGGTTGGTGTTATATTGCTGGCCTTTCTAAAAGTGGCATTTTCAGACTCGCAACTTAAAATCCAACTACACCATACGTTGTGATTTTAAATTGCAAGTCCAGTTACACCAACCTTGAAAGGTCTATCTCTTCACATTTGGGAATTACACTTTAAAGATATAATAAGGTAATCCCAATGTTATCCTATGGGAGAGATTGGCCTTGCATTGGTGAAAAACTAAATTGGGAGTTTTTCTCTACCAAGACATTTTAAACTTAAAGGTACATATCCTGCCTTTTAAATATATTGCACCCTGCCCTGTGGGTTATACAGGGCCTACCTTGGGGGTGTCTTATATGTATAAAAAGGGAAGGTTTAGACCTGGCAAGAGGTTTAATTGCCAGGACGAAGTGGCAGTGTAAAACTTCCTATAAAGGCTCTGCAATGGCAGGCCTGAGTCATTGTTAGAGGGCTATTTAAGTTAGCAGCACTATGAGTGCTGCAGGTCCACTGGTAGAATTTAATTCACAGGCCCTGGGCACATGTAGTGCACTTTACTAGGAACTTTTAAGTAAATTAAATATGCGAATTGGGGTTAAGTCAATATTACCAAGTTTAGGGGAGAGAGTACAAGCACTTTGGCACTGGTCAGTAGTGGTAGAGTGCGCAAAGTCCTAAAACCAGCAAAAACGAGGTCAGAAAATGGAGGGAGGCAGGCAAAAAGTTGGGGGAAGACCACCCTAAGGCTGTCAGGGCTAACATATACTTACCTATATATACTTACCTTCTCAATATGTTAGTTGAAAATATTTTATGATCTCCGCCATGGCCGGTGCCAGGCCTGGCTGCAAAGGAGGAGGGTTATGTGTGGGGCTAGCTACCCCACCATGTAAAAAATTCTAGCTACAGAAATGTCAATGAAAAGACATCTCGGCCTTGAGGAGAGAGGAATCCCCTTCATGGCGATCTATGATGTATGGCAGTGAAGCCAGAGATCCCTGGAAGCCGCAAAGCTGATTCACCTACATTTGGCCAAGACCATCACCATTGGGACATGGAATGTGAATACCATGTGCGAGACAGACTTGCTTGGTGACATCAAGACTAGATGGACACAGTCCGGACAGAAAGCCTGGCTCCAGGAATACTGCTGTATTCTGGAAATGAGGAAGAGAATGCCCCACACACTCAGGGAATAGCGCTGCTGCTAACACCAGCAGCCAACAGAGCTCTGATTGGATGGGAAGCCCACGGCCCAAGAATCATCACAGCGACCTTTCACACAAAGAAAAAGAGGATCAACATGAATGTTATCCATTGCTATGCACCTACAAATGACAGTGAAGAAAAGGAAAAAGAACAGCTTTACAATATATTCCAGTCCATCCTGGAGAAATGCGCTGAGAGAGACATCACCATACTGATAGGGGACCTCAATGCCAAGATTGGAAGCGACAACACTGGGTACAAAGAAGTCATGGGCAACCATGTCCTTGGCAACATGAGCGAGAATTGTGAAAGGCTCGCAGTTCTCTGCGCCCTGAACAGTCTGGTGATAGGCAGCATTATATTCCCACATATAACAATACACAATGAAACATGGGTGTTACCAGACCATTCAACAGAGAATCAGATTGACCATGTCTGCATTGCCATGAAGTTCCAGAGATCCCTGCAGGACGTTAGAGTGATGAGAGGAGCGGACATGGCGTCAGACCATTACCTTGTTGTGGCTAGTCTAAAGATAAAGCTGAAGAAAGCATGGTTGGAACCAACAAACCAATGCAAGCGATATAACAGCACCCTCCTCAAAGATGCACAGAAACAGAGTTAATACTCGGTCGCCCTCAGCAACAAATTTCAAGTCCTGCAAGAACTAGAGGATGACAGAGACCCAGTAGAAAGTCAGTGGGAGAAGATAAAAGAAACAGTGACATCAACCTGCCACGAGGTACTGGGTCCCAAGAAACACCAGCATAAAGAATGGATCTCCATCAAGCCTCTCCTCAAAATCCAAGCGAGAAAGGAAAAGAAAGCTGCAGTCAACACCAGCCGAACAAAAGCAGAAAAAACAAAAGCTTAGGGAGAGTCACCAAAACCAGCAAGGAAGCAAAGACAAGTTTTAGAGCAGACAAGCGAAGATTCATCCATGGTCTTGCCACAGAAGCCCAGGAAGCAGCAAGCCATGGAAACTTGAAAGAACTCTATGACATATCGAGGAAACTGTCCAGCAGATACAGCAGGCCAGAAAGAGAAAGATTTGTTAAAGACAAAGCTTTGAAGACAATCATGGGTAATGAAGGCCAACAGCGAAGATGGGTGAAGCACTTTGAAGAACTGCTGAACCAGCCCATGCTGCAGTCTCCACCACACATACAACCAGCCGACAAGGACTTACCAAAAGACCGCAGGAGACAAACCATGGAAGAAATGTGGCAAACCATCAAACATCTGAGAAATGGGAAGACAGCAGGACCTGACAACATTCCTGCAGAGGCACTGAAGGCAGACATTGAACATCAGAAGACATGCTCTACCTCATGTGTGGAAGTATCTGGGAAGATGAAAAGGTGGCATCAAACTGGAAGGAGGGATACCTCATCAAGATCCTCAAGAAAGGTGACCTGAGTAAGTGCGCAAACTACAGAGGGATATCTATTCTATCAACCCCAGGCAAAGTGTTCAACAGAGTCATTCTGAATGGAATGAAGGAACAAGTCGACGCTCAGTTGCAAGGCCAGCAATCTGGCTTCAGCAAAAATAGATCCTGCATAGATCTGATTGCAACAATGCACATCATCACCGAGCAGTCGATGTAATGGAACTTCCCCTCTATGTCGATTTCATCAACTATGAGAAGGAATTCAACAGCGTGGATAGAGAGAACCTTTGGAAACTCCTACACCACTACAGTGTGCCAGATAAACTCGTAAGAATGATGAGGAACTCTTACGAGGGAATGACCTGCAAGATAGTCCATGGAGAAGAACTCATGGTAGCCTTCCAAGTGAGGACCGCAGTCTGCCAGGGTTGTTTGCTCTCGCCTTTTCTCTACCTGCGGGACATAGACTGGATCATGAAGATATCCACAGCAGGGAGAAGAACTGGAATCCAGTGGACACCTTGGACGCAGCGCGGTGATCTGACTTTGCATTCGACTTGAGCCTACTCTCTCATACTCATCAGCAGAGGCAAGAGAAGACCAACAAAGTGGCAGCCACATCAGCACAACTTGGTCTCAATATCCACAGGGGAAAAACAAGACACTGAAGGCTAACATGGCCAGTCACTGTTGCTGTCACTCTTGTAGGTTAATGCACTGAAAGAGGTTGAGGCTTCACCTACCTGGGCAGTGTCATAGACAAGCAGGACGGCACAAATGCCGATGTCAAGGCAAGAATTGGCAAAGCAAGGGCTGTCTTTATTCAACTGAAGAAGATCTGGAGCTCTAAGGACCCAAGGCAGCAAACCAAGATCAGGCCTTTAAATGCCAACGTAAAAACAGTCCTTCTGTATGAAGCAGAAACTTGGAGGACATCAGTGACCACCGCCAACAAAGTCAGACCTTCATCAGCACCTGTCTGAGGAAAATTCTCCAAATCTGGTGGCCAAACACCATCAGCGACAACGACCTATGGCAGAAGACTTCCCAACTTCCTGCCCATGAAGAAATCATGAAAAGATGCTGGGTCTGGATAGATCACACCCTCTGCAAGCCTGCGTCAAACACCACCAGGCAAGCCCTGGCCTGGAACCCTCAAAGGAAAAAAAAAAGAGGACGGCCAAGAAACACCTGGCACCAAGGTCTCGAGGCTGACTACAAGGAAATGGGCTACACCTAGAGTCAGATTGGAAGAACAGCACAAGAGCTGGCTGAAGAGTCTTGGTTGACGGCCTATGCCCCAGGAGAGGTAGTAGGCATAAGTAAGTAAGTAAGATATTTATATGGTATATGGCATATATATGGTATATGGCACCATATTAAAAACTCAAAATTCTCACATAAAACATACATCTTCTTGGCATGTAGATGTGGAGTTAAGAATAGTACATCTATGCTCACTGGGAAAGTAGATTTATTTATATCTGTGCCTTAATACAATTACATATATTGCGAGACAGCCAATGCTTTTGTATGCCATAGTATGTACTGTTGCCTTTTAATATTAAATTGCTATGTCATATTTATACCAGCTTGCAGACCACTAAAATCCAAGAATGCATGCTAAGTTACATACATGTCTAATACACAGAAGCATTTTATTTTGCAAATTTCCTGCATGTGCTGTCTGTATCAGTTTTGTCAAGTTCTTCTCTCATTCTTTATCATGAGGAGATTCTGACACCTATTCATTAGAGAGTATCAGTTAGTTTCAATCTCAGTCATGTGTTCCCGCTTCCATTAATCTGTTTTGAGAAAAAAATTGTATAAGCATGATAGAATATTGTGTGGATTTTAGCATTGCATGCTCCAGGGGATTTAGTGTGGAAGCTCTGGTCCACTGAAACGGCAATTACTTTTTATTATTTTTATTGCATGTTGGCTTTTGTGCAATTAACATATGCTAGACTTCATATGCTATCTCGAGTGCTGTGTTTTCTTTTACAACCTGGTGTATTGTATACCAGGAACCATCTACGTTAGATGAGCAGGTGGGTGGTGGACCAACACCACACAATGACCCTAGGTGCCAGAGGTATGACAGAAGTTTCTCCAGGAGCGGCCCATTCAGGTAAGAGCGGTGGTGCGGGTGGGGGGAACGTGACAGACGACGACGAGGGAAAATTAAATGTATGTAATTTTCCCTCGTCGTTCCATCGTCATTGTCTGTTGAGTCCTCCCCCACCCCATCGCTCTTACCTGAATGGGCCACTCCTGAGTTTCTCAGCGTCTTAGCACTAGACCTGGTGTTTTGGTCGGATAGCGTAAGCATGTTGTACCAAATTCTATCCAAAGTTTACCTGCACTTAACATGCTCTGCTTGCTTCCTTACATGGCAGGTAAAGCTTTGTGCTTATCGGCAATCTGTCAAAAATGCATAATACGATGCCATGTGGTTAAGAAGCTAGGGATAATAGACTGGTTAGGTAGCTAGGAATGGGAGGAGTCCAGTGATGGAAAGTATGCGTGTGAATCAATGATTTAGAGCGAACAGGCTCTAGAAATAGTGTGGAAGTAGGGAAGGTGGGGAGGAGTGCCAGGTCCCGAAGCACAGACCCTTGAAGGTGAATGTGTGTGAGAAAGAGACACTCTGATCAAGCTGCCCCGGTCCTTTTGCTTGCCCCAACCCGGGTGCCTAACCGAAGGTCTGGCGAATGTAAGGAATCTTTGGGTGCGACTGTACAATACCTTTCCTTCTCTCCCTCCAAATGATCATTTAGAGAGATAACTGAGGGCACCCCTAACCTGTTTCCCATCTCCCCTCCCCTTCCATGGGACAAGCTGCGTGCACAATGCCTGCGGACACTTCTCCCTGTATTCTGCATGTGTGTGAACAGCAAGAAACTTTGACGGGAGCTGGACAAACCTAAATCTAGCAAGCACCCACTCCTGTCAACATAATGTACCACGTGCATGGAGGAGATGGGACTCACTAATGAGGATGAGAAGAAGACCTTTCTTGAACATCGTACCTTCGATATAGAGAGATCAGGAAATTTACCAAAGAAATTGAAGGATTCCAAAACAGATGGCAAGCAGTGGCTGCTCTTTTTGCAAAGGCCTGAGGAGGCCCTTACACCAAAAGACGAATCTCAAATCCATGGTACGAAAAATACGGAGAGGATGTGGCGTTACTGCCAGAGCTGCTGACTATGAAGTGGTGAACCAGGTTTGAGTCCATATTTGGCTCAACATTCTGTGATTCTGGGTAAATCACTTAATCTCCTCATGCCTAAAAAAACAATCTGGCCTTGTGTGATGTAACTGGTGCCCATGTCAATCAATCCAATGCCCCTGGGCCAAGTTGGCATTATATAAACCTGCAATAAAAAAAATTGAAGCTGGAGAACCAAATAAGTCACTTTAGGGACAGAGTTAGGTCTTGCGCTCCAACTGCTCTTCCTCCTGCCCATCAATCGCCCAAGATCACTGTACCACAAGAGAATGAGAAAGACAGTAAAGACCCCAGGGGGGAGGATTTGCAGAACTTATTCCCCATGTCGGCACAGGAGGAAGTAGGTGCAGCAATAGATGTACCTGGAAATGGAGTAGCACCTGTGGGACAGCTGAGGGAAGCGTGATTCCTACCGACAGGCATTTTGTCACCTGCACTGCAACTCATAAATAAACAATTAGGCAGATTCAGGTGGCCAAATGCCCATTGGCAGGGTGGAACGAGGGAGTGGGAGCATGTAAAAAATAACACGGGCAATCACTATGGGACACACATCCATGCCTATGCTACGTCGATATTTGACCCATGGGGAAACATTCATAATTCGCTGATGAATGGACACAAGGAGGTAATTTGCATGTGAGTGCTGCTATGCGAGTGACTGACAGTAAGGCACCCAGTAGAAGGGTGTAAGTGAGAAGGCAAGATGCTGATTCCACTAATGTAGATTGGTCCAGAGCACAAGTGAGTTCTGTCACCGTGGGGCGTAAGGACTCTGAGAACACAAGTTTACAATTATCAGAGAAAGGTTAAGATGGACAGTAGACCTGTTTGATGGGAGACGCTTTCCCGCTCCCCATTCTAGCAATGCAAATAATGAGGTCCCTACCCCGTCTGCGATTACACCATTCATCCATTGTGGGACTACACCAGGGCCGGGCACAGTCACAGTCCATGTTCATTGGACCCCCTCTGACTTAATGAGCATTAAGAAGCAGTTCCCCAACACTAGAGAAAACACAACCCAGTTTCAGGAAGTGCTACAAAGTGCGTTTGAAGTGTACAGACCAAATTGGGCAGCTGTGAATCAGCTACAGGCTGGTGGTCCCAAGTCAGGTGACAGATCAGTCGCTGGAAAAGTCAGCGTGGCGGAGGCTGGAAATCGGAAATGACAGGGCGTTGAATGCTGCAAGAATGCCTTTTTTTTAATGCGGTTGCTGATGAGTGTCTGCTGAAAACAGATTGGACTAAGATGCCAAATGGCAAGCAGAATAGGTGTGAATCACCCGCAGATTATCTAGACAAGCTTAAGGATGTGTTTGAGAGATATTCGGGCATAGTCTGTCCAACAGAGAAGGCTCAGTAAGCTGTAGGTTCTGTTTTTTTGTGCAAAGACTGTAACCAAATGTGTTCACTTATATAACAATCTTGCAGGACAAAATTAACAAGACGTTGCTAAAACAACTGACAGCACAGAATGTCAGAATTGCATCTGACCTCCGGAATATAAGATAAACAATATGTTACGCTGATTCAGAGTCAATTTAATGAAATAAACATGAAAATTAAGTGTTTTTACATGATGTGGTGTCAGAGGTTTATAGGGTAATTATTCCTGAGCTGCAGTTTAGAATTGAATTGCAGATTCCATGCCAACCAGAATCTGTTCTTTATTCTGTAATTCTTCTGTTGGAACCATGCAAAATGCAAATTCAAGGACAGCCGGCTTAGGCTACTTTTACCAACCCAAGAAAATTGGGAACACAACATTGTCATGTAGTTCCTATAAATCTATATAGGATCTGCGCATTTAGACAATAAAAACTGTGGGAGTGGTGTCCAGACTGATTCCAGACACCCCCACAAGATATGCTTGTCTGTATACCAGCTAGCTCACAGTGCCACTATGAACCCCACTTACCAAGGAGAGAATAGTTTCTGGCAACTATCGAACATAACAACCCTGACCCCTCAGGGATCGTGGAAACAGTACAGTACTTTTCGCTCAGTCACTTGTGCTCACTTTGTCTCAGAGAGATACACAGAATAAACGGTGGGGACATTTTCAATAAGCATTTATTGAACCAGCATCATTCTAGTGTAAAATATGTGTGCTGCAACAACCATAAAACAGAAACATATGTATCCTGTTATAAGAACAAACAGAGTAAATAGATGGTAGAATTCTACCATAGTGCTAAAACAATGAATATATGCAAGCAAATAAATACATAACAGTAATAATGTGTAATCCTACAATGCACACCCTAACTAGATGTACTTAAATGTACCTAGTATGTATGTAGTTGTATAGCCAAGAATCCCCCTAGGATAAAACCAACCCCATTACCTGATGTGAGAGAACGAAGGTCCCCGTCTTGGTCTCGAGATGGACACCCCGCGAGGGATGTCGGACCACTGCGTGCTGGAGTGTCTGCGTGCAGGAACCTCAGCGTCTCGTGTCAGCGTGTCAGCATGGAAGTCTTTTCTCCTCTGCCTGCCCCAGCAAAGATATGGTGTTTATATACCCAAAAGGTACCCTCAGGGGTTCTACCTTACTGTGTCATGTCGGCCGAGGATGCAATTATGATGAACCTTATACATAGTTATTATGCAGAAGATGGTAATCCTGCTGTGATTCTGAGAATCCTCATGCATAATAAATGAGGCTAGTTTTCGGGGAAAACCACACGACATTTATGCAGCACCTAACTAGGTAAAAGGTCAATACCAAAACCGTTATGTAGTACAATGGCAGGGAAAATGTAGGTGAAAGGTTAGGTGACTACCCAGGCCTAAACAGGGGTACATTATGAATCATAACACCCACTCCTCATCCGAGTGGACGATATACTACAAAAAATAAAAAGGGTATGTCTTTATAATCAATCATAAAAACATTGTTCAGAATACAAATTTCTAAAAGTTATAAAATAAAAAAACCACTAAAAAACTTTATAAGTCCTTTATATATGTTAAAAAGCTCTATAAGTCCTTTAAAATATGTTCATATACAGTTTGAGCAACTGAGTACGCCTGAAAGCCATGGGGCTCAGTTAGAGCGAGAAAAGAAAAATTGTTTTAAAATTCCAATTTCGGTTGTTTTGGAAAAGAGGCCGAATTGTTCCCAGCACACGGAGAGCCAAATGTTTATGTATCTTGTGTGGGAGACGCAACATCACTGCTGCTTGCCTTCACAGACATCAGTCCCTGTAACACCTCACAGATCAGGTAAATCGAGCAAAGGTGATCTTCAGTTCCCACAGCCGATGCTGAGGAAGCATTAGAAACACCCAAAGCCTGTATGCCTGTAGTAGAGCCGGTGTCCAATCCCACAGGAGCTGAAGCATGCCGTGGTCGCTCTAAGAATGCCAACATCAACATGGGAATATGCTGAGGACACTGCACTACGTGGGCCTTTAACGGGTACAGCAATACATCCACGTCCGGAGGCGCAACCGATGGAAGTGTTAGACGGAGGTCCAACACGCATTCTTGTCCGCAGAATAGGCAGTGGAATACAGGCAAAATACAGTCAATCCAGACTGGTCGGAATGATAGGAACTAAGACTCGCTTAGCTCCCGAAGTCAAGGTGTGCTCAGATGGAGTACCATGCAGTCACGGCAATATCGCTCCAAGAGCGTTTTTCCCATCTCCTTGGTGATTGGGACGTCCATTACATAGCAGAAAAATTTAAATCAGGATTCCCACTACCAATAGCAGGATTAGCGGAAGCCCTCCAAAACGCTTCCAAATACGGAGTGTATGAAAGCTGGAATGACTCCGAAGGCTGTCTGAAAGGTGCTTAACAGTCCAGAACCTATGATCTTAAATAGGTGAACTATACCCTTCGAATCAGACATGTTAAAGATACGTTGTACCATTTCTCCGAAATGGAAAGGGCCGTCAGTTCCCTGAACCTGCCATTCCTTAGTCCCCCAGACTGATTTTATGCCTACAGTGTCTTTCCATAAGGCGAAACCCTGTTCAGACAGTTGGGAAATAAAGGATGCAGAGTATATCTGTTTCGTATTAGTAAGCATATTTTTCTTTGCAGATGTAGTTGCAAGCTTATAATAATAACTCAGAAAAATAAGCAAACTTTTGTGCAAACGTTTGTGAACTACCTTTCGGTGGTGTTGGGCAATGTTCCCATTGGTGGTATGTGAAAACATTATGTGGGGCACTTGTTTTATGCAAAAAATGATGACCATGATGTTGGTAACAATGCATGGTGTCAAAATAAGATGTGTCATCATACATTTCATTTTTCGAAAATGCAGCAGATAGTTCTAAATCAGACAGCATACTATTTACAGTTTCAAAATCCCAATCGTCCGAGAATGTACTGGAGGTGATGATATCATTCAAAGAAATTTTAAATACATGTGGTATTTTCAAAAGTTCAGTGGGACCAAATACATCATATGAAACCCTATCCCACATTATTCCTTCAGGAACTGGAACTGCTGTAATGTTCACAAAGGACAGGTCTCGTTGTTCACGATGAGATGACGTATGTGGTTTCAGGACTAAGATCACATGTGATGCTGCGGAGCATTCTGGGAAATAATGTCCATTCAGTAGTAAGAAAAAGACAGTCACTAAACCTATCCAGAGGACTAGGAACAGTAGACCAAGTGCTATCCAGAGCTGTAGCCAGGGTGAAACTAGATAAGTCTTTTTCAGCCAAAGGTAGAAATCATGAAGTTGTTGTTTGCGAGGAACTTGAGCCGGCAGTGACTCGGGTTCACTTGGATCCAGAGAGAAGGTGTCAAAATCGATATAATAGCCAGATGCAGTTCGATCTATCTTTGGTAGCTCAGCAGGTTTTGATGAACTTGCAGATGACTCGTTTTGAGGCATATTCACATAGAAGTCGGTATTAGGCCGAATCGAAATCTGTGTTTCATTTGTTCTTTGCTGTTGTTCAATTTCAATAGGCACTAGTTCCATTCCATTGTTGGTAACTCCGTTACTACGTAGAGTAGAACTTTCAAATGTTATTAGTCTTTCTGTCTGAACCTCCTGTATGGTAGCAAGAGGAGATCGGCGGCTACCCAGGAGCCCACGCGGCCTGCTATTCAGTATCGGCCACATAGTGTGGTTTGATCAGATCAATGGAGACTAATCTCTTTTCTTTTTTACTGTCAAGAGGCGGAAGAAGTACTATTCTTGTTCCTTCGACAGGCAGGACAGGTACAGGCGTTCTGTAGGATGGCCCAAACTCTTTCTTGTCCACAATCTTTTCTCTGACCAGGTCCCCGACTTTTGGGACCCAGGCAGGTCTTGCCGTTACTGATTTTACTTCCCCAGTGGCGGTGCATTTTACTTAGATGTTGCTTTGTAGTGCCCGGAATTCATTGAGTTCCTGTAAAACAACCAAATGGTTATCGATGTCAAACGGTTTTTCATCTGCCACTGTGCTGCCACAATCGAGGTCGGGTACCCACATTTTCAGCCCAAATAGGACCTCGTAAGGAGTACGGCCTCCTAGAGAACTTCTTGGCATGTTATTATGTGCCCTCTGGACCCCATATAGGTGATTGACCCCGCAACCACCCGAGCCTAATACCCTTGCTGTTAAGGATTGCTTTAAGTCCCGGTTTTTCCTTTCCAAAATTGAATTTCCCTCGGTTAATACAGAGAGGAGTACCGCAATGCAACACCCAAACTTCCTATGGCTTCCTTGTAAGCCTCAGAGCTAAATGCAGGGCCACGATCAGAATGTAATGTGCAAATTGCGTATGCCCCTATAAAGAGTCGCAAATCCTTTATAACAGTTCGGGCATCAGCCGAGCGCTGAGGCCAAACCCACAGGAATCTAGAGCATGAATCCACTGCCACCAAGATGGATCACTGACAAAATATCGAAGGTCAAAAAATCGACCTACAAAAATATCGGAGCAAGAATATCGATGTCAAGAATATCGATATCCTATCTACAACATGGCAAGTACAAAAATATCGGGAAAAAAATATCGATTTTTTTTGTTAAAAAAAATATGTAAAATAAACTAAATAATACTTATAAATAAAATAAACATAGTTAAAAATATTTTATAATGTTTAAAATTAATAAGTAATATATATAATTTAATAAAACATTAATTAAACATATACATATAATATATAATATATATACTTACTTATTAATCAGTTTTAATAATTATTTTAATAAATTATAAATTATTAAAAAATATTATAAATTACAAATACATCTATACACATAAAACAATAACATAAATAAAAATTAAATAATTATGTATAACAAATTAAAAAAATTAAATTTACTTTTAATATTTTTAAAATTAATTATATACTACATTAACTAAAATAATACAAAAAATATTAAATAGCGGAGGGAATAAAACTACTATTCCAACTCCCAAAAAAACAACAGTAAGAAAAATGTTGGATAGCGTAGAGCTTAAAATTACTATTCCCACTCTAGAGAGTGCAACAGCAGAGAAAGTGTTGGATAGCGTAGGGGTAAAAATTACTATTCCCACTCCAGGGAGTGCAACAGTAGGGAAAGCGTTGGATAGCGGGAGGGTAAAAATTACTATTCCCACTCCAGTGAGTGCAACAGTAGGGAAAGCGTTGGATAGCGTAAGGGTAAAAATTACTATTCCCACTCCAGTGAGTGCAACAGTAGGGAAAGTGTTGGATAGCGTAGGGGTAAAAATTACTATTCCAACTCCAGAGAGTGCAACAGTAGGGAAAGTGTTGGATAGCGTAGAAGTTAAAAATAACTTACTTATAACTAAAATAATTTTTTTAAATAATTAATGAATTAATTATTAAATAACTCTAAACTATTTACAAATACCAATAAATAATTATTAAAAACATAATTACCAATGAAAAATGTATTAACAATAAATTAATAATAAATACCAATAAATAATAATTAATAAATATTAATTACCAAATAATAAATATTGAACAATAAAATATTTTTAATAACAAAAACATGTTAATTATTAAAACTTAATTACCAATTAACAAATATTGAACAATTAAATGCTTTTTTATACCAATAATAATTATTATTAAACAATAATTACCAATTAATAATTACTTATTAATATATTAATTAAATTTAACATTAAATAATATTTAATAATATTTCATTACCAATTAATGATAAAACAACAATAAATTAATTTTCATAACAAAAAAATTATAATTTAAAAAAATTACCAATTAATAATTAATGTCCAATAAATTAATTATCAATACCCAAAAATAAATTTAATAATTACTTAATTAGATTTCAATTACTTCCAACACTATTCCCCTATAACGCACAACACACTCCAATAATAAAATAATACACTTAACATAATGATCAATTAATCAATTAATAAAAATTAATAACCAATTAATAAAAATTAATTACCAATTATTAATTAATTAACAATAATATAATTATCAATACCAATTAATTAAAATAAATTATTACTTAATTACAATTAAATTACTTCCCACCCTATTCCCCTATAAACCCACAACCCGCTACAGAACTTAAACGCAAAAAATAATTTAAATTAATTTATAATTCCTAAAAATTAATAATTAATTTAGTATAATTAAATTACTTCCCACCATATTCCCCTATAAACCCACAACCCGCTACGGTACTAAAAAACAAAAATAACTTAAAAAAACATTATTAACATATAAAAATTGTATACATATATTTTTAGACAAGTAGAACACTTAACAAAAACACATATAACACATACATATTAAATACATAATAAAATACATAACAATAATATAAATATCGATATTAGTAACATTGATATTAGTAACATCGATATATTTGATATCGATATTACTAACTTCGATATTACTTGCATCGATATAAAGAAATTCGATATTACTTACCTTAGGGTCGATATTCTGTCCATCGATATTCTTAACATCGATATTCTGTCCCTTCGATATTGTCACCTCGATATTAGTGTAGGTCGATATTTAATTTTCGATATTTTGACTGCTCACCCACCAAGATATACTTGCAAGCCCCATCAGATTGTATGGGGCCGCACTGGTACAAATAGACACTAGCGAGAGGTCTGTCTGATATCAGTAGTGGTGATTGCGCTGGACGTGCTACGGTGGAATGCTTCATCTGCTGACAGATGTCGCACTTAAGGACAAATGCTTTTGTCTGTTTTGTTAAACCTGGCCACCAATAGCGTTGTTTCAGTAGTGAAACGGTCGCAGTAACCCTGCGTGTGCTGAACCTAGACCCTTGTGTGCAGCTAGAATTAAACCTAATCTGCAATCCATGTTTGGTATTACTCTATCCCCCACTCCTGGAATTTGAGCATACAGAATATTTTGCGCATCTAACTTGTAGGAGTACTTGAGTGGAAAATATTTTGGTATGGGTTAGCTGTTTTTGCGTGAAGCAGCAATATTTATGTCTCAGAACTTGCCCCTTTAATCAAAAGTTTCAAACTAAATTCAACATACTATGCTGATGACACCCAACTGGTTGTATCAGCTGTGGACAATGATGTCAACTACTCTTTAAGACTACATGATGGCATGACTGCACTGAGTAGCTGGATGAGCAAACATTGTTTAAAACTGAACTCAAGTAAAATAGAAGTTCTATTATTAGGTAATCTCTGTCCAGCATGGTCTCCTGTCTGGTGGCCTGACAGCCTAGGCTCACCTCCCCTTCCGGTGTTCAAAGCCAAAACTCTTGGCTTTATAATGGATGATAAGCTCGGATATAAGGCCCAGGTGTCTAAGGTAGTGTCCTCCTCTTTTTATACCATTAGAACCTTGAGTAAAATCCTCCCTTTTATCCCTAGAAATACCAGGAAGACTATAGTTTCCACGCTAATCATGTTAAAGCTGGATTATTGTAACAGTTTATATATGAATCTGCAGGTTAAGTTACTTGGGAAGCTCCAGGCGGTGCAAAATGCAGCCGCTAGATTGATTCTGGATACTCCCAAATATCAGCCGACAACTGCAAGCATTCATGAACTTCATTGGCTCTCGGTGCGACAGCGAATCAAATTCAAGGTGCTCTGTGTGGCTCATAAGGCCTTGCACAGAAAAGGACCGAAATTTCTATGGAAGGATTTTAGCTGGTACACTCCAAGTAGACTGCTTCGATTGGCTAAGGCTAGATTGCTTACCACTATAAGAGTCAGGAAAGCGAGCTGGGGAAGAAGGAGTTTCATTAACAGCACAGGCAGGCTGCCGTTGCATCTCAGGAACATACCCACCCTCCTTGCCTTCAGAAAGGAACTTAAGACTTGGGGGCCGATCCCGATCTCGGCCGGAAATCTCTCCGACCGAGCCGGACCCGGAGAGATTTCCGACCGAATCGGACTCTGGCAGTCCGATTGAACGAGTACGATGCGCACGCATGCCATCGGACTCGAGTCGGTCGGACTCCCATTGAAGTCAATGGGAGCCTGTCGTACAACGCGTATGCGGGCTCCCATTGACTCAATGGGTGCGAGGCGGACAAGGGTGCCCCCTACAGCGTGTACGCGTCCATGCGCATCGCGGCGTACATGCACAGGTAGGGGGGACCCATGGGACCCCCTGTGTGCGACTCGCGCGCCTACGCGTACAGGGGGGTCCGACGCGGACCCCCAAAGTCCGGCTCCGACAGCTTTTTTGAGCCGGACGGCGTGAGTCGGTCGGACTGCTCGCGGCGCGCATCGTACTTACCCGGCCGGGAAACGTCTCCATAGCGCGGTGCGCGTCGTGTCCATGCGAGTCGGTCGGAGTGTGTTGAAGCCGCGTTTGAGTCGGTCGGAGATTTCGCGGGTGCCTGCATCGCTTGGCCGGACCCGCGTACGATTCGGTCGGGAAACAGGGCTCCGAATCGGATCCGGTAAATCCGAATCCGATTCGGAGCACTACCGGTCGAGATTGGAATCGGCCCCTCAGTTGTTTAGCAATTAGCTATTCCCCGTCATAGTAGGCTCATGCTCCTGAAAGCGCCACAACACCTATGGGTATACGCGTGCTATACAAGTTTCTATAAAATAACAATGACAGCTACCATTATGTCTTTGTCTATTCTCGTACGAGAACGAGTTATTGCAGCTACGTCAGCAGTTCGCACTGTTGCCTTGGCGGCTTCAGCAGCCAATTAATTCCCTTCAACGTGCATGCCAACACGTTGATGAATCAGCGTATGGATCACGTGAGCCCGTGGCAAGCCTCTTTTCAGCTCTGCCACTTGTTCCCAAAGCAACTTGTGCTTTGTTGTGCAACCTTTTGAGCCTTTAAAACCATTATGACCCCAATAGTGAAAATATTAATTATAGGACTGGTCACAATAGAATTAATCACACACAATACGTGTGGGGAATTCTTGATCCATGTTTTTTAGTGCCAGTATTAAGGCTTTTAGTTCTGCCAGCTGACCCGTGCAATCTCCTACAGATTGCGTCTGCGTATTGCTAGGACGGAACTTGCCATCCCGCATACGACCCTTAACAATCGCACATGCTGCCCTGTACTGCTGTTTACTTCCTACGGCAGGCTGAGCAGATCCATCAGTGTAAATAATATATTCATACCGATCTAGAGGCATTCTTTCATTTGGGAGAGGATATTCTTGTTCGTACTGTAGAAATGCTTGTGTTTTTAATGTAGGATCAAGTTTGTAGTCTACATCTGTTGCAGTGAGAGAACTAGCCCATTGTATCCATCGTGGATGTAGTGCTTTTGCGTTTGGAATGTTAGCTTTTGTAATAGCCTCTAAGGCCGGTACTGGAGTCATGGCAATTATTCGTTTCCCCTGTGCCAGTGCTCTTTCTCTCGCTACAGCGGTCTGTACTGCTGTAAGAATCTTTTTAATGGATGCAAAGCACATCTCAGCGTTTGTGTACTGATGAGATTTGTATGTAATGGGTACTGTTTCGCCTTCATTGAATGTTAGATAAGTGTAACCAGATTGACCCGCGACTACACGGATCGTCAAATTTGTAGTGTTCACACGTGTGTATAAGTGTTTGGAAGCTATCATGTCAGCTTGTAGGGAACAAAGTATCTATGTGTGTTCCTGTGTCCAATGATGGACTGAGAAATCAGGTCTGATTAAGGCGTAGAAAGGTTTTACTTTTTCTGCATAATCCAAAATGTATGTTCTGCCAAAATTTAGGAATCCTAAAATGGATTGTAAATTTTTCAGAGTCTTTGGAGGTTGGAGCAGCCACCACTTTTCTAAAAAGTTAGCTGCTAGGCTTTTTCCTTCACTTGACGATTCATATCCCAAAAATAGGACATTGATGTGGGCAATTTTAGATTTTTTAAAATTGAATTTGTAGCCCTCAGATGCGAACCCCAAAATTATGTTGTTCACTCTGGCCAAGTGATCCAATAGTTCATCATCCGTCAGATAAATATCATCTACATAGGACATTGCCTCCTCATCAAAAGTTTGAAGCAACTCTGTTACCCTAGCTGAAAACAACCCGGGCTATTCTTATACCCTTGGGGCAGTCTACAGAATTGACGCTGAGAGCCTAGGGCTGAGAACGATATCAAATATCTGCTCTCAGGTGCTATATTTTGGCAAAAGAATCCATTTGAGATATCTAGTGTTGTTTTGTATTTCTTCCGCACGATGTTATTCATCAATGTGGCACTGTGTGCATTTTGTACTGCAAATGTTTTTGTTCATGTGTTTAGTGTAAACTAAAACTAAACTAGTGTAGTCTAAAACTAGACGATATGAATTATCAGGTTTCATCACGGGAAACAAGGGATTATTCATGCAGGAGGTGCAATTCTCTATTACACCTTGGTATTCAAGTTGATCTAAGATCTCCCTGACTTGTTTTTTCACATCTTGTTTTATTGGGTATTGTCTCTGTGGAGTTGGAGTAGTTTTTACTGGGATTTCATGGTGAGGTGACTCAGCATCCCACCCTACATGGTTGCAATATAATGCAGGAGCTAATGCTACCGCCCCCTTCTGCGTGTATGAATATTGTAGTGATTTTGGAATGAGGTCGGAGAAAGCTGGTAAAATTACCGTTTCCCCTTTTGGGCAATCCATAACGAACTCAGGTGGCCAATCTTTTTCAGCCAAAAGGATGTCGTATCCAAAAGTCAGGTTCTCCAAAAAGAGACCTTTAACCTTCCTGGGTTTGTCCCCCTCCGTTTGGAGTGTTATTTTATATAACGGGTGTGGGACACTTACCCTAGTATCAGGTGTTTCCACCGTGATATGTTCATTCAACGCCGCTGCCACCAGAAATTCCATCAGGCTCTGGCGAGCTATTGCTACTTCTGCTGTCCTGTCTAGCATCGTCAGAGCCCATTCTACGTTTAGAAGGTGAGTCCTCAGCAGCCTGGGCATTTCTTACTTTAAGGCCTGCTACTTTCTTCTTTTTAAATTGAAGTTTTGGTTTATCTTCTTTCTTGATATTATAGTCCAAAGTACGATGTGTATCTCTGGACTTTGTTTGTTCTTCTGATCTATGTTCTGACCGCACTTCCCTCTTGGAGTTTTTTGATGAACCCTGAAAGGAAAGAGAGGAACGTTTATCAGTATCTTGATACCTGTCAGGTTTTTTAATGTTATCACGATTTCTAAGGTTATACCTCCTTTCGGAGGGCTCCTGTTGAGGAGACCCACCCCTAGATTGTGATCTATGCTTTCTATTTTATCCCATTTCTTTTTAGAAGAATCAGGTGTTTGCTTGCTGGTATCTTTTTCAGGACTACCCATTACTTGAG
The DNA here is from genome assembly GCA_963921515.1 of Calotriton arnoldi. NCBI lineage: Eukaryota > Metazoa > Chordata > Amphibia > Caudata > Salamandridae > Calotriton > Calotriton arnoldi. The sequence goes on from CAWUFW010013565.1 coordinate 83,567, forward strand.
ATTTTGTAACTCTAGCACCCAAATTATCTCTACCTAATTCGGCGTATGTATCTTAGATAATTTTAGGTAATTCTTGCTCCTGTTGTGCCGGAGTGCATTCCCTCAGGTGTTGGCGTATAACCCCTGCTGCTTCTTCCCCTTTTATGTTTGCTAACATGATTGTTGATACTTGGGAAAAATTGCCTAATAATTTCATCCCCAAGTTTAGAGCAGGTTCTGCTCCATACTCATTCTGTATTTGTCTTAATACTTCTGATATCACTGCTATTGAAGGGATACCATGAGCTCTGTGTAGATGGCAGTGGAAACTGTACCCCAAGAGGTACATTCTCTATTAGGGGAGCTATTCCCATTGGCAAGAAAATTGTCAGTATTATGTGTTTTTCTTGTGGGCCTGTGTGTGGAAACACTGCCTCTAACTGTGCTATTTTCTGTGCTATCCAGAATGGCATTTGCTCACGTTTAGTGGGCATTCTTCCCATGACCGCGTTCAGCGTTTGTGGGGTGATTTTGGTTGCAGTCCCTTGTTTTTGACCTCCCATTGTAATTTTAGTTGGTTGAAGTGTGAGTGTTCTCATAACAAACTGTGTCAAGTTTCTGTAAAGTTTTATTATTTCTTTACGAAGTGGACGTAGGTCTACTATTGGCAATGTGTCAACGTCCAGATGCAACGTGTAGGCCGCTAGGACCCGCCAAGTTGCTCCGTCTCTGCTGAGTGGACCGAGTCTCACTTTTTCTGTTGTGTGTGGGAGGGCGCCTTGAACCCAGTTTATATGCTCCTGGTAAGTGAGCGGAACTTCAATGTCCTTGTAAGGACAATATTCCTCTGGTATTTCATCTGGAATATAAGAATTAAATGTATGTGTGCATGCATCTGCAGGTGGGATTTTAATCCATGAATAGAACACCTCTGTTCTGTATGCCTCGTGTGCCTCAACCATGAAGGTAATAGTCCCACTTAATGCTGGGACTCCAAAGTCTGCTAGTTTTAAAGTATGTGCGTTCCTGACATTTTCTGAAATGTTTATCGCACCTATGGCTCTCCATCCACTGCTGCATTCACATGTAATGCTGCCATAGCGTTCTCTTCAACAGACATTGTTGAAAGATTTTCAAGGAAAATGAGATAAGGTTTTATGCACAATAGGGAACTAAAATTCTTCAAGCTTGAATAAACCTACAGCCAATACATAGGATATGCCTACTCAGCTGTGGTGGATTTTTTCCCTCCCCACTCCAGACGTCGCTGGGTGAATGCGAGTAGGGGTCTCTGAGAAAAGCACAACTGAACTACTCAGATTTGACCTGTGTAGGAGAGTAGGATCTGCCTCTTATGTTGCCCCCACTTTTTTTCTGATGTTAGCACTGGTTTCTGGCTATAGTCTGGCTGCGTCCCTGCCAATCAGGGCCCCAGCCTCTCTGTTCTCTCTAAACGACATGGAGTGCACTCTAGGTGCACTAGTGATTGGATACTGTGGTGCCTTATGAGTCCCTAGTATATGGTACCTTAGGTGCCAAGGGCATAGGTACTTCACAGGCCTACCAGGGGCTGCAGCATATATTATGCCACCCCTGGGAAGCAGTCTAAATCTGACACCACAGGCCTGCTACTGCAGCCTGGGTGAGGTGGTGCTAGCACCCTCACTGAGATATAGGTTACCTATATCTCTCCTGCACACACATATAAACCTATCAGTCACCCCTAAGGCAGGCCCTATCCATCCTGAGGGCAGGGTGCTTGGCTTCTATGTGAGGGGGTGCCTCTGCATGAGCAGGGCCCCTCTGCAGTTCTCAGAGTCCATTCTCTGGTGCTGTTTGTGGATGCGGTTAAACCATATACTATTTAAGTGCATTATATCCTCGCGGTAAATGCTAACTTTGGAATGGCTGCATCAAAACATGTCGTGTTTGGTGTCAAACATCTTGGAATACTACCCCCCGCCAATCTTGGCGGCGGGGGTAGCATTCCACCCTTCTAGAGGGATAAGACATGTACCTGCTGTGGAAACGCGGTAGAATCCTAAAGAGCCCTGGCATCACAAAATGGATGCCACCAGTCACAGACACTGGGCTGCCCTCCTGCTGATGACTGAAACTCGCAGTGGAGGAAGCCCAACAATAGGCATCCTGTCACAGGGAGGTGTAACCACCTTCCAGACAGGGTTTAGTGTATTGGGGCTGGGTGGGTGCACTCTTAGAGTGCTTTGAAGTCCTGCACTGGGGGAGCAGAAGGCTCCTCTGTGCATATGCCAGTTCAAACCAGCTCAGGGGCTACCTGCCCCTGCTCTGGCGCGAAACTGGACAAAGGGAAGTGGGTGTAGCCACCCCTCCCTTGACCCTCCCATAGGTGGGGTCATAGAGCTAGTCCATCCCCTCTTTTTAGTATAAGAGGGGGAACCTTGCCATTGCAAAGCAGATAACCCCTGGACGACACTCTACAGAAGAATCCTGGCCCTTCGACGTTCCACTACCTTTGGAAGACAGAAGAATCTCCCTTGGAGTCAAGGAGTGACTCCCCTGCTTGGCAGGCACCAAAAACGACAACGACGGTCGCAAACTACGCCGCTCCCGCCGGAGTCCGAAGTCCCTGCAGCCCAAGAAGTGGATTTCCTGACCTCTCCCAGGCCATCGTGAGTCCCCAGCGAAGCTGAGGCAAGTGGACCCCACGAGTAACAAGGAACCGCGACCCCTGGGTACCGTGCACTATTGTCGAGTGCAACCCCTTCACAACGTTCTACGAACTTGTGCTTTGGACCACGTGTGGTCCCGACCTCCAGCAGGAATCTCTCTGAAGATCAGAGGCCTACACCGTCCCGAGTGACCGTGGGCCCCTGTTGAGTGATTCCGCCCGAGGTGTCTTCGCGATCCCTTGCCCGCCGGCTTGTGGGTCCCCAGAAGACTTCTTAAAGAAACCAAAGGGCTCCCTGGTTGCTCCAGGCCTGCCCTGACTTACCCTCGCTGGGTGAGTCCCTCAGACCTTGCTGGTCTGCGCCATCGACTTTTCTTCATCTCCCCAAGACTTGCTGCTGCCAAGGCTTGTTGGCTCCAATCGAGTTGCCGACACCGCAGTCAGCTGCAGACGTCGAGGGACCCACCGAATCCAGCTCCTGGTTGTCGTCGACACCTCCTGGACCACGTGGCTGAAGAGTCAAGGCACCCGCAACCGACCTGAAGCGACCGACGACGGTGGGCATCCATCTTCCTTGCCCCGGGTCACTGCCAAGTGACTTTGAACACTGTCCCCTCTGCTTTCAGGTCATCCTTCTCCAGAATCCAGGCTTGGATTCCACCGGACACTTCTTCAGCTCCCGCAAGCAGCAAGTCTTCTTTGTTCGCCATTGAAAACGACGCCGCGACCCGACACCAAAGGACACCTGTGCACCCGGCTTCCCTGGGTGAGGTAACTCCAGCACTACGGTGCTCCTGTGGGTGTGGGCCCTAGAACTACTTACCCTGTAAGTGACTTGCTTGTAGGTTCTCCCGAAGTATCCTAAAACTCTTTATTTCCAACCGCGACTTGCCCCATTGAAGTTAACGGCGATTCGCGCCTGTGTATCCACACTGCACGCGTCCCCCGTGGGTCCTTTACTTACCTGCCTTGGGTGGTTTCGTGAGGCCCCAGCACTTCTGAAGGCCCTAGGCCTTGTCTCCTTGCAAGTCGTTGTTTCTAAGTCTCTTACTTAGTATATGGTCTGGTACGCCCCTAGGGCCCCAGCCATATTTCGTGCTTAACTTATTGTGAAACGTTGATTTGTGCATATGTTTGTCTTCTAATCTCATAAAGAGATTAGTAGAGAGTTATTTAGAAATAAATACATATATATTTGATATATATACCTGTGTGGTGTCTTTTCATTTGGTGATTCAAGAGATTATATGGTAAAACAAGCTGCTTTACATTCCTCCGAGACTTAGCCTGAAGGCTGCTCTCCACAGCTACCACTAGGATAGCTTTCTTTAAAAGGTTGTCTTAAACCTATCTACCATAAGAGTCGATTTGCCCTGGTGCAAGGTGTCCACTTTAATTAGTGAACAGCATATACCAGGCCAACTTCTCACAACCGTTAAAGAAGAACCAAACCATCGTTGGCGGCGCCATGTTGTGTAGTTCCTATAAATCTATATAGGATCTGTGCATTTAGACAACATAAACTGTGGAAGTGGTTTCAAGACTGATTCCAGACACCCCCACCGGATATGCTCGTCTGTTTACCAGCTCGCTCACAGTGCCTCTATGAACCCCTCTTACCAGGCAGAGAATAGTTTCTGGCAACTATCGAACATGACAACCCTGACCCTTTAGGGATCGTGGAAACAGTACAGTACTTTTCGCTCAGTCACTCGTGCTCACTTTGTCTCAGAGAGATACAGAGAATAAACGGTGGGGGCATTTTCAATAAGCATTTACTGAAGCAGCATCATTCTAGTGTAAAATATGTGTGCTGCAACAACCATTAAACAGAAACAGATGTATCATGTTATAAGCACAAACAGAGCAAATAGATGGTAGAATTCTACCATAGTGCTAAAACAATGAACATATGCAGGCATATAAATACATAACAGTAATAATGCGTACTCCTACGATGCACACCCTAACTAGATGTACCTAAATGTACCTAGCATGTATGTAGGTGTATAGCTAAGAATCCCCCTAGGATAAAACCAACCCCATCACCTGATGTGAGAGAATGAAGGACCCCATTTTGGTCTTGAGATGGACACCCCGCGAGGGATGTCGGACCACTGCGTGCTGGAGTGTCTGCGTGCAGGAACCTCAGCGTCTCGTGTCAGCGTGTCAGCATGGAAGTCTTTTCTCCTCTGCCTGCCCCAGCAAAGATATGGTGTTAACATACCCAAAAGGCACCCTCAGGGGTTCTACCTTGCTGTGCCATGTCGGCCGAGGATGACGATAGTAATGAACCTTATACATAGTTATTATGCAGAAGATGGTAATCCTGCTGTGATTCTGAGAATCCTCATGCATAAGAAATGAGACTAGTTTTCGGGGAAAACCACAAGACATTTATGCAGCACCTACCTAGGTAAAAGGTCAGTACCAAAACCGTTATGTAGTACAATGGCAGGGAAAATGTAGGTGAAAGGTTAGGTGACTACTAAGGCCTTTATTGTGGTAAATTACGAATCATAACAAGAACACAGGTTCACAATTATCAGAGAAAGGTTAAGATGGACAGCACACCCATTTGCTGGGAGATGCTTTCCTTCTCCCCATTCTAGCAATGCAAATAATGAGGTCCCCACCCCATCTGCGATTACACCATATGTCCATTGTGGGACTACACCATGGCTGGGTACAGTCACACTCCATGTTAATTGGACCCCCTCTGACTTAATGACAATTAAGAAGCAGTTCCTCAACATTAGAGAAAACACAACCCAGTTTCAGGAAGTGCTACAAAGTGCGTTTGAAGTGTACAGACCAAATTGGGCAGCTGTAAATCATCTACAGGCTGGTGGTCCCAACTGAGGTGACAGATCAGTTGCTGGAAAAGTCAGCGTGGCGGAGGCTGGACACCAGAAATGACAGGGCGTTGAATGCTGCAAGAATGCCTTTTTTATTACGGTTGCTGATGAGTGTCTGCTGAAAACAGATTGGACTAAGATGCCAAATGGCAAGCACAATAGGTGTGAATCACCAGCAGATTATCTAGACAGGCTTAAGGATGTGTTTGAGAGATATTCGGGCATAGTCTGTCTGACAGAGAAGGCTCAGTAAGCTGTAGGTTCTGTTTTTTTTGTGCAAGGACTGTAACAAAATGTGTTCACTTATATAACAATCTTGCAGGACAAAATTAACATAAAACATTGCTAAAAACAACCGACAGCACAAAATGTCAGAATTGTATCTGACCTCTTGAATATAAGATAAATAGGCTATCCTGTTTTAGGTTTAAACCTATTATAACTGATAAAACCCCACAGAAAGGGAAATAGCCCTCACCAGTGTAAACATATAAACACTCAAAAAACACCTACACAGCCACAAACTAAATGCCATTCAAAGAAAGTAAAGAAGAGTGAAAGATTCATTTTTATTCCTTCCTGAAGGGGCCAATACAATGTAACTTTGTTAAACAAGGGAGCAGCAAGAAAGAGTGGGCTACTATTATTCTACTTGATGTTTGTTGTTTAGGGATGTCACTAAAATACTATTTCCTCTTCCTTTTGCTTTTTTTAGTTTTGGGCTCTTTGGTCTAAAGATGCAGGGTTTAGAAGCATGTTTTAGGTCTTATTTAATTATTTTATAAACTGTAGAGAATCAGGAAATATCAAAATCATATTTGATATTTTGGCTACCTCTGATTCTTTCACTGAGAGGTAAAATAGCTGGTTTCATAAGAATCTTTGCCAACATGTACCATCACATTTACCCACAAACAGAGAATGGGTGAAACCCTTTGATACATCAGGCACGGCTTCTAGTGAGTCAGTATTGATAGTAGGTGAATTGTCAAAAACCCCAGGCTTTAAACATTCAATGCAAGGTGTAGTGACAGGTATATGTGAAAAGAATGCTGTCACCAAGCATCTGGGATAGTGGTGAAAACATGACATCAGACTTTTCGAAAACAAGGAACTCAGCGTCACTTGGAATGCTGCTGCAAAAAGTTCTTACCAAGTTCAACAAAGAATGGAGTGATATTGTTTGTATTTCCAGTGATTCAGCTACGTATATGAAAAAGTTGTGTGATGACCTGCCAAAATTGATACCTGAGCTGACGTCCTTCCCTGTACAAGATCCTTGCCACTTGCTAAATGGTATGCTGAAAGCATCTTTACAATCTTCAGAGTTAATGAAGAATGCTATTGACTTTGTAGTCCATTCTGGTGCACTGTTTTGTTGTGTGTGGGAACTAAAACACAAATATTTCTTATTCTGCGCTTTGTGTGACATCAAAGAAAAAATCATCTCAACTGTGTCATTTAGCTGATGGTTCTCAGTCCTAGAGGCCGTGAACACTATTTTATCCATGTGGCGACTGTTTACAGAATTTTGGCTTAGGGATGATGCGAAAGGCAAGAAATGTGAGGATCTTCAGTTGCATATTGACAGTGATGTGAAAAAAAGTACACTCTACTGCATTCTTAGATTTTTACAGGAAAACATGACTGTTGTAGTGGACATAATAAAAAAGCTAGAGTCTGAAAACACCATTGTCTACCAAGTGTGCAGCATAATTGGTGTAGAAGTGAAACATCTCCCTGAGAGTAGGTTGGGCGACACTTTTAGTGACTTTGGCACTGCAACACATTCCTGTTTACAATGCTAGCCAGTTGGTAAGCAAAGAAATGTTGAGGAGTAATTCAGAAAATTTTATTTTACAATGCATTAGAAATGGCTTGCAATGATTCATAGAAATGTCCCTTCACCAGCCATGGCATTTGAAGTCAATGAAGCCTCACTGTGGTACTCTGCACACGTTCTAGATCCCTTCTGTAAAGGGGAATTTTCTCCGGACTTTGAAAAGTACTGCTTCATTTTTGACCACTTCGATAACTCTAAGGGGATATGGGCCCAGTTCAACGTATATGTTGCTGAACCTGTCCCAGAGAATGGCAATCTTCAGGTGTACCAGTATTGGCATGGAATGCTATATCAGTGGCCAGAGTTAGCAAATTGTGTACTGGTTGTTTTGGCGTTGCCCGTCTCAAGTGCCAATGTTGAGAGGGGCTTTTCACAGATAAAAGTTTACATGGGAAGGAAAGAGCAAGCGTGCATGACCAAGGACTCACTGAAGAAGTATTGTATGGTGTACTACAATGAATTTGATTTGTAAAAATGTATTTGGACCTCATATACACTGTCTGTACACTGTCCATATACCATGCACTATCAGCGCAGAAAGCAAGCAATAATAAAAGCAAAATGTTCCATAAGCACTGGAAAAACACTGTTTCTGTTGTTTTTAAAGACGCAAAAATGTGTAACCACTGATAACCACTTTTTTTTTTAAGGTATTGAAATCACTGAAAAACCCCACCAATATTTACCAAAAATAGAAACTGAAAACAGGAATACCAAAAGATAAACAATATGTTAGGCTGATTCAGAGTCAATTTAATGAAATAAACATGATAATAAAGTGTTTTTACAAAATGTGGTGTCAGAGGTTTATGGGGCAATTATTCCACAGGTGCAGTTTAGAATTGAAATGCAGATTCCATGTCAATCAGAATCTGTCCTTTATTCTGTAGTTCTTGTTTGGAATCTTGCAAAATGCAAATTCAAGGTCAGCTGGATTAGGCTACTTTCACCAACCCAAGAAAATTTGGAACAGAAGATTGCATCCAAGGACTACACAAGTGAAAAGTGTAGGTGCAGAATGTGGCACAGGTGATATGGCACAAATAGTGATTACATTTAGATAATATGAGAAAGAGCCCATAATGACAGAGAAAAAACTGAATGTTCCTAGGCTATGGGAAATGGTAGAGCTAGAGAGCCCGGAGTGATGCTAAAAAACTACACACTTTTTAATAGGGAGCATAATTGGGGGGAATGCAAGCACCATTCAAAAAGGCTGAAATGATGCAGAGTCAAACAGTTTATTCTAGATTCAATGTGGAGCAGAGCAGCAGCACAGGAAGAAGTCAGCAACTGTCCCACATCTATTAGTATAACTTGTGCCTTACACACACCTCCACATTCCAATAGTGTGCCAGGTGACATCAGAAGACTTCTCAGTTGTTAAAGAGAAAGAATGATGGGAAGACAAAAACAAACAAAAAATCACAAAACCTTCAAGAAATTAACAGCTATAACACCACAGTATTTGTTAAGCAATCAAGTGGTCATGAAGTCATTATACTTTTTCAACATGCAAACTTGCCTACCAAACTGAGTGACATTGGAACCATGGTTGATATGCATTCCAGACACAACACAACAATTATTCCCTGACACAGGAGTATCCATCCAAGGTTGGATCCATTGTTAATGAATCCACTCCTGGAATTTCGTTTCACGTTCCCTTCCCCACCCAAAAGATTCATAGCTGTGTGTTGGAAAGCGATAGGGCACCAGCATTGACAAGATGGAAACATGGTATCAATAGGAGGTAAAAAGCGAACATATTCTGTTAAAAAAAGAGGATATCAATGGCATTAGGAATTACCCCATGACAAAGGGGTGAAGTGAATTATTAACCTCCTTTACGCACCCTGAACATGCCCCGCTAGAAGTTTTAACATGCTTAGCCAAGCACTGAGAACTGATCAAAGAAACACCATAAGCTGATACAAGCTATGAATGCTGTATCTAGGCATTAGGATACAGATGGATAGAAAGGTATAAGTGCGAGTATAAAGTGATCAAGCTAGGTTCCTGCCTTAAGTTAATGTATTGTTTAGTTAAAATAAGAATCTGTTTTGGCCAGCTCACCAGCCCTGTAAACAGAAAGAGACGTTGATGGTAAAAATAGTGAACTAAACTAACAACATATGACAATTCGACATATACATATGACAAAGAAGTATTGCAGCAGTTGCTGTAACATTAGCTCCCATAAGAATATCTGGATGTATAAACGAAGAACTGGAAATGTATAAAATGCAATATATATATATATATATATATAATGTTTTATTTCTGAAAGGTTCCGTATGTGTCCCGATATGCTAAATAACCTTGCTGCCTAAGGAAGTGCATTTTTTATGTTTATGGTTGTGAATGTTTAAATTGAGCGCCAATATGGCGCACTTCAGATTGATAAAGGCAGTATAACTGCCGAAATGCGTCTCTCTTTGGTGTTCCAGTACCTGGGGTGAACTGACTCAATAAACAGGTTCTAAGCCCCTGATATCGAGTGCCGGTTCCCTTTCTTGTAATGAAGGTTGGGAGAAAGTTTTTGAGTATATATACTATAAACCATAGGTTTCAGGCACGTTATAGTTAGAAATTAGCATTTAAAAAACCTTAGAAATTCACTGAAAAAACCATAGGTTTTAGGGAAAGTTATAGTTAGTTGGACATTTCACTCGTACAAAACCAGAGAAATTCCCCCGTTATAGTTAGTTCAGCTAACTATAACTCGCGCCCCCGCAATGCACTGCTGATGACGTCACATATTACATCACTCATGACATGGTCAGTGACATCACTGATGACATCTCAAATGACATCACTGATGACATCACTGATGACATCATCCAGTGACTGTGTGTTTCTGTAAAGTTTAAATATGTTTAATATATATAGGGAAAGGCGTATTGAAGAATGAGTGGGTGTATAAGTGTCTGAATGGATGATTTAGTAGGTGCGTGACTGACTCTATAAGTGAGTGATTAAACGTATCTTACTGAATGCATGGGTTAGTGACTAAACTGTGTGAATGTCTGTATCCGTCTGTCTGTTGGTGTGTAAGCGGCTGCATGGGTTTGTGAATAGCTACATGAGTGTCTATATGGGTTATTGATTGGTTGTCTGAGTATCTGTATGGGTGCCTGAGTGTTTATGTGGGTGGGGTGTGTGTGACTCTGTGCATAGATGTGTGAGTGGGTGATTCACTGGGTGCATGGTTTCAAGAGTGCATCTGTGATGGACTGTATGGGTGGGTGAGTGTGTGCATGGGTGTGTTAGTGAGTGAATGTATATCTCAGTGGTACATGTGTGAGTAACTACATATGTGAAAGGCAGTATATATGTGTGTTGGAGTATATAAATGGCTATAAGTGAGAGTGTGTGATTGTGAGAGTGGCTGAATGGATGAGTGTGTGCTTGTATCAGTGATTGTATAAGAGCGTAAGAATGTGCTAGTATTTGTATGAGTAAGTGAGCTGGTGTGTGTATTACTGTATAGGTGAGTAAATGGCAGTGTGATTAATTATTTGCATGACTGACTAGGTGTGCGAGTACCTCTATGGATGAGTGGCGGTGTGTGAGTGTCTATATAGGTGTATGAGTGCATATGATAGTCCTGTACTGAGTGACCGTAAGTATGAGTGACTGTACGGGTGAGTGAGTGGATGTGTGTGTAGACCTAAGAATCAGTGAGTGGGTATGTAGTTATTGGTGTTGGAGTGTCTATGGTTTTGAGAATGGCAGTCTGTAATTTAGAGTGGGTGTATCAAAGGTTATATTAGGGTGTGAGAAGATGCATCAAATTATCACATGGATGATGTCATCAGTGATGTCATCAGTGATGTCATTTGAGATGTCATCAGTGATGTCATCAGTGATGTCACTGACCATGTCATGAGTGATGTAATATGTGACGTCATCAGCAGAGCATTACGGGGGCGCGAGTTATAGTTAGCTGAACTAACTATAACGGGGGAATTTCTCTGGTTTTGTACGAGTGAAATGTCCAACTAACTATAACTTTCCCTAAAACCTATGGTTTTTTCAGTGAATTTCTAAGGTTTTTTAAATGCTAATTTCTAACTATAACGTGCCTGAAACCTATGGTTTTTTCAGTGAATTTCAAAGGTTTTTTAAATGCTAATTTCTAACTATAACGTGCCTGAAACCTATGGTTTTTTCAGTGAATTTCAAAGGTTTTTTAACTGCTAATTTCTAACTATAACGTGTCTGAAACCTATGGTTTTTTCAGTGAATTTCAAAGGTTTTTTAAATGCTAATTTCTAACTATAACGCGCCTGAAACCTATGGTTTTTTAAGTGAATTTCAAAGGTTTTTTAAATGCTAGTTTCTAACTATGCCTACAGAGGTAGGGCATGTGAAGAAAGAAGAAAAAACGCACAGAAAGAAGCAAAAGAAATGCAGAAAGAAGCAACAGAAGTCCACAAAGACGAAGAAAAGAGCAGGAAGAAGCAAGACATGTGCAGAAAGAACCAACAGAGGAGCAGAAAGAGGCCTTGTTGCAAAATCATCCTGTGCCCACAACTTTTTCAGACGGGTACTGGTGGTAACTGACTCTGACTAACCAGGCCTAGAGCCAGTGCTATGCTAAAAGACACTTAAAATACAGTGAAAACACCTACATACACTAGGGAACACTATGCGTTGGGGTACCCCTGTGATTAGCATGACCTCCTCTGTAAGGCCCTAGTACATAATAAGGCAGGGGGATTAAAACTACCTCTAAGTCAGAGGTGCAGAAATATGCTACTTTAACTAGTAGTCACGTTTGCAGAGTGGTGGAGAAAGGGTGCTGGGCGTCCAACCAACGCTCAGGAATTCCGCTGCGTAGGACTTACAGGAGGTACCAGGAGGGATTCTTGGCCCCCAAACTCCGTCAGGACTAAATTGGACTTCATCCCCCATCCCGTAGTTTGCCACGAGGCACGTTTGCAGAGTGGTAGAGAAAGGGGGCCATGGCCTCCAAAGACGTCTTAGGAATCCCACTGTGTGGGACTTACTGGAGGTAACAAGAGGGGTAGTTGGCCCCCAAGGACATCCTTGGGGGCCAACTTCCCAAACTATTACCTCCAATCAGTCCCACACAGCAGCACTGGTAAGTACTCGTACCAGGCCACGCCCACTTTGCCCACCACTCTACAAACGCGCTCCCTGGCACGCTCTTGGATGGGGATTGAAGTCCCCTTCACTGCTGGGGGTCCTTTAGGGGCCAACTAGCCTACCTTTTACCTCCAGTAAGCCCCAGGCAGTGGGATTGGTGAGAGGTAGACAAAGGCCATGCCCCCTTTTTCCACCACTATGCAAACGTGCCCCTGGCGCGTTGTAAGTTGGGGGATTAAGTCCCCTTGAATCCTGAGGGTCCCTGGGGTCCAACTAGCCCACCAGGTACCTCCAGTAAGCGCCACAGAGCTGCGTTGCAGAGAGGTGTAAAAAGGGGCGTGGCCTGGACCACCTCTCTACAACGCAGGCCTGTGGCGCTTACTGGAGGTACCTGGTGAGCAAGTTGGCCCCCAGGGGCCCTCAGGATTGAAGGGGAATTAATTCCCCAACTTACAACGCGCCAGGGGGCGTGTTTGCACACATGTCACCTCAGGCCCCGCCCCCTCCCTTCACCACTGTGCAAACGCGCCCCGTGGCACGTTTTAAGTTGGGGATAAAGTCCCCTTGAATCCTGAGGGTCCCTGGGGTCCAACTAGCCCACGAGGTACCTCCAGTAAGCGCCACAGAGCTGCGTTGCAGAGAGGTGTAAAAAGGGGCGTGGCCTGGACCACCTCTCTGCAACGCAGCCCTGTGGTGCTTACTGGAGGTACGTGGTGGGCTAGTTCGCCCCCAGGGACCCTCAGGATTGAAGAGGAATTAATTCCCCAACTTTAAACACGCCACAGGGCGTGTTTGCACACATGTCACCTCAGGCCCCGCCCCCTCCCTTCACCACTGTGCAAACGCGCCCCGTGGCACGTTTTAAGTTGGGGGATTAAGTCCCCTTGAATCCTGAGGGTCCATGGGGTCCAACTAGCCCACTTGGTACCTCCAGTAAGCGCCACAGAGCTGCATTGCAGAGAGGTGTAAAAAGGGGCGTGGCCTGGACCACCTCTCTCTGCAACGCAGGCCTGTGGCGCTTACTGGAGGTACCTGGTGGGCTAGTTGGCCCCCAGGGGCCCTCAGGATTGAAGGGGAATTAATTCCCCAACTTAAAACGTGCCACAGGGCGTGTTTGCACACATGTCACCTCAGGCCCCGCCCCTCCCTTCACCACTCTGCAAACGCGCCTCGTGGCGCGTTTTAAGTTGGGGGATAAAGTCCCTTGAATCCTGAGGGTCCCTGGGGTCTAACTAGCCCACCAGGTACCTCCAGTAAGCGCCACAGAGCTGCGTTGCAGAGAGGTGTAAAAAGGGGCGTGGCCTGGACCACCTCTCTGCAACGCAGGCCTGTGGCGCTTACTGGAGGTACCTGGTGGGCTAGTTGGCCCCCAGGGGCCCTCAGGATTGAAGGGGAATTAATTCCCCAACTTAAAACGTGCCACAGGGCGTGTTTGCACACATGTCACCTCAGGCCCCGCCCCCTCCCTCCACCACTGTGCAAACGCGCCCCGTGGCGCGTTTTAAGTTGGGGGATAAAGTCCCCTTGAATCCTGAGGGTCCCTGGGGTCTAACTAGCCCACCAGGTACCTCCAGTAAGCGCCACAGAGCTGCGTTGCAGAGAGGTGTAAAAAGGGGCGTGGCCTGGACCACCTCTCTGCAACGCAGCCCTGTGGCGCTTACTGGATGTACCTGGTGGGCTAGTTGGCCCCCAGGCACCCCCAGTATTGAAGGGGAATTAATTCCCCATTTTAAAACGCGCCACAGGGCGCGTTTGCAGAGTGTTGCTGGGAGGGGGCGGGGCCTCCGGCACGATCGCGGTCTTTTTTTTTTTTTAGAAGGGGGGCTGTGTGGCCCCCCTTCTTTTTCCTTTTTTTGGGCCCTGGGGACCCCATCCCCCAGGGCCTGACCCCTTTTTAAAAAAAAAAAATCTGAACGGGAAGGGGGCCGCGTGGGCCCCCCTCCCGTGGCCAATTCCGGCCCCGGGACCCCATCCCCCGGGGCATGGCCACATATATTTATGTTTTTTAAGGAAGGGGGCTGCGTGGCCCCCCTCCTGAGGCCTCTATTGGCCCCGGGGACCCCATCCCCCGGGGCCGGCCTTTTTTGAAAAAATGTATTTATTTTTTTGGGGGGGAGGGGGGCCGCGTGGCCCCCCTCCCGGGCCACTTCTAGCCCCAGGGACCCCATGCCCCAGGGCAGGCCCTATCCATTGGGGACCGTGGGGGGAGCCCCAATGCCCCCACGGTCCCGCCGGCTCCCCGCGTCCTGCAGGAGCCGGCATTGCTTTTCCACATGGGGAGCTGCTGACATGCAGCTCCCCGTGTGGAAAAGCAATCTGCTTTGCATTTTGGAAATCCAAAGCAAGTTTGCTATGGAAGGGAGGGCGCCGCGAGGCTCCCGCCCTGCCATAGCAAACAGCAGTGTCCCGGGGGAGGGCACCCCGGGACACTGCAGGAGCCGGCCCTGGGGGGTGGCGGTCCCCAGGGCCATCACGGGCTCCAGGAGGGGGGCCACGCGGCCCCCTCCCTTCAGTTTCAAAGCCCCGGGGAGGTGGTGGTCCCCGGGGGACGGGGGTCCATAACAGACCCCCAAATTTACATACTTAGTGCCCCGGGGAGGTGGCGGTCCCCGGGGCGTGTGGGGGGGCTCAAGCCCCCCACACAGGTTCTTTTTTTTTTTAAAACAAGCCCCGGGGGGTGGTGGTCCCCGGGGCTGCGGGGGGCCATGTGCCCCTGCAAATATTCAAGAAAAGCCCCAGGGGGTGGTGGTCCCCAGGGCTTGGGGGTGCCTTGGAGGCCCCCCACACATTAAAAAAAACAAGCCCTGGGGTGTGGCGGTCCCCGGGGCTGCGGGGGGCTGTGTGCCCACCGCAAATATTTAAGGAAAGCCCCGGGGGGTGGCGGTCCCCGGGGCTGCGGGGGCAATTACAATATAGCATGCCCCCGGGACTTGGCCCACACGGGGGCTAAATATTAACGAAGCGCGGGAGCCCGCGCTTCGTTTTTTTTATTTTCACGGCAGGATTCGCGGATCCTGCGCAAATTTTGCCGATTTAAAAAAAAAAAAAAAATGCTTTTTTGGGCCCTGGGGGTCCTTGTGGGACCCCCTGAGCAGGCCTATAGGGGGTCAGGGTGTTTCTACCCTGCCCCCTTTTTTTATTTTTTTAACGTTTTTTCTACTGTTTTCTTGTGACTCGGTTCTACCGAGTCACAAGATGGCTGCCAACACTTCCTGGTTTGGAATGTTCACAGCCAATTAGAATAAAGCTCGTGGTCGGGAGGGTCCGCGGATCCACCGCGCCTCTAGGTTTCGAAACTTTTATTTTTTGATTTTCTCAGCAACTACTGAACGAATTTACACCATTTAAAAAAAAAAGAGCTCTTTCTGAACCAAGGGCTACCTTTCTGCCAAATTTGGTGTAATTCCGTTCAGCAGTTCGAGCTGTAGCTGTGTCTAAAGTTTCCTATGGGAAATTGATTTTCCGACCTCTTTTTTTTAAAAATTCTCAGTAACTACTGAACGGATTTACACCATTTAACAAAAAGGGCTCTTTCTGAACCAAGGGCTACCTTTTTGCCAAATTTGGTGTAATTCCGTTCAGCAGTTCGAGCTGTAGCCGTGTCTAAAGTTTCCTATGGAAAATAACATGGAGAAAACACGTTTTGGGACCCCCATTTTTTCTCGGCCCCCGCTTGGCGAATCACCCCGAAACTTTCAAGACAGGAGCTGACCGGAGCGCCCCACTAGTTTTGGAAATTTCGCGAAGATTCGTCATCCAGCGCCAAAGTTATTGGGAGAAGAAAAAACGCTTTTCCTATGGAAACTAGGTCCTAACTATAACTATCTACTGGCGACCACCAGTAGATAATATATATATATATATTAAAAGGAAAAGTTCCCATCACCATCCTCCTCCTACTGTGTGTCATCCAGCCGACCATGTTCAGTTTACCTTTCCTTTCTCCTAAAGACACACTACTAAGCCTCTGATTGCATTCACCGAGTACTCCTTCATCCAGTTTAAACCCACTGACACATTCTAAAGCTCAGCTTTATATTTTGGAGGCAAAGTTAGTTACCCTTCATACTCTATTGACATTTCACCGCTACTTATTCTTTGAATACATGGAATTCTTCCCTATTCTGATGACCTTTCTTGGGCTGGAGAATTTTGACTCTCCTTTTATTTGTTTGGACATTTTGAGTTTTGTGTAATCTCCATGGCATGATTCAACCTTGATAACAATTTTCGTCATGCTAATCCTTCCATTTACATCAGTTGCAAAAACTTTGTCATCAACCATTTTCTCCCTGGTGTGAATGTCAACAGCAGTCTGGATGAACATATTTCTGATATGCATCCATGCTGGACATAGAATAGACGATGCTTCTTTGGCTCTCAACATACATAAAAATAGGATTTTCATCTATAAGTGAGTGGGAGTAGATGTATTAACCCATGTCATGGGCACATTACAATTAAATGCAGAAGCCCATTGGATACAATAATTTAAATACAATTGGTCGTTTCTGCTAACCCTATGGCTTGTGGGTGATATAACAATATATGTCTATTTTGAATATGTGATGCTGACAAAAATTGCTACATTTCCATAGAAGTAAATTGGATATCATTTGTACTAATTATAACACATGTATCATTGAAGACATTAACAACACTGAGTATTGCCTCCCTCGATGAATTGCCACTGAAACCATTTTGAGTAGTAATCTTTTACAGTGACTAAGAATCTGCTTTTGGGTTTGAATTTCAACAATGGATCCATAAAGTCTATTTCTAGCGTATGCCAAAGCCGATTTGTATAGTTCTAAGTGAAGCTTCATACGTGCTCATTGACTCATCAGCACTGCAGCACACAAAACAAGATTGGACAAGAATGCCAATGTCAATGTCCATGCCAAGCCACCAAAAGGTTTGTCTCAAACTTCTCTTAGTGACAGTCCTTCTGATGAGGTCTACATAAGCTTGGGAGGTTAATTTATTACCTAAGCTAGTAGGGGACACCAACCTCAAGTTTCTACACAGCAACCCATCTTCTTCAGAAAGTGCATTTCTAATATTCCAAAATGCCTGCACATTCCTATGAAGTGAATCTTCTCTTGGCCACCCAATCCTTATATCTCATTCACATTTGTATCCATGCGCATACATCCAGATTACCTTGTTCCTTGTCATTTATCACACTATCAATAGGTAGACGTGACACACAATCTTCACCCACATTTTTCTCGTACTAAATATGTGGCACCTCAAACTGGGACTCAATGATGCATGAAGCCAGATGGATCTAGCTGGCTGAACTCTCAAGCTTTCTTCTCACCAGACAAAATGTGAAAGAATTGCTTTTTGTCAGATTGTAAAAGGAAACTGTCGCACTAGATGAACTGTTCATATTTCTTCACATCTCATATGCAAGCTAGAGTGTCTTTCTCTACGACCGAATAATTGTATTCTGCAGATCTTAACCTTCTAGAGTTAAACAGAATAACATTTCCTCTTTTATACTTTTGACTCAATGCTACCCCAATACCATAATCACTTGCATTGACTGTAATAATGCAATTAAATGGGAGATCAAAACATTTGAGAACTTTAGCAGAAATAATATCATGTTTTCAAACCATTATTGTCTTGACTAATTCCGCACAAAAGGTAGGTTTTTCAGTTGTTTTAAGGCTTTTGTTTTGCTAGCATGAAACACGTAAGTTGTTCTTTGTTTGCGGGTGCTGGGGCCAAAGATATAGAAAAAATGAGACAGGGTTTGGGTACCACATCTTTCCATCATACAACATGTCCTAAATAGTCAAAAGGCTAGGATGTGAATCTTTAGAATGGTTAACATTTTCTCAAGAATGATTTTAAGATCCTTTCCATCGAAGCCAAGAACCAAAATATTATCCTGCAAAACAAACATAGCTCTAACACTTTGGACAAATTGAAAATGAGATGCTGGAAGTCTGATGACATAGAAGGAAGTCCAAATGCCATCCGTTTGAATCTGAATGCATCATTTTGCATGATAAATGCAGTATAATCATGATTCCTTTTCAGACTCCACTTGATGGTATACACTTTTCAAGCCTAGGGTGCTAAACACCTGTGCATCATGCAACATTAAAATCAACTAATTATCCTTGCTAATGAGTGACAATCTACCACAATATTTCTGTTAAGTGACCTGAGATTTATAAACAATATCACCTCCAATTTGTCTTTCATACAATAATAACAGACACGCAATAGACTCTTTGATTTTTTCTTTATTCACGGTTTTTAAAATAGCAGAAACACCTTGCCTTTTGGAAAGAAATGTAGCTTGCAATTTGTGCTAAACTGGAGAACTACTGGATTTTTACTTGATGGGATGCTAAAAACCTTTCAGGTTGCCTAATTTTTCAGAAAATACAACACCAAATTGGTTTGCAGCCTTCTTTTCATGAGGCTCGCCTACTTCTGCTATGGACACTTGGAGTTCCGAACAGGGATAGAACTTACTTTTCAGAGTTATCCAATAATATTGTTACCATCCTTTGATACATATGTGAAGTACCTTGAAATCAAATTCTCTCTCAAAATTATCCATTAAGATGTAGGTTCTGTTTTTGATATTCTTCGTGATTGATCTATGACACTCTTAGCTTGATACTGTACCACTTATTTGGAGCGTCCTCCAGGTTGATTATAGTTGTGAGCGATCAAGAGTCTACCATGCACTCTACAAATCTATCCCGGATCTCCAAAGCACACATTGGCTTCTCATTCTCAACAACATCGTCAGCGTTGTACACTATCAACAATCTGAATGTCACCTTCTCTTACATGTTGATGGAGAACTAAAACCTTGCCCACATTCCTAACGACTGAAGCACAATATAAACAGTGCATTATGCATTGATTATAGACAGGGCCACTGGACTTATGCGATTCTTCGGCCACAGTTTCTTCCACATAAATATGGATTTGCCTTATTTGCTACATACTCCATCATCGGCTGCATAATCTGCAGATTTTAGCAAACAAAAAATGTTTCTTGCTCAAATTGATTAAAATTAACTGGAATCGCAACAACACATGTTGTAGCACAGTGAATGGACCTATGCAAACTTTGACTGGTCATCTTTCAGTTGGTTACTACTGTATTTGGTTGTAAATCTGATACTAATGAAGTGAAACCTTTGCCCAGACCAGGCTTCTGCAATGAGTAGCTCTTGAGCTACTGGTAGCTCTCCATCTACCTGAAAGTAGCTCTCTTGGGTGCATCCCAGCATGCTAAATTAGAGGCTTATGCTTGGTTGAGTTTATATATGAACTATACTTGAAAAGTGTGTATTCGAGATGAAAATGTGGCTATTTTCTGAACCCATAAGCTGATGTTTGGAGATGGAAGGTTGAGTTTCCAAAATATATTTAAAGCTCATATTTGAGCGATAAAGCATGCCCTGTTGGGGTGACTTATTACTCATATTGTTACCTTGGTACCAGAGGTATTGCAGCTATGGATGTTAGGTATTACCCACATAGAGGCATTCAACACTGATCTAGTCTTTTTTACATCACTGCTGGCAGCCCTGCCTGATAAACTGAGGTAATCGCTCGTGGTAACCCTGCATGGGGTGGCCACTAATGTAATCTTGTTTGTTGTGGCCACTATGACCCTACTAATAATATTAGTAGCTTGGGATGATTTTCACTGAACATAATGTAGCTCTTAGTAAAGAAAAAGTTAGAAACCCCTGGCCCAGACAGTGTTAACATGTGAAAAAAAGGCAAAAGTATGAGGGAAAACTAAATGTGTCCCATTACATTGCATAATTTGCCTTTTCTTGCCGCATAATTTAGTCTACCCTGCCACATAATTTGATCCTTCCCTGTTGCATAATTTCAGTGTCCCTGAGAGGTCAATAGCATTACCATAAACAATATATTTTCTCTTCCATTAATACCAGTGATGTTTGACCAAATAAAAAGAGTCAAGATTTTTACCAATATTGATCTTTGTGGAGCCTGTCATCTTGCAAGATAGACAAAAGAAGATAAATGGAGGATGGCCTTCTGAACCAAATTGGAATTATTTAAGTACCAGTTAATATTGTTTGGTTTCAGCAATACACCAATAACGTCCAGTATTTCAAAAATGACATTTATGAAGACTAAACAGACATCTTTGTGGTAGTCTACATAGATGACATTCTGTTTTTCTGATACTAAAACTGAGCACATTGGTCCTGTCTGGAATGTGCGCCAATGATTGTGACAGAATCAAATGTATGACAAAGCAGAAACATATATCTTCAATTGTTCTATTGATCAATATTTAGATATCATTGTTCCTCCTCAAGGCCTGCACATATATGCCAAAGATGTTATTTGAAAAAATCCCGTACCTCAGCTAGTGCACTACAGCTCTTGTTTTTAGGTTTCGCTCATTTTTTATCACCAATATGTATCCTTATTTTCTGAAATAATATCTGCAATAACTCATTTGTTAAGAAAAGGTGTTCCTTTTTAATGCTCAAAGGAAGCTGATGATGCCTTTCACAGTATGAAACAAAGTTTTACTCCAGCACCTACATTACACCATCCTGATCCATTATAGTAATATTTTGTGGTTTGGATGCTTGAGATTTTGCCACTAGAACATTATTGTCACAGTTGGTGAAGGGTATCATTCTAATGCTCTCAGTGACAGAACTTTGAAATTGCTTATGGATCTGCACAGTCAAGTAAGGGCTACTCTTCATCATGTTAAAGAATTGTGGGAAAACACAGGCAGATAATCATTGTAGAAAGGCTCCTGAATATCACGAAGGAGATGCAGTATGGCTGTCCACCAAACATCTGAATCTACATGCAAAAAGAACATTGCAACTTAGATTTATTGGGCCATTTTCCATGACCAAATTGATTAGAGGTTCGGCATTGATATAGGCTTTACCACCAACCATGAAGATACAGACAGTGTTACATGTTGCCATACTCAAACTGGTGCTAGCCAACACCAGACCAATGCATCCTCATCCAGTAGTCTCAGTTTCCAATCCTGAATAGGAGGTATAAGTCACATTTGATTCCCGTATGTTTAGGGGATCCTTAAATATTTGGTAGACTAAAAAGGGTGTGGTCCAGAGTAGTGATCTTGGGAGCTTGCAGCTAATATAAATAATCTTCATCTGATGAAGAAGTTTCATATTTCTCATCCAGGTCCTGGAAGATTGATGCAAGGGAGTACTGTCAGGAACTTGAAGCTCAGCTATATAGGCATCTCTATGGCCATGGGTAGCAGAGGGATGGCTGCGGGTGCTAATTATTACAGATGGAATACAAAGACCAGTTGCTCACCTTGACACTATATCATTTTACACAATTGATGTTACATAAATTATTTACTGATACTTTATACTTCCGACATAACATTATACTCATTAAAGGTGGATGCTGTACTGAGATATAAAAAAGTTATCCATAGCCAACATGGCGGATGGATTTGCACAATGTCCCCTGGGACGTGAACTGGAATTGAACGATGGTGGCCATTTCATGTGTCTTTAGAGATGCTAGTATTGCGTATGAATGCTTCCCATTCGCTTGACTTCTTTCTCTGCTTTTCACCATTGGAATTTGCTAAATTGAAGCTTTTGAAATGAATGAATGAATGTCCTTTGTTGAGCACATAGCTGCTTTCCAAGAAGCGTCCCAGTGCTAGAAAAACCTGTAAAGCAGAAACATTACATCTTTAGCATTCTCTAAAAAAGCATATTTTCAGCGCTGACTTAAAAGCCTTCTCCATGTCTAGATCTCTCAGTACTTTAGGGAGTGCCTTCCAGTTTTTTATTTGCTGCCGGATAGGAGAAGAACTGTCCTCCTAGACTGTCCTTGTGAAACCTAGGGATATACAGCAGCTCATGGTTGGAAGAACCTAGTGTCCTACTGGCGTCATATTTCTTAAATGTCCTTTGTAAGTAGAGACGTCCTGCTTGAAGTAGAGCTCCGTGGGTAATTATTTGTGCCTTCAATATGTGTTTAAAGTTTGTTTAATCGGGAGGGAGCCAATGAATTATCTTAAGATTTTTCATGGTGGACAGTTCAGAATTAAGCGTGCAGCTTCATTTTGGACCAGTTGTAAATTGTTAAGAAGTCCAGCCAGTAAACCCAGATAAAGAAAGTTGTCACAGTCCATCCCCGCAGTCATCATAGCATGCACCACTGTTTTGCATGTGTGACCAGGTAGATGAGTGGAAATCTTCTTTAGTGATTTCAATAAGGCAAAACATACAGCAGTGATTGCCCTTGCTTGTGGTTTAAACAACAGTATATTATAAAAAATTATACCCAAATTCCTAATTTCTCATTTGGGTACTGGGGGGAAACCCATATCTTCAGGCCACAGCAGTCTGGCTGTCAGGGAGCCAGTATCTCCAAAGAACAGGTTTTCTGATTTGTCTGAATTCAGATTCAGACAGCTGTATTTCATCCACTTTACTACCGAGGTCATACAACTGTGCACATTTTCCAACACTGAGTTATTCATTTGCTGAACGGATATCATGAGTTGAGTATCATCAGCATACGAAACAAGATTAAATCACCAGTGTTCAAGTATCTTACCCAAAGGTGCTAGATAAATGTTAAACAATTTAGGGCTCAGTGCCGAGCCCTGTGGCATCCCACAACTCATCTTCTTGAAGCATGAGGTAAGTGGTTTAAAATGTACTGCTTGCTCCCTAAGTATGATTTGAACCAATTATTGTCCATGCTTGTTATGCCCATAGCCCTAAGCGAGTCCAATAGGATCTCATGTGAGACCGTAATTGAAGGCAGCAGAATGGCCCAAAATGATGACCACTGCTTATTTACCTGTATCCAAATTGGATTTAACAAATTCTTCCACCTCTAGGAGAGCAACCGCAGTGCTAAAACCCTTACAAAACCCTGACTGGGTAAAGTGCAGAGAGGCATTACTTCCTATGAATTGGGAAATATGAATTCTGACTAGCTGCTCCAGCATTTTCCCAAGACAGGGAGGAGAGAGATTGGTCTGTAATTAGTCATACAGGTAGGATCCAAATTTGACTTTTTTTTTTTTTTAACACCGGAAGAACTAATGCCTTCTTCCATGATTTAGGGAAGGTGCCTGATTTCAAAGACGCAAAAGACACACAATTGATGGACGGAATGCAGAACAAATTAAAACATTCACCCTCAGTCAAGAGATCTGGGTTAAATCCATCATTCTTTTGCTCACCATGCCACCCCAGTTTAGACCTGACCATATGTAAATCAGTCTTGACCCTGTGCCTCATGGGAACAGTCCAGCCCGAGCTGCCAAGCCAGGTCCTCCCTGGACCGGAAACAAGCATCCTAGGACCGGTTTCAGGGTTTCACCCCTCATCAGCCAGGTTAGCTTAATTCCAGTGGCACAGTAAGCCCGGGACCCACGTCTGGGCATACCCCGCGCACTTAGGGCGAGGAAGCAAAAGACACACAATTGATGGACGGAATGCAGAACAAATCAAAACATTCACCCCCAGTCAAGAGATCTGGGATAAATCCATCATTCTTTTGCTCACCATGCCACCCCAGTTTAGACCTGGCCATATGCAAATCAGTCTTGACCCTGTGCCTCATGGGAAACAGTCCAGCTCGAACTGCCAAGCCAGGTCCTCCCTGGACCGGAAACAAGCATCCTAGGACCAATTTCGGGGTTTCACCCCTCATCAGCCAGGATAGCTTGATTCCAGTGGCACAGTGAACCCGGGACCCACGTCTGGGCATACCCGGCGCACTTAGGGCGAGGAAGCAAAAGACACACAATTGATGGACGGAATGCAGAACAAATCAAAACATTCACCCCCAGTCAAGAGATCTGGGTTAAATCCATCATTCTTTTGCTCACCATGCCACCCCAGTTTAGACCTGGCCATAAGCAAATCAGTCACGACCCTGTGGCTCATGGGAACAGTCCAGCCTGAACTGCCAAGCCAGGTCCTCCCTGGACCGGAAACAAGCATCCTAGGACCGGTGTTGGGGTTTCACCCCTCATCAGCCAGGATAGCTTGATTCCAGTGGAACAGTGAGTCCGGGACCCACGTCTGGGCATACCTGGCGCACTTAGGGCGAGGAAGCAAAAGACACACAATTGATGGACGGAATGCAGAACAAATCAAAACATTCACCCCCAGTCAAGAGATCTGGGTTAAATCCATCATTCTTTTACTCACCAAGCCACCCCAGTTTAGACCTGGCCATATGCAAATCAGTCTTGACCCTGTGGCTCATGGGAACAGTCCAGCCCGAACTGCCAAGCCAGGTCCTCCTTGGACCGGAAACAAGCATCCTAGGACCGGTGTCAGGGTTTCACCTCTCATCAGCCAGGATAGCTTGATTCCAGTGGAACAGTGAGCCTGGGACCCACGTCTGGGCATACCCGGCGCACTTAGGGCGAGGAAGCAAAAGACACACAATTGATGGACAGAATGCAGAACAAATTAAAACATTCACCCCCAGTCAAGAGATCGGGGTTAAATCCATCATTCTTTTGCTCACCATGCCGCCCCAGTTTAGACCTAGCCATATGCAAATCAGTCTTGACCCTGTGCCTCATGGGAACAGTCCAGCCCGAACTGCCAAGCCAGGTCCTCCCTGGACCGGAAACAAGCATCCTAGGACCGGTTTCTGGGTTTCACCCCTCATCAGCCAGGATAGCTTGATTCCAGTGGCACAGTGAGCCCGGGACCCACGTCTGGGCATACCCGGCGCACTTAGGGCGAGGAAGCAAAAGACACACAATTGATGGACGAAATGCAGAACAAATCAAAACATTCACCCCCAGTCAAGAGATCTGGGTTAAATCCATCATTCTTTTGCTCACCATACCACCCCAGTTTAGACCTGACCATATGCAAATCAGTCTTGACCCTGTGCCTCATGGGAACAGTCCAGCCCGAACTGCCAAGCCAGGTCCTCCCAGGACCGGAAACAAGCATCCTAGGACCGTTTCCAGGGTTTCACCCCTCATCAGCCAGGATAGCTTGATTCCAGTGGCACAGTGAGCCCGGGACCCATGTCTGGGCATACCCGGCGCACTTAGGGCGAGGAAGCAAAAGACACACAATTGATGGACGAAATGCAGAACAAATCAAAACATTCACCCCCAGTCAAGAGATCTGGGTTAAATCCATCATTCTTTTGCTCACCATACCACCCCAGTTTAGACCTGACCATATGCAAATCAGTCTTGACCCTGTGCCTCATGGGAACAGTCCAGCCCGAACTGCCAAGCCATGTCCTCCCTGGACCGGAAACAAGCATCCTAGGACCGTTTCCAGGGTTTCACCCCTCATCAGCCAGGATAGCTTGATTCCAGTGGCACAGTGAGCCCGGGACCTATGTCTGGGCATACCCGGCGCACTTAGGGCGAGGAAGCAAAAGACACACAATTGATGGACGGAATGCAGAACAAATTAAAACATTCACCCCCAGTCAAGAGATCTGGGTTAAATCCATCATTCTTTTGCTCACCATGCCACCCCAGTTTAGACCTGGCCATATGAAAATCAGTCTTGACCCTGTGCCTCATGGGAACAGTCCAGCCCGAGCTGCCAAGCTGCCAAGCAAAGACTGGTCAAAAAGCATGTTTATCTGTTTATTTACCTTTGACAGGGATCAAGTGGAGATCCATATTTAGCCCTCAAAAGCACTTTTTCAGACTCCTCCATGGAAATATCCTCAAATTTGGTCAGCTCTAGTCTTCCTGAGGATAGCGGGCCATCCAGGAGAGGGAAAGGATCATGAGACTGTTCTCAGTGGCCGGATTAGAATTAATGTTTAAGATCTTCTCCTAAAAGTAATTTGCAAGATTGTCGCATAAAGTTTGGGAGGCCTCCATGTTTTGATGCGTTCTGGCTGGGGAGAGGAATGTCTTTACCATATGAAAGATAGCTTTAAAAAAAAAGATTATTTATTGATTTTCAACAGCGAACATGAAGAGGAGGGGTAAGGGGGAAAACAAAGGGTGGGTGTTAGAAATGGGGTCTCTAGTTGGCAGTGGGTTGCACCCTGTCCAATTAGAGACCCTCACTCTAGTCAGGGTAAGGAAGTCAACCAGCTAAGATAACCCCTGTTCACTGCCTTGGTACCTTGGCACGAGCAGTCAGGTTTATCTCAGAGGCAATGTGTAAAGAATTTGTAAATACACATACAGTAACACAGTGAAAACACTACAAACGGAGTCCACACCAGTTTAGAAAAATATCTGAATAATACAAGACCAAATAACCAAAAACCAACATACACAAGTCACGATATCTCGACGTCGTGACAGGTACTAATCCAACAGTTCGGAGCTGACGGCAAGAAGCGCGGGATGGCAAGGAAGTCACACTGAACCTCAGTAACAGTACCTTGAAAATGATGAAAACAAAGACATTGTACGGCGTCGGGGAGGTTCCTTACTCCTGCGCAGGGGAGGTGATGTGGCGTTGGCTGCGAGACATTGGTTTCTTCCGATGGTGCGGTGTCTATGAGTTGGCGGTGTTACCCACGTCGGTTATCGACTCTGCGATGATGCAGTTGATGTGCTGGCGTCGACAGGCATTAGGGCTGCAGCGTAAGTTAGGGCGGTGCATCATGCTCTTCATGAGCGGTGCCCTCAGCTTCGGTGCAGGCAGGGGCATGCTGTCAGTGCGAAGCGCTGTCACTGGGGAGGTCGGGGCTGCGGTGTAAGTCGGGGCGGTGTGTTGTGCACATCATGAGCGGTGCCCTCGGCTTTGGTGCAGACAGCAGCGCGCCATCAGGGCGAAGCGTTGTCGTCTGGGAGGTCAGGGCTGTGGTGTAAGTCGGGCAGTGGGTCGTACACTTCATGAGCTGTGCCCTCCATGCAGCGGCCTTGATGATGAAGTCAGCATCGATAAATTGCTGTCGTCTGCAGCACTAGGGCTGTGGTGTAAGTTGGGGTGGTGCGTCGTGCTCTTCACGAGCGGTGCCCTCGTCTCCGGTGCAGGTAGCGGCATCGCCGATGGTGTTGATGTTGCTTTTATTGAGTTGCAGCACCAGCCACATGATTCCAAGGTCCCAGTAACTGGATTTGGCACCTCTTGGCAATCAGGACTCCCAGCAGAGAAGTCCAGGTGCTGTCAGCAAGATGCAGGTGAAGTCTTTGATGGCCCTGATACTTCTTAACAGGATGCAAGGACGCACATGCCCTTGGAGAACCTTGGAAGCAGGATTCAGAAAGCAAAGTCCAGTCCTTTCACTCCTAGGACAGAAGCAGCAAGCAGCAGGCCAGCACAACAAAGCAACAGGCAGAGTGGCAGTCCCTCCTACAGCATCCAGCTTTTCTTCCTGGCAGAATGTCCTTAGTCAAGAAGTGTTCTGATTTGAGAGGGTCAGAGGTCCAATACTTATACCCCTTTCTGCCTCTGAAGTAGGCACATTTCAAAAGGAAGTCTTTGTAGTACACAAGACCCTGCCTTTCCCTTACCTGGCTCCAGACACACTACAGGGGGGTGGGTACAGCTTTGTGTGAGGACAGGCATAGCCCTATTCAGGTATCAGTGACAACTCCTCCCACCACTCTAACTCAGGAAGGCCCATCAGCCTGGTAATGGCCCATCAGGATATGCAAGGCACACCTCAGCTCCCTTTGTGTGACTGTCTAGAGTGAATGCACAAGAGCCCAACTGTCAGCCAACCAAGATGTGTATTCTACAGACAGGCAGAAGCACAGAATGGTTAAGCAAGAAAATGCCCACTTTCTAAAAGTGGCATTTTCAAAGACGCAATTTAAAAACCAACTTCACCAAAATATGTATTTTTAAATGGTGAGCCCAGAGACCCCAAACTCCAAATCTCCATCTGCTCCCAAAGGGGAATTACACTTAAACGATATTTCAAGGCAATCCCTGTCTTACTTTATGGGAGAGATAGGCCTTGCAATAGTGAAAAACGAAATAAGCAGTATTTCACTATTAGGACATGTAAAACACACCAGTGCATGTGCTACCTTTTAAACACACTGCACCCTGCCCATGTGGCTGCATTGAGTTTATCTTAGGGGTGATTTACATGTAATAAAAGAGAAGGTTTGGGCCTGGCAAGTGGGTGCACTTGCCAGGTCGAAGTGGTAATTTAAAACTGCGTAAAAAGACACTGCAGTGGCAGGTCGGAGTTATGTTTGCAAGGATACACATGTGGCTGGCACAATCAGTGCTGCAGGCTCACCATTAGCATTTCATTTACCGGCCCTGGGCACATCTGGTGCACTTTACTAGGGACTTACTACTAAATAAAATATGGCAATCATGGATAAACCAATCACCAATACAATATACACAGGGAGCACTTGCACTTTAGCACTGGTCAGCAGTTTTAAAGTGGCCAGAGTCCTAAAACCAGCAAAAACGTGATGCACCACACAGTCGAAAAGACAGGTCAGAAGCGAAAAGACTGGGGAAATCACACCAAAGATGACAGGTCTAACAGTGGGGTAAAGCATACATGACAAAAAGCAAAGCATTATGAGATAGTGACATTCAGGCTCATAGCAGAAAAGGTAGCCTCAGTAGCTCACATCAAGGAGAGACAAAAGCACAAGTCATGCAGAGATGGGTCCCTTCAACCACATGGCCAATCTTGGAGGAAAGTCACTCATGAAAGAGAGGTATCTCCCGGAGTCGGCAAGACTGCCGCCTCCTCCAATTCTACAGCCGCATCCTGCAGACGCAAATACAGAGTGAGTGGGGCCTACATGTCTTTAGGCCAGGAGCGCACCGGCATAAGTTCCTATTAGTGAGACAGCTGTTCCTGGCAATACGTAGCATGCTGCAACCAGCCAGCTGTCTTGGGCGCATAGCCCTCCAGTGGATAGCCACCTGTCAGTTTCGTTTAGTTAGTAGAAGCAGCATCGCCGAGACTCAGGGGGCACCCCCTCCACATACCCCATGAGAGTCACCATTGGCGTCTGCTGAGGAAGATGACCAGTGATCTGGGCCATCTCGGTGTATACACTGGACCAGAAACATGCATTGCAGTCTCAGACTAGATGTAGGAAGGTGGCCTGCGGAGCAGCAAATAGCTAGCATTGTGCATCCTCCATGAGTCTCACCCTAAGCTGCTGAATGGGTGTGCGATAGTCTGTGGAGGAGGAATTCGCAGTGGATAAGGTGTAGTCTATAGTTCGGAGATAGGGCCTTGGATTGGGTGCAGCAATAGGCCACTGCACTGCAGTGATGGGGTGTCTCTGTCCGCTTCCCAGGCAACACGCCTAGCTAGCAGCATGCTAGGTGCATATAGGCAGGATATATGTGCTCGCTTCCGCAGTTCAACCCAGGCCCAGTGCGTGCTGGCAATCGTGCCGACCTCTGCACGAGGAGACCTGTATGTCTGGTATAGCGCCATACTCAGGCGACACAGGACACTAGATCAGTCTCCACTGCAGTGTGTGGTTGAAATGGAGTAGGGTGAAGCTAGAAAATAATGAATTGGGCTTGTGCACAGAAGGCGAAAAGACGCATATCAGGGGTGTTAAGTCTGTCTTGCTAAAAGGGTAATGTGAGGGTTTCCCATGCTACCCTTGTCTGTTTACCCACCCAGGTCAGGGACACTAAATTCGAATGGAGCCTTTTAAAAAAATGTGTGGAGAGCGGGAGCAGGATATTTATGAATAAGTATAGGAACTTAGGGAGTGCAAACATTTTGTTAATAGCTATCCTGCCTGCCATGGATAATGGAAATCGGGTCCAGGCAGGGATACGTTCCTCAAGCCATGGCATGGCTTGTCCATAGTTCACCCGCCACAGCTCGGCAATATCCCTACTGAGCCAGATGCACAAATATTGGATTGGTTCCGTTGCCCATTGGATTGGGTACTCAGGTTCAAACGGATATGTGGCAGCAGTGAGAGGGATGAGGGTGGACTTTGGCCAGTTGATGAAGATTCCGAAGAAGCCGCCGAAATAAATCATCTTACAGATTATAGGAGAGAGATGGGACTGGGTACCCCGAACATATAGGGTGATATCATCCACGTACATAGACACCAGAATCCCCCTGGCAGTGAAGAAGAGGCCTCTCTCATTGTGATGCAGGCGTAACCATGCAGCCAAGGCCTCCATAGATATTGTAAATAAAATAGGGGCTAGAGGGCTCCCTTGCGTGGTGCCTCTAGTGACAGTAAATGAGTTGAAGACCCCCCATTGATGCTCAGCCACGCAGTAGGTGAGAAATGCAATAATCTGATCAAGCACAGGAAGCGCGCACTGTAGCTGATCTAAGGAAGAAGGCGAGATAGGTACGGCCATTCCAGCGAGTCAAACGCCTTAGTGGCATTTAAGAGCACTGCACGTACCTCAATTGTGTGTCTATGGTATGCATGAGTGCAAACAGCGTGCAGACGCTGTGCGGAGTCGACCGAACCGGCACAAATCCATATTGGTCTGGCCAGACAATAGTAGGCAGGAGCGGCAGAAGGTGGTTAGCTATTATTTTGGTAAATATCTTTTTATCAATGTTTATTATCGACAGTGGCCAGTAAGAGTTACACCTGTCTGCTGGCTCGCCAGGTTTCAGAACAGTTACGATGACCGCTTCACGCAGTTAGAGCGAAAGCTGGCCCGAGGACAGAGAGTCATCATACATTGCTAATAGGTAGGAAGAAAGGAGCGAAGCGTATTCCTTGAAGAAGGATGTGGTGAGCCCATCTAGACCCAGCGTCAGGTCATCGGGCATGCTCCAAATGACCTGCACTATTTCCTCTGTTGTAAAGGGGACATCCAAATACAAGTGGTGCGTGTTGTCAAGCCACAAGAAATGGAACATGTCCAGGTACGGTCTAGGGCCTCCGAGTCAGGGGCCATAGTGGCAGTGTACCAGTTAGAGTAATAGGACGTCATGACTATCTAATCTGACCTGGTGTGGAGTACCTGCTGGTTGTCCAGAGTTCTGGGATGTATGAGTTGGCCCAGGGCTTATGAAGAAGACCCACCAGCGTCTTGCAGAATCTATCTCCTTCGCCATAGCGACATGCCACCGCCTCCCTATTTAGATAGTGGGTTTCATGAGTCGACTCCTTCGCATATTTGGACAGTTTTACCCTAAGGGCAGCAAGGATCGATGGATTATTTGTGGTGTAGAATTCCAATTCTAGCATGTGAATGTCTTCTTCTAGCTTGTTGAGTTGCGTACGGATTGCCCTGAGGATGCCAGATTGTTTTGTCATGCAAATGCCCCAGAAAACGCCTCCCAGAAGGTGGAGGCCAGTATTACTGGAAAGTTATGCAGGATGCCCTGGATAAGGACAAATCTGCCTCCCGGGTCGCGGAGTGTATGCCTTGTGTACAAATGTAGTCTCTTGTGTAGGAGAATGGCTGTGCGACGAGCATTATTAGAATACACAGAGGTGTGTTCCTCAGAGACCCAGCCATACTGACAATGAGAGGCGGTCACTAAGGTCAGATGTAGTTCCTGGAGGAAACCTTACAGTGCCCCATCCAAATGGGGAGCAGTTTGGGCATAGTAACTGGTGCTAGACATGTTCAGGACATGGGCGGGAGCAGATGGGCTTGCTTTGGCGCACCTTTTTTTGTGCCAGGTTCACGCCAGCGGCGTGCCCACTGTGTGCTTCCGCGCTCCTGCCGCCATTTTATTGCCAGGCAAAGAAAGGAGGAGTCACAGTCAGAGAAGCTGCTAGAGTGCTAAAGCGAAATGGCACTTAGCAATGTGGCTCCAACAAAGAGTAAAAGTGGCTTAAATTCCTTTAGTTGTATTTCTCGTGCTCAATTTCCTGAGAGATTCCCTCTGTCAGATTTCCTTTGGCAATACCGATCTCTTAATGTGCCCTCGGTCAACAAACTACAAAAAAACACACAAATTCCGCTCATTTTAAAGATTTTCCTCCCAGTTGTTTAAAAGATTTGAAATAACAAGCATTTGCATTGCTATAGGTCTCGCATTTACAAGAGTTTGAGCTATTGGCATTGTAAATGACAATGCCTTTTATTTATGTGTTGTTTTTAAAACAGATAAATAAACAGCATTGTCATTTACAATGCCAAAGCTTAAACTCTTGCAAATGCAAGACCTACTGCATTGTAAATGCATTCAGCGCCCGTGCCATAACATTTTTTAAAAAGCATTAGGAGAGAGAATGTCCTGCCTGCAACAGCAGGCAGGACAAAGCTATTTGAGAAAATAGTGCTTGGCGGCTGTAATTAAAGCCTACTGAGTAATAACACACGTAACAGGGGGTGTCGACATGGAAGGTTACAAAATGAGAGAAGGCGGTAGTAAGGAGGGACTACTAAGCCTATTGACCAATGAACAGCCACAGTTTACAGTGGACAATGACACAAGTTAATGAAAAATATGGGCGGAGAGTGGGCGGAGCTTCAAGTCCCTACCTGAATACAGCATACTACAACATGCGCTGCCCAGACTCGACCTAAAAATACAATGCATCTGATCTCTCATTCCTTTTACTAGGAGGAAGAATAGATGCACGAGTGAATTGTAGGATTCTTAAGCACCAAGTATTACTTTTTCTTTCTGTAGGTTGCTGTACATGATTTGGCCCCTAACTAAGTTGGTTACACAAATAGCAGCTTAGTTATAAGTGTTGGCTGCATGTTCTCTTTGCACAAGGTGAGCAACCATGCTCTGTATGCAGCAATATAAACCATTTAAAGTACAATGAACATGACAACTCAAACTTCCAATGGGAGCCCATTGATAGTATTCGCAATGCAGCATGGGGTAGACACCTGAACACCAGACACATCAGGATTACAAAAATAACCAATTTACACAATCTGTTATGCATGCACCTGCTTCATTTAGAAAAAGGCTTGGGAAAGAATAGGGTGTTCTCTAGCTCTTTCAAGCTAAACAAAATACGTCATTCCACTTCATTACAGCTCCTTGACTGTTTGGACTAGTAAATAAGCCACTCACGACAATAGCAGGTACATCCTCACCATCATCTGCATGTTTTCTTTGTATAATTCAACATGAGAGAGCCATCAGAACATAACAGCAGAATCACTAAAAAAACATCGGCAAGCAATTGATGCTGGAAGGTTGCTCTTGTGAGGCACCAGAATATTTTGCAACACAACAGAGCTATAAAGAACTCGTAGCTAAGTAAATACATGTATTCTACGTATGCGGTTTATAAAGAGCAAACTACAATCTGTTCTTGAATGTAGATTAGAGGGACCATGCGGAGAGGGAAAGAATTAAAAATTTGCAAACATTCGTGACAAGAATTTTCAATTCTATTAAGGACACGGAGGCGAGGATTATGTTTCTCATTTCTTTACTGACATTACTCAGCAGCCAATGAAAATAAAAGTAACAAAACACTACAATACCCTAGAGTACCTTACAGGTCACATGACCAACCATAGAGTAGCCCCTATATAAGCTCTAGTCAAGGTAACAGTGTCCTCTTTCTTTGACTAATCATCAAACAGTTAAGTCCAAAACAACAACTTGCTCTTGAAGAATCATCCTTAACGCAGAAGAACCTTCTCTTGAAAAAACTACCTGCGGCCCAATGGGGCTCCATATGCAGGAACTGGTTCCTGAACCGACGAATCGCAGAATCCTCCGTGGGAACGCGAAGACCTTCCATCAATGAAGACCATCAAGCTTTACTTGTTATCAGCACCTAGAAATGAAAATGATAAACCATAATACCGTTCACTAACGCTGATATTTCACCAATAGATCAGAAAGGGAAGGGAGAAAACATAGTAACATGTATGCAGTATGAAAATACTTAAGCAACCATATAATGCAATTTACAATGTAAAGACATATCGTTTGGGTGGGATAATCCTCGCCTCCGTGTCCTTAATAGAATTGAAAATTCTAGTCACAAATGTTTGCACATTTTTAATTCTATGTCAGGACCGGAGGCTCCGATTATGCTTGTTTAAAGCTTAGCCACCACCACAGAAGCTATATCCACAGTAGGCTTATAATAAAAAGATTCAAACGTGGTCTCTGTTGACCAATCAGCTGCATTCATAATATCTGAGAGGCTGACCCCTGCTGAGAAAGCCTTAGACGCCATAGCCCCTCGAGCTGGATGGGCTCCAAATTTTGAAACATCAATACCCGCTTCGCTCATGAGCCAGCGCACCCATCTTGACAAGGTGGCTGGGGTCACTGGGCGAAAAGGTTTTTGTAGCGCAATTAGTAATTGACCTTGCATGTCTGATCGAAACTCAGCAGTACTCACCTCGTAATCTTTGAAACACTGCACAACGCACAGCTTAGGATTGTTAGGGAAAGCTGGGTAAGATACCGAAGAAGTATTACACTTGGTCCGCCTTGTGATCGTAAACGTCACACCCTCTGGGGAAAACCTACGTCCCGCTAGATCCAAGGCGCGGACATCCGAGACCCTCTTGCATGACACCAGGCAAAGCAACATGGTTAACTTAGAAGACAATTGCTTTCTTGACAGATACTTATTGGAAGGCCAAGCTTCCAAGAATTTCAGTACGGAAGACACATCCCATAACTCCGAGTACTTGGGGCAAGGGGGTTTTACCATCCGGATACCCCTGAGCAGTTTACATACCAGAGGATGCTTCCCAACCGGTTTGCCATCTACTGCCACATGACCTGCTGAGATGGCTGACCGGAAATTGTTCACAGTTCTATAGGCTAAGCCCGAAGACGCGATGGAGGCTAGAAAGTTCATAATTAAAGAGACATGTGCC
The DNA here is from genome assembly GCA_963921515.1 of Calotriton arnoldi. Taxonomy (NCBI): domain Eukaryota; kingdom Metazoa; phylum Chordata; class Amphibia; order Caudata; family Salamandridae; genus Calotriton; species Calotriton arnoldi. The sequence continues at coordinate 118,739 of CAWUFW010013565.1, forward strand.
TTAGTGGGATCCACTTCCCGTTGAAAGTACCAACCACACCATTGTTTCCAAGATGATGAGTATCGCTTGTGGGTGTTAGCTGACCATGCTTCGCTAATTAATCTGTCAGCATCTCTTGAAAGGCCTGGGACCTTCCATCTGTCCCTGAAACCTGCCAGGCTACCAGAGGAAGTTGCCCCGATTCTATCAATGGATGAGGAGTTTGCAGAGGGTCCAGCAACAGATTCCACAGCCATGGAAGAAGGATCGGAACTGCACAGAGCATCTCCAGAAGTGCTGGGAACCATGCCTGCACTCTCCAGAGTGGGGTGATCAGAATCAACTCTGATTGATGACGTTGGGTTAGTGCCAGAACTCTGGGAATCATCATGAATGGAGGGAAGGCATAACACAGGGATGCCGGCCAATCCTGTAGGAACGCATCCGTGGCCAGACCCTCCGGATCCGTACGCCAACTGTAAAAGGCTGGAATCTGTCTGTTGAGGCATGAAGCGAACAGGTCTATTTGGCAAGGGCCCCAAAGATGATTCAGCACCTGAAAAACCCTGGGATGGAGTTTCCAGTCACTGAAATCCCTCTGGTGTCGAGAATGCCAATCAGCTACCTAGTTGTTGTAGCCCGGAAGGTATCCCGCTACCACCGAAATTCTGTTTTGCAGGCCAAAGTGCCAGAAATATTTGGCAATCTCCGCCAGAATCCGGGACCTCGTTCCCCCTAGTTTGTTCACATAACGTACCGCTGACACGTTGTCCATGCAAAGCAGGATACAACAATCCGTCTTCCGAGGTGATAGGCAGCGGATCGCAAAGGAGCCAGCTAGAAGCTCCAAGCAATTGATATGCAATGAAAGTTCCTCCTGCGACCACCGGCCGCCCTTGGAGATCTGGCCGCAACGGGCTCCCCAACCCCACCGTCTGGCATTGGATTCTATCACTACATCCGGAGTAGATCCGAAGATGGCTTGGCCGTTCCAGGCCTCCATGTGGTCCGACCACCACAACATCTCCTACCTCGCCTCTTCGGAGAGAGGAATCTGTTCTGTGTACCCGAGACCTTTCTGGAGATGTTGAATCTTAAGCCGTTGGAGTGCTCGGTAGTGAAGGGGACCCAGGAATATCGCCTGAATTGGGGAGGCTAGTAGCCCGACGATCCGGGCTAAGGATCTCAATGACACACTCTGCTTGTGCAAAATCGACCTCAACTCTCTCTTGATAGACCTAATTTTCTGAGTTGGTAAGAGGAGCTGGCAACTCTGCGAGTTGCTGAGAAAACCCCAAAACTCGATCGATTGAGCTGGAATTAAAATCGATTTTTGTGGGTTTACAATAAATCAGAGACTTTGCAATAGATTGATTGCCCATTCGAGATGGGTCACCACCAGTTGAGGACAACGAGCCATGATGATGATGTCGTCTAAGTATATGATCAGACGCACCCCCCGTGCTCTCAACGATTCCACTACTGGACGAAGGAGTTTCGTGAAGCACCAAGGTGCTGACGAGAGGCTGAAGGGAAGGACTCTGTACTCGTAATAAACTCCATGCCAGAGGAACTGAAGAAACCGTTGATGAAGTGCGTAGGTGGGTACAGACAGATAGGCATCTTTCAGGTCCAGACGGACCATCCAATCCCCCTCTTGAAGAAGGTCGCGCAGAAGATGGATGCCCTCTATCTTGAAATGCCGATATACTACCCATCCATTGAAAACCTTTAGATTTAAGACTAGCCTGGAACCACACCCTTTCTTCTCAACTAGGAAGATACTGCTGATAAAGCCCCGGGGGTGAGGAGCTGTGGCCACTATGGCCCCTTTCTTTAGTAGAGAGACTATCTCTGCGGAAATAAAGTTCTGATCTTGTTGGGAAAAATACATCTGGGGGGAGGACAACCCTGTCTGGGGGAGTCGTAAAGCTCTAACTTGTACCCCTGTACTGTCTCCAAGACCCATGCATCTTGCGAGGTCGTGTGCCGAGTGTGCAGAAAAAACTGTATCCTGCCCCCCAACATTACTTCCGAACATGGAATCAGTCTCACCTGCATTACCGGCCTCCTGCTGGCCGCCCTGATTCCCTCCGAATCTGCCCTACCGGAATCTGTTTTTGGAACGCCGGGTCGGGTAGAAGGAGGAGTTGTTATTGTAATTGGGGTGCTGATAACCTCCTCGTTGCTGGTGGTATTGACCACGCAGGGCTCCTTGGTTATAGCCCCGGCCGAACAACCGCTCTCGGTATCGTCCGGCCCTGCTGAAAACTGAGCGGAAAGCCCGTCTGAGAGATCCTTGGGCTTTATCCAACCCACTAAAGGTGGTGACGAATTTCGTAAGTTCTTTGAGAAAGGGTTGGCCAAAAAGTAGGCCCTGGGCTAGCGGACCTGATTCAGAGGAGGATAGCTCTGCCAATTTGGGATCCAATTTCAATATTATTGAGCGTCGGCATTCACAGGACATTGCACAGTTCGCATTACCTAGTTGACAGATAGCCCTCTGTGCCCAACCAATCAATTCCTTCGGATCAATAGCCATAGCGGATTCCTTGGCTCGAAGACCTAACTCAAGGATCTTCGTCAAGGGCCCTGTCATGTCCAAAAGCTTATCCTGACATGATCTCCATGCCCGGTCTATGCCCTTTTTGGGGTCTTTGGAGTATTTCTTGAGATAAGTGAGCATGGAGGGATCTACCTCCGGCGTCTCCGCCACTTTACCTGCGAGGTCAGGCCTAGGGCACTCTGATCTTAGCCGTGCCCTTACATCCTTGTCAAACGCCTGCCGAAGGTGGGATTGGACATAGATGGCTACCTCTTGAGGCGGGAGCCAGGCATTGGAGTTGGGGTGCACTATCTCTGTTGGCTTGAAATTAAGGACCTTAGGTTGGGAAGGCGTATCTATGTGTCGTTCTTTCCTCGCTTTCTTGGAGGGTCTAGGGGCCTCTTGGTCTGACGGCTGATCCGAGGAAGTATCATTGTCATCTTCCTGAGGTATCTCAGTAATAGTTGCCTCCATGCTGGGAGTGCTATAATCATGATCATTAGACATAGATTTGGCCAGCTTTGCAAAGTCCGCCACGTGCGGGTTCCTGATCCCCTTCCCACTGGCTCTAGTGCGACTGCTCGAGCCGGGAAGCCAGCCCTGCTGCTGGGCATAGATGCATAGATGGCACTTCAGAGGCTCTATGGCCCTCACCAAGGCCTTATTTACGGAGTGCTGCACTCCTGCGTCTAATGTCTCAACGAGGTCCTGCTCCATGGACCCAGAGGGTTCCTCTTCATAATATTCCTCCTCGTAATAAAATTCGGACATAGTAACACACTAAAGTGTGGGAATCTATCCCCCAGGAGGATTGCCTGTAACTAGAATGAGTGTTACAGCAAACAAATGATGGACGGAATGCTGACAATGCAAACATTCTCCCCCAGTCAAAAGATCTGGGTTAAATCCATCCTTCTTTTGCCCACTACGCCACCCCAGTTTGGACCCAGCCATATGCAAATCAGTCTTGACCCTGTGCCCTATGGGAACAGTCCAGACCGAACTGCCAGGCCAGGTCCTCCCTGGACCGGAAACAAGCATCCTGGGACCGGTTTCAGGGTATGTCACCCTTCTTCAGCCAGGCTAGCTTGAATCCAGTGGCACAGTGAGCAAGGGACCCACGTCTGGGCATATCCATCCCACTTAGGGCGAAAAGTGTTACAGCAAACAAATGATGGACGGAATGCTGACAATGCAAACATTCTCCCCCAGTCAAAAGATCTGGGTTGAATCCATCCTTCTTTTGCCCACTACGCCACCCCAGTTTGGACCCAGCCATATGCAAATCAGTCTTGACCCTGTGCCCTATGGGAACAGTCCAGACCGAACTGCCAGGCCAGGTCCTCCCTGGACCGGAAACAAGCATCCTGGGACCGGATTCAGGGTATGTCACCCTTCTTCAGCCAGGCTAGCTTGAATCCAGTGGCACAGTGAGCAAGGGACCCACGTCTGGGCATATCCATCCCACTTAGGGCGAAAAGTGTTACAGCAAACAAATGATGGACGGAATGCTGACAATGCAAACATTCTCCCCCAGTCAAAAGATCTGGGTTAAATCCATCCTTCTTTTGCCCACTACGCCACCCCAGTTTGGACCCAGCCATATGCAAATCAGTCTTGACCCTGTGCCCTATGGGAACAGTCCAGACCGAACTGCCAGGCCAGGTCCTCCCTGGACCGGAAACAAGCATCCTGGGACCGGTTTCAGAGTATGTCACCCTTCTTCAGCCAGGCTAGCTTGAATCCAGTGGCACAGTGAGCAAGGGACCCACGTCTGGGCATATCCATCCCACTTAGGGCGAAAAGTGTTACAGCAAACAAATGATGGACGGAATGCTGACAATGCAAACATTCTCCCCCAGTCAAAAGATCTGGGTTAAATCCATCCTTCTTTTGCCCACTACGCCACCCCAGTTTGGACCCAGCCATATGCAAATCAGTCTTGACCCTGTGCCCTATGGGAACAGTCCAGACCGAACTGCCAGGCCAGGTCCTCCCTGGACCGGAAACAAGCATCCTGGGACCGGTTTCAGGGTATGTCACCCTTCTTCAGCCAGGCTAGCTTAAATCCAGTGGCACAGTGAGCAAGGGACCCACGTCTGGGCATATCCATCCCACTTAGGGCGAAAAGTGTGACAGCAAACAAATGATGGACGGAATGCTGACAATGCAAACATTCTCCCCCAGTCAAAAGATCTGGGTTAAATCCATCCTTCTTTTGCCCACTACGCCACCCCAGTTTGGACCCAGCCATATGCAAATCAGTCTTGACCCTGTGCCCTATGGGAACAGTCCAGACCGAACTGCCAGGCCAGGTCCTCCCTGGACCGGAAACAAGCATCCTGGGACCGGTTTCAGGGTATGTCACCCTTCTTCAGCCAGGCTAGCTTGATTCCAGTGGCACAGTGAGCAAGGGACCCACGTCTGGGCATATCCATCCCACTTAGGGCGAAAAGTGTTACAGCAAACAAATGATGGACGGAATGCTGACAATGCAAACATTCTCCCCCAGTCAAAAGATCTGGGTTAAATCCATCCTTCTTTTGCCCACTACGCCACCCCAGTTTGGACCCAGCCATATGCAAATCAGTCTTGACCCTGTGCCCTATGGGAACAGTCCAGACCGAACTGCGAGGCCAGGTCCTCCCTGGACCGGAAACAAGCATCCTGGGACCGGTTTCAGGGTATGTCACCCTTCTTCAGCCAGGCTAGCTTGAATCCAGTGAACCCGAAACCGGTCCCAGGATGCTTGTTTCCGGTCCAGGGAAGACATGGCTTGGCAGTTCGGGCTGGATTGTTCCCATGAGGCACAGGGTCAGACTGATTTGCATTTGGCCATGTCTGAACTGGGGTGGTGGAGTGAGCTAAAGAATGATGATGGATTAAACCCAGATCAGTTGACTGGGGGTGAGTGTTTGATTTGCTCTAACGCTCCGTCCATCATCCCCTTTGGTATCGCTTTGTTCGCCCTAAGTTGGCAGGGTATGCCCAGACGTGGGTCCCTTGCTCACTTTGCCACTGGATTCAAGATAGCCTGGCTGATGAGGGTTTTGAACCCGAAACCGGTCCCAGGATGCTTGTTTCCGGTCCAGGGAAGACATGGCTTGGCAGTTCGGGCTGGACTGTTCCCATGAGGCACAGGGTCAGACTGATTTGCATATGGCCATGTCTGAACTGGGGTGGTGGAGTGAGCTAAAGAATGATGATGGATTAAACCCAGATCAGTTGACTGGGGGTGAGTGTTTGATTTGCTCTAACGCTCCGTCCATCATCCCCTTTGGTATCGCTTTGTAACTAGAATGAGGGCAGAACCCACACAAATCAGGCTTAAGATCCGGAGAAATATGAATCAGGGGGAGTGGAGAGACCCCAGGCAAGCCAAAGCACAAATTTCTTGTGGCAGATAATCTTTTAAGACGTGGAGGGAGGGCTTGCCAGATCCACTCTAGGCAGAGCCTATGCAATTATACAGCCCCACACACTCTGAAGCGTGGGACATCAGTGGGAGCAGAAACGAGTCCAAAAGGAGGAAAAGAGCACAAAAAACTCTGCTCTAGCGTTTACTTAAGCCCGCGAGTAATGCAAAATGGGCAAAAATGTCCGCCGCACATGCGCGGTACCGGCTGCTTGTTTCAATAGAAAGAGGACTGCGTGTCAGAAAGACGCGCGTCCTCGCTCCCTTCCTCCTGCTCCACAAATTTTGGGAAACGCGGGCAAAATACGCCCGGTCGGAGGTAACCAAACGCGCCCTAGAAACTAACGCGCACTAGCCACAATGCAAAAGTAAACAGTAATTAAGCGGCGCGGCTCCCGAGTCGGAGCACAATTTCAGACGTGGTACAAATCACCCTTAGCCTCCCGCGAAGCAGAATCATTAAAATAACAAAATCGGCAACAATATCCTAACGTTTGACTCACAAATACTAACCCATAAACATTAGCAATAGAACATGCAAAGAGGTAATGGGAAAGCACTTAACTGGCTGCGGAGCAGCAAAGAAAGAGGACACTGTTACATTGAATAGAGCTTATATAGGGGATATTGTAGTGTTTTGTTACTTTTATTTTCATTGGCTGCTGAGTAATTTCAGTAAAGAAATGAGAAGCATAATCAGAGAATTCACAAGGTAATTGAGTTACTTGGGGGTGGGGAAGAATATACGTGTTCTGCCGAGGAAGGCGGGTCGTGCTATGTATGAAGTGCAGTAGGGACCAGTTCCATGGGGAGGAGCAACCTTTGGGGTGCCCGACGTTCAATATTTTCATTTGCACAAGTGGAAAAAATCCTCTGCAAAGTAGTGTTTTGGGTATTTTTAGCACTTAACACGCTTTATTCATGACCTTCACTATTGTGTAATGTTAAGGAATGTCTCATAACACAGTCCGTGATGCAACCGTAACTGATTGATTGGTGTAAACAAACGCTATATTACAGCCTCTTCAATGAAACAGACATGAAGCAGACTTACAAAACAAGGGCCATAAGCCCTTCCATACAAACCATGTTGGCGTGGAGTCTGCCGGGATTGCTTAATGCGAAGGTGGTATTCAGTGACTACAGCACTCTCAAATATAAGCCGGAGCAGCACCGCTTATGCTCATAGAGTTGTGTTATTCACTGTGCACATGATCTACGTTATTTAGGAAAAACAGGAATTTGATTGTTCGGTTTATTTACCCCTATGGGCGAAATTTATTGGAATGCCTCTAATTCCAATTTATTTTTGGCTAGTGCACCAATTATTTGCTATGGTTCCCTTTGAACTAAGGGTGTCCAATGTACGTCAGGGAGGGGCGGGTGTTTACCAGATTTTGAAGATACCTACATGAAATAAATTGCCGTACAATGAACTTACAGTGAACTCATAGTCATTTACATATCTAGTGGTTTTCTTCGAAACCTGTGGTAGAGCCAGCCCTCTTGAACCGCTGTTGAACCTCAATTTTTACAGTGGGACTGTCATTGTTTGCTTGTTTAAAAATACAAAGCCACGAGATATAACCAAACAAAACCCCACAAATCTCTCAAGACCTGCCCAGCCTTTACCCTGCACCCGTCTAATTACGACAACAATCGGTGCAATAAATAATATATAAAGAAGGTGCAGTTTAAAAATAGTAATGCGTAACATAAATAAGTGCCTTCAAAGTGCCTCAGAATGTTTACTGAGAACCCTTGACACAAAGTGACCGTGCGCGTCTCCTAGTAATCCATTCGTGAAGAGTTTTGTCTCCGTAGAGAGCATGCTCCGTGCGGATTCGCTCCAGGCACTGCTAAAACTTGCCGAAGTGCACCCCGGGATCTGTAGTTCCCCATGTCTGTCAGAACAGAGAATTAGAAAGTGAAAATGGCAGAAGTAGTTAGTAGATCAGAGTAACTTTGATTGATGTCCTCTCGGGTGTGTGTGGGATAGGATGGTACCTCTGTAAGGGGAGAGGCACCGTGTTTACTAGCCCTTATCCAGGTGTTAGGTACGGGAGGCGAACGGGTGACGTATTCGGCGGCCTCCACGGCTCTTTGCAGCAGGGTCCTGGCCCCTCGGAGTCCAAAGCCCATGCGTCGCGTTAGGGACCCCGGCTGCTCCCCCTCATTTCGCTGGGGTCATCTGCGGGAAGCCCTCGTTTCCATCTGATCCTCCTCAGCTTCCGTTCAGTGCGAGCGCGCGCTGAGTAACCATGAGACTTCCTGTACCCAATGTTTTGTGCATTTGGCCCAGTGGCCTAATGGATAAGGCATCAGCCTCCAGAGCTGGGGATTGTGGGTTCAAGTCCCACATGGGTCGCGTCAGGAGATTTTTATACCCCCAGAAAATGAAATCAGCAAGATGGCGATAAAAAAAAATATTTGGAATGCAATAGGTCTCCCCGTGGCGCGTTTTAAGTTGGGGGATTAAGTCCCCTTGAATACTGAGGGTCCCTGGGGGCCAACTAGCTCACCATGTACCTCCAAAAAGCGCCACAGAGCTGCGTTGCAGAGAGGTGTAAAAAGGGGCGTGGCCTCTGTACACCTCTCTGCAACGCAGCCCCCTGGCGCATACTGGAGGTTTTCTGGTGGGCTAGTTGGCCCCCAGGGACCCCCAGTATTGATTAGGAATTCGTTCCCCATCTGCAAACGCGCCAGGGGGCGCGTTTGCAGAGTGGTAAAGGAAGGGGCGGGGCCTGCGGCCTATCGTTTTTTTTTTTCTTCCCCAAGGGGGCTGGGTGGCCCCCTTACTTTTTCATATTTTTGGGCCCTGGGGACCCCATCCCCCAGGACCTTATCCCTTTTTTTTTTTTTTTTTAATTAAACGGGAAGGGGGCCGCGTGGCCCTCTCCCATGGCCGAATCCGGCCCCGGGGACCCCATCCCCGGGGCATGGCCACACTTTTAAATACATTTTTAAGGAGGGGGCTGTGTGGCCCCCTCCTCAGGCCTCCTTTGCCCCGGGGACCCCATCCCCCGGGGCAGGCCTTTATTTTTTAAATTTTTTTTTTTTAATTATTATTTTTGGGGAGGGGGCCGCGTGGCCCCCTCCCGGGCCACTACTTGCCCCGGGGACCCCATCCCCCGGGGCTGGCCTCTTCGTTGGGGACTGTGGGGGTCCCCAATCCCCCACAGTCCCGCCGGCTCCCCGCGTCCCTTGGGAGCCGGCATTGCTTTTCCACATGGGGAGCTGCTAACATGCAGCTCCCCGTGTGGAAAGCAATTTGCTTTGGATATTGGAGCGAGAGCAGGTTTCCTGCTCTGGCTTCCAATATCCAAATCAGTTTGCTATGACAGGCCGGGAGCCGCGAGGCTCCCGTCCTGTCATAGCAAACTACAGTGTCCCGGGGGTAGGCACCCCGGGACACTGCAGGAGCCGGCCCTGGGGGTGGTGGTCCCCAGGGCCATTACAGGCTCCAGGAGGGGGCCGCGCGGCCCCCTCCCTCCATTGACAAAGCCCCGGGGAGGTGGTGGTCCCCGGGCTCTGGGGGTCCGTAATGGACCCCCATATTGACATTTTTAGTGCCCCGGGAGGTGGCGGTCCTCGGGCATGTGGGGGCTCGAGCCCCCACACAGGTAAATTTCTAAAAAAATAATTCAAGAAGCCCCGGGAGGTGGCCGTCCTCGGGGCTAGCGGGAGGGCCGAGAGCCCTCCCGCACCATTTATTTTTAAAGCCCCGGGGGTGGCGGTCCTCGGGGATTGGGGCCTTAGAGGCCCCCCACATATTATAAATACCCCCACATGCCCCCGGGACTTGGCCCACCCGGGGCCATTAACAACGAAGCTCGGGAGACCGCGCTCGGTTTTTTTTTTGGGCGAGATTCGCGCACCCTAAGCGCATCCCGCCGATTTTTTGAGGGAAAAATGCTTTTTCTGCCCAGGGGGTCCTTGTGGGACCCCCTGAGCAGACCTAGGGGTCAGGGTGTTTCTACCCTGCCCCCTTTGTGCGTTTGCGCACTTGTTTCTTTTTTTTCTCGGCGGGATCCGCGCACCCTAAGCGCATCCCGCCGATTTAAAAAAAAAAATGCTTTTTCTGCCCAGGGGGTCCTTGTGGGACCCCCTGAGCAGACCTAGGGGTCAGGGTGTTTCTACCCTGCCCCCTTTTGCGCTTTGCGCACTTGTTTCTGTCCCTCGGTTCTACCGAGGACAAAATGGCTGCCAACACTTCCTGATTTGGAGTGGTGACAGCCACTTGACAGCCAATTAGCATACAGCTCGTGATCAGGAGGGTACGCGGACCCTACTCGCCCATAGATATATATGTGACTTTACTTTTGATTTTCTCAGGAACTACTGAACGGATTTACACCATTTAAGCAAAAGGCACGACACTGAACCAAGGGCTACCTCTTTGCCAAATTTGGTGTAATTCCGTTCAGCAGTTCGGGCTGTAGCTGCGACTAAAGGTTCCTATGGAAAAATGAATGGGGAAAACGCGTTTTGGGACTCCTTTTCTCGGCCCTCGCTTGACGAATCAACCCGAGACTTTCAGGGTAGGAGCGGAGCGCCCCAACAAGTTGGAAACTTTCGCGAAGATTCATCAACCGGCGCCAACGTTATTTCAAATAGAATGTCGCGGATTTCCTATGGATAATAGGTCCTAACTATAACTATCTACTGGCGACCGCCAGTAGATATATATATATATATATATATATATATATATATATATATATATATATATATATATATATATATATATATGTATGTATGTATGTATGTATATATATATATATATATCATCACAGAACCCCTCCGATAAAAAGAAGTTTAGAGGCCACTCGGGAAATCCATGGAAGTCCTTTAATAGACAGCTTGGGCAAAATGCATTTCGGCAGAATTGCCTTCGTCGGATGCTGCTGTTACTGGGAAGCTGCTCCACCCACGCATTTGAAAGTCCTGCACCACTCCCATTGGTGGGAGTGCAATTGGCCCCAGATCACATGGTTGCATACCAACTGCAATCCTGTTGGAACTGCAGTTCCCAGAAGACAACATTCCTGGGTAGGTTATGCATGGGAAAAGATGACAATCCAAAATTGGGCATTAGATATTAACAACAAAGGCGCGGTGTGTCAGAATGGAAAGTCCCGGTTTGGAATTGTGTCCTTGGGCTTCCTCGGGTCCCCTTAACGTTCAGCCCCTTGATACATGTGTCAGCCGGGCCGCGAGTCGGAATTGCAATGAATCCGGCTCCTCGTGAAGTCACAAGCTGCACTTGGCAGCAGCCGCTGGCTTGGCTTGCACTTGAGGCGGGCCGGAGCCGTTCCAATACCTTGGACAAAGAGATGCAGCAACAGCTAATGCCAGTATTGCTCCAGCCACTTGACGAACGGGGCCTCTACTCACGCCTCTGGCTGGCGCGCACACATTATATATATATTCACTGAAAAAACCATAGGTTTCAGGTACGTTATAGTTAGAAATTAGCATTTAAAAAACCTTAGAAATTCACTGAAAAGACCATAGGTTTCAGGCACGTTATAGTTAGTTGGACATTTCACTCGTACAAAACCATAGAAATTCCGGCGTTATAGTTAGTTCAGCTAACTATAACTCGCGCCCACGCAATGCACTGCTGATGACGTCACATATTACATCATTCATGACATGGTCAGTGACATCACTGATGACATCTCAAATGACATCACTGATGACATCATCCAGTGACTGTGTGTTTCTATAAAGTGTAAATATGTTTTATATATATGCCAAGGTGTATTGAAGAATGAGTGGAGTGGGTGTATGAGTGTGTGAATGGATGATTTAGTAGATGTGTGACTGATTGTATAAGTGACTGATTAAGTGTATCTTACTGAATGCATGGGTTAGTGAGAAAACTGTGTAAATGTCTGTATCAGTTTCTTAGTTGGTGTGTAAGCGGCCACATGGGTTGGTGAGTAGCTACATGAGTGTCTATATGGGTTATTGTTTGGTTGTCTGAGTATCTGTATGGGTGCCTGAGTGTCTGTGTGGGTGGGTGAGGGGTGTGACTCTGTGCATAGATGTGTGAGTGGCTGATTCACCGGGTGTATGGGTTCAAGAGTGCATCAGTGAAGGGCTGTATAGGTGGGTGAGTGTGTGTATAGCTGTGTTGGTGAGTTAATGGATGTCTTAGTTGTACATGTGTGAGTAACTACATATGTGAAAGGCAGTATATTTGAGTGTTGGAGTATATAAATGATTATATGTGAGAGTGAGTGATTGTGAGAGTATCTGTATGGATGAGTGTGTGCATGTGTCAGTGATTGTATATGAGAGTCCATGCCCCTTTTTACACCTCTCTGCAACGCAGCTCTGTGGCGCTTACTGGAGGTACCTGGTGGGCTAGTTGGCCCCCAGGGACCCTCAAGATTCAAGGGGACTTAATCCCCCAACTTAAAACGCGCCACAGGGCCTGTTTGCACACATGTCACATAAGGCCCCGCCCCCTCCCTTCACCAGTGTGCAAACGCGCCCCGTGGCGCGTTTTAAGTTGGGGGATTAAGTCCCCTTCAATCCTGAGGGTCCCTGGGGTCCAACTAGCCCACCAGGTACCTCCAGTAAGCGCCACAGAGCTGCGTTACAGAGAGGTGTAAAAAGGGGCGTGGTCTCGGACCACCTCTCTGCAACGCAGCCCTGTGGCACTAACTGGAGGTACCTGGTGGGCTAGTTGGCCCCCAGGGACCCTCAGGATTGTAGGAAATTAATTCCACAACTTAAAACGTGCCACAGGGCTCGTTTGCATACTGTTGCTGGGAGAGGGCGGGGCCTCCGGCGCGAAGCCAGCTTTTTTTAAATTTAGTTTTTTAGAAGGGGGGCTGTGTGGCCCCCTTTCCTTTCCTATTTTTTGGGCCCTGGGGACCCCATCCCCCAAAGCCTGAACCCTAATTTCTTAATTTTAATTTTTTTAAAAACGGAAGGGGCCACGCGGCCCCCCTCCCGAGGCCATTTTCGGCCCCGGGGACCCCATCCCCCGGGGCATTGCCACTATATATTTTTTTATTTTTAATATTTTTCGAAGGAGGGGGCTGCGTGGCCCCCTCCTGAGGCCTCTGTTAGCCCCGGGAACCCATCCCCCGGGCTCTGTCTCGTTTATTTTTTATTTTACTGGGGAGGGGGGCCGCGTGACCCCTCCCGGGCCACTTCTGGCCCCAGGGACCCCATCCCCTGGGGCAGGCCCTCTACGTTGGGGACCGTGTGGGGAGCCCCAATGCCCCCACGGTCCCGCCGGCTCCCCGCCTCCTGCGGGAGCCGGCATTGCTTTTCCACATGGGGAGCTGCTGACATGCAGCTCCCTGTGTGGAAAAGCAATCTGCTTTGGATTTTGGAGGCGAGAGCAGGAAACCTGCTCTTGCTGCCAAACTCCAAAGCAGAGTTTGCTATGACAGGGCGGGAGCCGCACGGCTCCCGCCCTGCCATAGCAAACAGCAGTGTCCCGGGGGTGGGCACCCCGGGACACTGCAGGAGCCGGCCCTGGGGGGTGGCGGTCCCCAGGGCCATTGAGGGCTCCAGGAGGGGGGCCGCGCGGCCCCCCCTCCCATGTCTTTAAAGCCCCGGGGAGGTGGTGAGCCCCGTGGCTCGGGGGTCCGTAACGGACCCCTGCATTTGCATTTTAGTGCCCCGGGGAGGTGGCGGTCACCGGGGTGTGTGGGGGGGCTCGAGCCCCCCACACAGGGAGGAATGATATGCGGGAGGGCCTCGTGCCCTCCCGCATATCATTAAGAGAGCCCCAGGGAGGTGGCGGTCCCCGGGGCTGCGGGGGCCCCGCGGGCCCCCACAATTAAAAACTATAAATTGGGCAATGCCCCCGGGACCTGGCCCACCTGGGGGCCTCATTTAAATTAAGCGCAAGTGCCGGCGCTTCGATTTTTTAACATTTTTTCGTCCGGATTCGCTCACCCAGCGTGAATTCGGCCAATATTTAAAAAAAAAAAAATGTTTTTGGGGGCCCTGGGGGTCCTTGTGGGACCCCCTGAGCAGGCCTAGGGGGTCAGGGTGTTTTTACCCTGCCCCCTTTTCTTGTTTTTCGCGTTTGTTTCACTGTTTTCTTCTGACTCGGCTCTACCGAGTCACAAGATGGCTGCCAACACTTCCTGGTTTGGAGTGTTGACAGCAAATTAGAATAAAGCTCGTGGTCGGGAGGGTCCGCGGATCCACCGCGCTCTAGATATCGATATTTTAATTTTTTAATTTCTCAGCAACTACTGAACGGATTTACACCATTTTTAAAAAGGTCGCTTCTGAGCCAAGCAGTACCTTTTTGCCAAATTTGGTGTAATTCCGTTCAGCAGTTCGGGCTGTAGTCTTGGCTAAAGTTTCCTATGGGAAATTGATTTTTGACTCTTATTTTTTGAATTTCTCAGCAACTACTGAACGGATTTACACCATTTAAAAAAAAGGTCACTTTCTGAACCAAGAGCTACCTTTTGCCAAATTTCATGTAATTCCGTTCAGCAGTTCGGGCTGTAGCTCTGGCTAAAATTTCCTATGGAAATTAACATGGAGAAAACACTTTTGGGACCCCCTTTTTTCTCAGCCCCCACTTGACAAATCACCCCCAAACTTTCAGGATAGGAGCTGACCTGGATGAAACATTTTTGGGAGAATTTCGCGAAGATTCGACAAATGGTGCCAAAGTTATTGGCAAAACAAAAATCGCATTTCCTATGGAAACTAGGTTCTAACTATAACTACCTACTGGCGACCGCCAGTAGGTTATATATATATATATATATATATATATATATATATATATATATATATATATATATATATATATATATATTGCAGTGCTATATAGAGCAAGTTAGCTGCCTCACAGTGGTTTGGGAGGGAGATGGAGTCATCTGGGATATAGGTGACATAGCATGTAGATGAAGAGTTTGTAGTTTCGGAGTGAGCCTGGAAACATCAGGCATATAGTTGAACTAGGAGACTGAATATGTCTAGGTGTAGTTGGATTGTGTCCTGAACAGACATTTTCTGAGTGTACTGGAAAAAGACAGAAAGCTGTTAAAGCCTGCACAATTAAAGTCCACTAAACAACTGGTTGGCGATTATGCAAGCCAGTCTTATGGAGAAGCTCATACCAGAGGAGTGGCCCAATACTCTGAATGTATGGAAAAGAAAATGATGTTGCAATCAAAGTGCTATGGCACAGAGGGAATGTAAAAAGTATCTTAGAATGGAAGTGAAAGCTTACAACTTATCTACAAGGCCACAAAAGTATTGAAGCACATATAGACATATTTTGACATATAGTGTTGTAGCAAGTATAATACCTTTTGCTGGCAATCAATGCAATAGTCCTTATTTTCTCCTCTTCTTTTTTTTTGTGGATAATTTTTATTGAAGAACAAAGAAAACATACATTGACAAAATTACAGTCCCAGTAGTAAGCATTGGTCTTACAAGGGCTGATGGTTATATACATAGGATTGCTCAGTAAAATTGATCACTTCAATCAGTGTGTAATCCGTTATTGGGAATAAAAAAATAAATAAAAAAATAAAGAATATTTTCTCCTCTTCAAACAAGTAATCTGGAACACAAAAGAAGTGGTGAGTGTAGTTTCTTTTATTGTTTTCACGCTATCATTTAGAATACAGATGATTCCGTCGTCACGTGTTTCGTCTGACAATGGACTTTCTCAAGGCTAATCTAAAGCTGTAAGACAGCAGTAAGGAAGAGGAATGCGACACGACCGTGTCCAATATATTGCGGCAGGTCCAGGTTGTTTACAGATCTGATATAGTTAGTAAGCTGTTGTCAATGTAAAGAGGTTCAAGCTATTGTGTTTTCTCTTAATTAATCGTTACTTATTATCAATTGAACCGCACTCCAATTCCTTGACCCTAAGACCTGTCATCCGCCCAGACGCTTGGCCTTGGGCCTTGATAATTTCTGTATGTGCCGTATGGGCATGCAGGTTCCCACGTGTATCCTACCTTGTCACGCAATCCACAATGCCCTTCTGGAAAGAAGGCGGTAGCAAAGGCAGTGCTCATTTTGACCCGGTGGTTGCAAGTGGGACCCATCAGCTCGCATTTAAGGGACTGGGACCTATTTTTAATCATCAGACTTGGCCCAGAAGAAGAGAGAGAAACGCAGATAAGGGAGCTTAAACATGGACTTATACAGAACAGCTAATACAGGATAAGGATTCACAAATCCTGTAGTCTCCTTTTATTTTTGCACACAAAAGAAAGTTATAATCCAAAGAAGGAATCTAAGAGTGCAAGCCCGGACTGCCTTGTTTTTTCACTGGGTATTTCCCCGGGGAGGTGGGGGTAGGGCAGAAGGGGGCTGGAGCCTTTGGAGGCCAGTTTTTAGGGCAGGGGCACGGTGCTGGTGGCTCTTTCACTTTCTCCAGCTTCAACAGATGATTACAGATTTACAGTGTTCATAGTCAGTCTTCAGAAGAGACAGAGAGAAGTAAGAGAGATGAAGGAGCGAGGAGGAAGGGAGCAGGGCTGGTTTGAACATTTTTGCCAGGGATAGTTTGTTTTCCTGAACAGTAGCAGGTCAGCATGTCAATTCAGTGGGGAAAAGACCCTACCACTCCTCATTCAAAGTCTCTTCTGCATCCTCTTTGCTGGAGTTCTCTCCTCTTACTGGGACTGGGTCAGGATTTGCAGATTCCACGTGGTTCCTGGTTGTGGTTCCAATTGGTGATCTGCAGTCCCCATACCGCTCCTACTGTCTACCAGTAACCAATTAGTCCTTCCTGCATTTTCACATCTTAGCTGTTAGTCTTTATTCTCCCTCCCTTTCTCCCTGTCTAGCTTTCTCTCCCTGTCTCTCTCGCTCTAATCTTTCTTACTTTTTTGTATCTTTGTAGTCTGTCTTCTCTCTTGTTGTTAGTCTGTTTTCTCCCTTCCTGTCGCTCTACAGTTTTACTTCCCTTTTTGTTTTCCCCTGAGTTTGGTTTGTTTGTTTCCCTGCATAGCCCATCCCAGCAAAGTGGATTCTCGATGTGACTTAGAACAGGTAAGTCTACCCTGGCACAAGAGGATAGAAGGAGGAAGAGAAAGATAGAAAAACAGTGACAAGGCAGAGGGGAGGGATAAAAGAAATACCTTCAACAGTGAGATAAAAGGGTGGGTGTGTATGTTGGTGAATGAAAGAAGGATGTGGTGGCATCAATACTAGACAGCCTTGGTATTCATTAACCTAGACTTTCAGGAAAACGGTGGTGGGCTTTCGAGAAAAACTTTGGGCCCCAGCACTTATTCTTTTACAAATGAAGAACTGGAAACAGGCAATGCACAAATAATCTAAGAATCTGAGAATGAAAGTGAAAACATACAACTTGGCCAGAGAAATGTTGGACTTAGCCCTTTCTGCAGGCTAATCCCCAAATCTTTTGCTTTCACCCTCCTGTTTTCTAAACCTGTGTTGTTGGCTTTTAGGACCCTGCACACTTTACCACTGCACACCAGTACTAAAGTGCTTGTACTCTCTCATTTAAGTTTGGTAGAATTGGCTTACATGTAATTGGCATATTTAATTTGTTTGTAAGTCTCTAGTAAAGTGGTACTACATGCACCCAGGGTCTGTAAATTAAATGCTGCTAGCACCACCCACCGAAGTAGTCCTATAAACATGTTTCAGGTCTGTCATTGCAGCCTGTGTGTGCAGTTTTTAAACTGCCATTTCGACCTGGCAAAAAAAAAACTTTAGCAGGCCCAAACCTTCTTTTTAATACATATAAGTCACCCCTAGGGTAGGCCCTGGACAGCCCAGAGTGCAGGGTGCAGTGTATGTAACAAGTTGGACATGTACTTTTATGTTTTACATGTCCTGGTGGTGAAAAAAACCTTAAATTAATGTCTCACTAGTGCAAGGCTTACCTGTCCCATAGGAAAATATTGGAGTTGCCTTATTACATTTAAAAAGCTGTAACTTCCAAATGTAAACAGGTAACTAGTTCATGTTTGGTGTCTTTGGAATTGTAATGAAATATCCTCTTTTATGGTAAAGCTGGATTTTAAATTACAGTTTTGAAAATGCGACTTTTATAGTTACATAAACAACAGTGGTTCCAGGGAATTAACCTTTTGATATTTAAAAGGCCAGTCCCAAAAAAGTTTTGTTTGCATAGATGGCAACAAATTATAAATGAAAATAATGGAAAAGAAAAAAAGGTAAGAGTGCCCACAGACAGTTCTCAAAAAATTATTTAAATTATTAAGGAATGAAGATTTTTTATATACAAAAAACATATAACAATCCATTACATAACCAATTAGTGCTCAACACATTACATTGGATAAGACAGATATACGTTATCATGTGTAGGTCATAATTTTGAAGATCTTTCTATAACTCTGTATTCGCTGAATGTTTGCAATGTGGTGGCATGGCCGTCACAAGGGGGAAGCAGCCGGGAATGTATGCCCCAAACTCTGCTCTCTACAAATGCCCGTGCTACCACTGCTAAATTTATTTATATAACACAAAAGTAGCCTTTGCTAATGAGTAATCCTAAAATACTTTTGAACGTACTATAACAAATCAATGGCTAGCAAAACGTATAGCAGTACACATGCGTTTTGTTGAGCTCTTCCATCCACACATTTGCATTTACTTCTGAATGTAGAATTTGCAGTGGAACTGTGGAAAATAGTTGCGTGCAGCGCATTAGGTCATTAGTGGTGGAAAATTTACTTAGAGAAGTGGTAAAGTTAACAAACAATGAATCAAACAACACACTGACAGTACAATTCTATCTCGAAAAATCCACTACAGAAACATTAGGAACCCAAAATATTGTGACCAAAATACTGATTCCCAAAATATCGAGAAGGTAAGCGCATATAAGTAAGTATAGATTTAATATACTTAACTTCACATCTGCGTACTTTCAAGATACATTTACAATCAAGGAACATATATATGGAAGCAAATAAAGCAAGCCTATAATTGCCTATATATAATTACTTTTCGATATTTTGACCTCTACAGTTTGTCCATGATATTTTAGCAGCATGATATGCTGGTGTTGATATTAAGGTAGAATACTGAAAGTACATTTCAGATAATAGTGCACCGCCTAATTAGGGATTATCAACCAGGTATAGCTTGGTTCCATTGAGACAGTGTGCATGGTGTCCATATCTAGGCATACCCGTCCCACTTAAGGCAACCCACTAAAGTATACAAACAAGTGATGGATGGAATGCTTGAATTAATCTCAGCCACTGCTAATCACTCGAGCTGCATCCCAATCCATCGTTATTTTGCACAAAATGGCACCTACGTTTGGACCCAGCCATATACAAAGGAGTCTTGACCCTGCTCCAATGGGAACAGACCAGCCCGTGCACATTGTGTGACTGGAACCAAGCTTTACCTGGCTTATGAGCCCTATTTAGGGTGGGAACGTTCCTGGATTGCTTGTGTTCTGGTTCAGGGAGGACCGGGCATGGCAGTTCAGGCTGCACTGTTCCCATTGGAGCAGTGTGACTATTCGGACTTTTAATATATATTAAACATGACTGATACCTGCTGCCCATGCAGTTTTTATAGCTTTGGGGTGGCTGATATTAGTCATTTTTTTAATTGTATATTGAATAATTAAAGAACTGTTGTGCTCATCACAAAATCAGAAAAACAGAACCACAATGTGGTGGGCTGTCATAAGTGCCGGTGCTGACAATTAAGTGCCAGTGCCAAACACCGGAAACCACCAGCTCAAATGAAGCACTCAGTGTAATCGAAGGGCAGTGCAAGAGCTCTGTAGGAAGTAGGGAGGACCACAGGGATATAGTGACCAAAGGATAGGATGAGACCTCTGGTGGAAGCCCCATGGTGGACAGGAGTAGGGAGGACCAGAGGGAGATTGTGACCAAAGGGTAGGGCAAGACGTCTGCAGGAAGCCCTACAAATATCAGGAGTAGGGAAGCCCACAGGGTGAGTGTGACCAAAGGATAGGGTGAGAACTCTGAAGGAAGCCTTACTATAAACAGGAGTAGGGAGGGCCACAGGGAAAGCGTGACCAAAGGGTAGATTGAGGTCTCTGCACGAAGCCCTATAATGGACAGGAGTAGGGATGACCACAGTGAGGGTGTGACAAAGAGTAGGGTGAGACCTCTATAGGGTCCGTACAATGGACAGGAGTAGGGAGGATCACAGGGAGAATGTGACCAAAGGGAAGGTTGAGAGCTCGGCAGGAAGCCCTATATGAAAGGAGTAGGGAGGACCACAGAGAGGCTGTGAACAAAGGGCAGAGCAGGAGCTCTGCAGGAAGCACTATGAAGGACAGGACAAGTGAGGAGCACAAGGAGCGTGTGAATAAAGGGACAGGAGTAGGGAGGACCACAGGGAGAATGTGACCAAGGGGTAGGGCAAGAGCTCTACAGGAAGGGAGAGGATGTGGCCTAACGGCTAGAGCGGTCGACCTCAAAGCTGGGGAATCGGATTCGAGTCTCGGCAGGGACGCTCAACATCCTCTGATTCTGGGCAAATAACTGAGGGCCAGATGTACGACAGTCTTTAGCGTGCGCAAACGGGTGTCAGACCCGTTTGCGCACGCTAAAAACCTTGAGCCCATGTACAAAACCTATTTTGCGACGCGCTAATCAATTAGCGACTCGCAAAATAGGTTTTGCGACTCGCTATTAGGAAGGGGCGATCCCTCCCTAATAGCGACTCATGAGCCATGTATGAATGTTGGTCACAAAACA
Organism: Calotriton arnoldi; assembly: GCA_963921515.1. Classification (NCBI taxonomy): domain Eukaryota; kingdom Metazoa; phylum Chordata; class Amphibia; order Caudata; family Salamandridae; genus Calotriton; species Calotriton arnoldi. Next base: position 139,395 of record CAWUFW010013565.1, read on the forward strand.
CTCGCAAATTACCACCTACTTCAAGTAGGTGGTAATGCAATCGCAAATAGGAAGGGGTCCCAATGGGACCCCTTCCCCGCTGCAAATGCATGCGAAAATATTTTTTAAGGGCAGGCAGTGGTCCCAGGGACCATTGCATGCCCGTAAAAAATTAAACGAAAACGTTTCATTTTTGTTTTTTTAAATGCATTCCGTTTTCCTTTAAGGAAAACGGGCTGCATTTAAAAAAAAAAAGCTGCTCTATTTAAAAGCAGTCCCAGACATGGTGGTCTGCTGAGCTCAGCAGGCCACCATCCCTGGGAGGGCCAGCCATTCCCAATGGGGTCGCAAAATGCAAGTGCCTCATTAATATTAATGAGCCTCGCATTTTGCGACCCCATTGGGAATCGCAATCAGTGTCTCTGACACTGTTGTACATAGCAAATTGCGACTCATAATTTACTATGGTCGTACATCTGGCCCTAAATCTCCCCGTGTCTAAAAAAACAAGCATTTGCAATGCAATAGGTCTCGTATTACTGAATGTTTGAGCTATTGGCATTGCATTGTTATTTGCAACGCCAATAGTTCAAACTTTCAGTAATGCGAAACCTATTGCAATGCAAAAGCTTGTTTAATCTTGATCCTACCTCAGGATCCCAGGACGTTCTTGATGTAGGTGTAATGTTACTTGTTGTATTATATATCTGGATGCAATGACTGAAGCAGCAAAATACCAGTTGGGCAGCACACTGTGCTAAGCACAGATTTTTAGCTTAAGTGTTTTTAAGCCACACCCTTAATTACAGTGGCCACGCCCCTATGAGAGACCCCTAGATTTCATCCCACTTAAAGCCAGGGTTAAGGGGGCTGTTTGGGGGGTGGGCCATAGAGCAGCTTTGATATCAAGTTTTGTACGTTCCATAGCTTTTTGCTTGCAAAGATTGGTTCAGTCAGTTAATCGCTCGGCGCTCACGTCTGCTGTGATGTGGAGCCCAAGAGACTGAATCCTGGCAGGACAACTTGGTGGTACCTGAGCAAGGTGGGCAGGACAGCTGTAAACTGCTACAAGAAGAGTACCAGCACAGATGGTGGGCACAGGCACCCTCATCAAGCAGGGGACCCACCACCAGCGCCGCTCCCTCAGGCTCCTATTTAAAGTACCCTTAAACTAACACTTCACAGCATCCTGGTTTATTAATTAAACAAAATGTGGCAAAGAAACATTTTTAAAATGCGCTATTTTAAAAACTAAATTTTGCATAGAAAATACCACAACATTCTTTATAATTGACATTTTAAATCTGAAATTGCACCGCGCCTCTTCACATTCCTCTTGCATTGCGAAATCCTTTAACCGTACACACATGTACATAAACCGAGAGACTTCTTGTCTATATATCTTGACTCTCTCTATGTGTGGCACACTTGTGTCTTGATCTCTGCTGAGAGGCCAAAGATTGAATGCGCGCTGATTTAGACCAACCGTCTCGGTCCTCTTAAGTATCCAGTAGGCTGGTTAGGATTGTAGAGATGCTTGTCGAGTTTTGGAAATTATAACTTCCGCATGTCTCAATCCGTATCTTATATTTCTGCCCAATTCTCTATATAAATTAGAACGAGCGCCTGGAGTTGATGACGTTTGAACTAAGTATCGAACAAAGTAATGTACTCTGTCGCCTTTATGTACATTATTTACATAGGATGCTGTTGTGCCCAACCTGGGCATGCGTACAAGAGAAGCGTGACCCCACCCCACCCCCTCCCGCGAGTTCACGCTGTACTTACACCTGTATAGAAAACTATGGGGCAGATTTACTGAGTCTTCTGCGCCACCAGTACGTCACTTTTTGTGACGTACTGGTGGCGCAGGGGCTGCTCCATATTTACAAGGAGAGGAAAAGCCACCCTGCGTGACTTTTCCTCTCCTTGTAAATACGGCCCCTTCACACGCAGCACTTTGCGGTGAAGGGGCGTTCCATGGGTGTTGCTGTGGGTGTTCCCACGCAACACTCATGGAACAAGACACATCTCCAGAATTACGAGAAATCGTAACTCTGGAGATGCGTCTGAAAGCTACGCCACCCTAGAGGTGGCGTAGCGAGGCGCACCGAGGAGAAATGTTTTCATTTCTCCTCGTTTTCTCTTTCAATGCGTGCTGCATTCTGCAGCACGCATTGAAAGAGGAAAATGGTTGTAGTGATTGTTTTGTGCAGGAAGGTTCCCCTTCCTGCACAAAAACAATCTCCCCACGACGCAGGCATCCTTGCACCATGGTGCAAGGGTGCCTGCTCCGGCGCATGGCTGCAGTTTGGCGCCAGCGCAGGGGGAAGCACAAGGATGCGACATATTCTTGTAAATATGTCGCATCCCTGTGCTTTCCAAACTAACGCAGCATGGCGCAGCAAAATGACTTGCTGCGCCGTGCTGCGTTAGTTAATTGTAAATCTGCCCCATAGTGCATAAGATCACAAGATGTACTGGACCCAGAGCGGAAGCGATGGGTGTATTACGACATCACACACTGTGCCGGGAACCAATGTGCACTTCGGTAGAAGGCCTGTGGGGTCCCCGAGGGAAAGCAATATTTGGTTGAACTTGACATCACTAACTTTCTGCAGAAAATCAATTTGCTTAAGGTCATACGGCTTCAGGGGACCTACGTGAAAGCAGGAGAAACCTGACATCATCACGCAAAGTGGCAGGGGCTGGACCGGTGTAGAGCGCGGGGGGGAGTGGAGGCATTAAGGGAAACAGTGATGACATCAATGATGAAATTCGCGTGGAGGGGATCGAATGTCCTGTTGACTTCCATAAGTTATGTTATATATTTGTATAGCACTTTATACATACCCCTAGATCGCTTCAAAACCCAGACGGGACAGTAAAAACGAGAAGGCGACAGAGGAAAGGAATGATGAAGTTGATGGAGCAAGGTTTCATAACCGAAACTTGCTTGTATACAATCCTCCTCATAGAATTAATTTATTAAACTTGTATTGTTTATACTAACCTTTGCATACACTACACGAAAGAGAAGGATGCTTGCCTATGTGTTTTACTAATGAATAACGCTTGTCTGTAATCCAAAATGGCCACTAAAACGCGGGAATATCACTGCGCATGTCGCAACCATATCACATGGTGTGACGTCTTTCTTTGCTTGGTGGGAAATTTCTGCCTCTGCGCAGTGTGCTTTAAAATGGCTGCTTGATGTTTTCACATGCTTCAGCTTGCTCTCATGTCATTATTAAATTATCGTTTTCTTAACCCTACTAATGCGGGACAGTATTATAATTAAATGGGAATAGAGTAGAAAAGGTGGGTATACAGTGAAACATTTTATTTGTGATTTTAATATTTTCTTCTTTGACTTTTATCAGTTCGTAATCTTGGGCCTGGGTTTGGTGCAATGAAAGCTCGTGTCACAAAGATTCCGCACATGCGCCCTGCAGTGGCAGACCAGATAGAAAAAGATGAAGTCAACTTGGACATCACCCAAGGCCATGACCTGCTGGCCGACACCACTACATACCAAGATGTTCTTGCCAAAGAGAAACATATTATATGAATAAATTGTAAATTTTGTCATGAGACGGGTGGGAAATAAAGCAAATGTATTAAATTGAAGGGGCGGTAGTTTAAAAACAATAGGCTTCAGAAATACAAGGCAAACCAATATGGGGTGAGAATCCACCCCCTGTCCCTGTCCAATCAGAAGTAGTGGTCCCATATTTTAGCAACATTAAGGGGAGGTACATGGGTGTAGAAGGGTATAATAGAATATAGCATTAGTTAATTAGAAGAGAACAGGCGTTCATGCTGACAGACAGAAGAGCTCCAGACCGCCAAGCTGACCGATTGCAGACCGAGTCCCTGTCCAGACGAGGTCCTGAGGAGGGGGCGGCGGAGTCCATTAGAAGGGAGACACGGGAGAATCAAGGAGAAGTCGAGTATCAGAGAGGGGAATGACGCAGGCGTCGTTGTAGAGAGGTCACCGGTCCTGTCGTGATCCTGGAAGAAGTTTTTGCTCTTCATCCTTCCTGGGTCCTATTCTTTCCAACTCCTTGGCCAAGGGGTTTGGTTCTCGCACTTAGGTAAATATAATGCAACCTTTAGTTGCGCTGCTGTCTCTATCCTCTCCTTTTCTGAGGGACCGTCATTGATTAGCAATAATTATTCTATGCTTCATCTTGGGTATTGCGATTAAGTACTGTGTGGTTTCTGTAATTTACTCTGCTAAATCTTTAGATAAACATTTTAAAACTTCCTGACTCAGTGGTTATTTCAGGATTATGTACTATAATGAATGTCACTCATTTTAAATTTCCCAATTAGCAAAGGATTCATTGGTAAGTCATTACTCTTCATTCGGAAGGTAATTGGTAGCAGGGATTTTGATAAAGAGTAACAACTGATAAAACCCAGCGTAAGTATTAGCGTAGTATGAATGTATGGGCCCAAGTGAGTATCTGGTGTATGAATGCTGTTTGCTAATATCGCGCTGGATCAGTTTTCTGGTAATCAGAGGATGGTTACTCTTTGTTAATTGGGTAATGAGAATTTTATTTTTATGAACTAACATCCGTATATTCGAAGTTTGTTTTATGTTGTCCAGAATCCCCGGGTAAAAAGAATAGCAGATGGTAAGTGGAAGCCATACTGCAGTGAGGTTATCTGTCAGGTAGAAATAGTACTGAAAAGTTAAGCAGGATTATCAGTACTCGTTAGGGACTCTATGCGTGTGAGTAATAGCAAAAGAGTACGCTGGTGAAAATTTGATGTTATATCACCTAGAAAGGGTAACATTGAAGAAGTAACAGGTACTTCTGGAGCTTGTGTGAAGAGTAAACGGAAGAGTTCTACTCGTAGTGTATGTTTAGTAAACGGAAAGGTTTTACTAAGTGTGAAAGAAACTATCTTTTTCGAATTTAGAGAAACTGGCACGATAGCGAATGTTTTATGTTGTTACTGAAATTAAGAATTGTAGAGAAAATAAGTTTGCGTACATTTTTGTAAAGGGAGGGTCAGTTGCCGGAGAGGGAGCTGACGTCACAAAACGCCGCGCTGGGATTGGTTGAATCAGCGGGTGTGGAGAGACTCTTGTAAAGGAGGGGTCAGTAGTTAGGAGCGAAACTGACGTCACAGGTGCCGCGCTGGGATTGGTTGAAACAGCGAGGGACAGAAAAGCGCAGATTGTAAAGGAGGGGTTGACAGACAAACGTCACCAAAAGGCCGCGCAAGGATTGGCTCGGAAATAAAAGATAGCAGATATTTGATTGGACAAAAATAGAGAAGCGAAATTCTGAGTGGATAAGGATTGCATGTTAAGACGTGATCCAACTTTAACAGGAACTCGTTCGGATAGGAGATTCCTAGGTTTTGCAGAGTATAAGTTTATACGCCGAAGATTAGATAGAATGTACGGAGAGAAGAGAAAAATGTCTTTTCTGCAAAAGATTAAGAACTATTTTAAAAAGGGTAAACCAATCAAAACTAGGGAAGGAATTATCATTCCACCAGCTAAAACGCCCGCTTCATTTATGATGATGGAGAGAGGTTATCATACTTGTGTATGGATGGAGAATTGGATAGAATATACCAAAAATGATGGAATACTAGCATTTCCCGAGAATGGCACGTTCAATGGGCGAATTCTGCAAAACTTGAGATTGAGGATGAATGACTTAGAACCCAGACCTAGATTAACTCAGTACGAAGCTCTAGAGGAATGGGAAACCGAGGCATTTGAGCGTGACCGATCTAGGAGTAATAGGGGTTATCGAGGATTTTTTCCCAGATATGTACATGAGTCTGGGGACGGTCAGATGAAACAATGGAGAAGGGCAATGATTACAGAAGGATTATATCCATTGTTAACAGCAGAGGAGAAATTAGGAAGTAAATGCACAGAAAAGACAAAACATTTAATGAGAAATGACGACTCTGAAGACGAATTTATGGAAGAAATGTTAAGAAACCCCCCACCATATCAGGAAGGGGCAAGTGGATGCACCCCAAGTGCACCACCGATAAAAACTCCATTAGTGCCACAGGTAATGCATGAATTCACCCCTAGTAGAATACTTCATGACAAAGAAAGGGAAGCCCTAGAGAAGACCAGAGCAGAATTAATACAGAAAATAACACAGATAAAAGTACATCCTGATTCATTGACCATACATGTAACAATTGGTCCAGTAGTTCCATTATATGGTACTCAGGGAAACTGTCCTCCACCGATACTTGCACCTACTCCTGTAAACGCTACAAACCCTGAAGCAGTAGTAATGGTTGAAGATCACTTTATTGACAGCGAATCCACAATATCATTGATGGATTTACCCATTCGAGATTCTGTCAATATTACTCCCAAGAGAACTACACCTGGGTGTTCAAAAGATATAAGTCTAGTAACTTCATCAGGAGCAAAAAGTGCCACAATAGTCACCCCTGAATATTTAGAAAGGTGGGCACAAGAATCAGTTAAACAGTGCACACCTCCGAAAATAATAGACATTCATAAATTGAAAGTCGAATTAGAAGAAATAATAGAAGGAAATGTAGGACTAGATCGCTTAAATACCTATGATGATGAAGAATTAATGATAGTTTTGCAAAAATGGGGAGACCTAGATAAATGGAGAACTAGGTGGGCCAAGAAAAAGGAAGAAGCAAGAACAAGTAGAACAGCATCTGAATATATGATGAAAGAGACAGGGAAAGCAGACCAAATGTATCCAATGCGAGAAGTTGCGGGAGGAGGATATGTACATGTCCCATGGAGCAGACAGGATATTTTGTCATTTACGAATGATTTTCCAAAGTTGAGAGAAAAACCAATTGAATGGTACAAGCAGGTTGACAGGTTTGTGAAGGTGTCAAAGGTATTGTTAAAGGACTTAGATGGTTTGTTTGACATAGTGGTACCTGCCGATTTATGGCAGATTGCAAAATCACAGTGGATTGGCCAAGTGACGAGTATCCTAGAGATCCGAAAACAGGTGCCCCGTCAAATGATGTGATGAAAAAGTATCAGCAGGTGATAACTTACCTGAAAGGGAAAATACCACCGAAAGAAACAGATTGGGTGAAAATAGATCGAACTACCCAAGAAGCTAATGAATTGGTACATTCATACTATGAGCGTCTATTGCAGGTATTTAAACAGTATAGTGGATTTGAGGGCATTGGAGACAAGAACATGAGTCAGTTTGTGTATCGATTTGTTTACGGTTTGAAGCCAGAAATTTGTCAGATGATTAAACAGCATATGCTGTGTTGGCAAGGGAAGCCGATTGATGAAATTTTGAAGTATGCAAAATATTGTGGAGACGATATTGAGGATAGACACAAGAAATTGCAGGAAAAGTGATGTGGGCTCAGGTGAAAATGGCTGAGAAACAGGGAATTAATTTGGAAAATCCGAGTGAAAATCAAGGAAAAGATTCTGGAACGAATGGAGATACTGGAAATGGTGGAAAATTTAGAGGACGAATGAGTAGAGAAGAAGCTAAAAAGAAATTTCCTTGTCATGGATGCGGAAAATTGGGGCATTGGAAGGATGAATGTAAAAAGATTCGGAATAATAATGGCCCAAATCAAAATTTAAATCCACAGACGCAGAATGACTCACCGCAGGGTGTAAACCCTCAGAGTCAGTTGCCACCTGCACCTATTCAGGGTAATGTAAGCAGAGCAAAGCACGGTACAGACATCGGATATCAAGGAGGAAGTGGTAAGAATGATTATATAACATCACAGTTTCTTTTGCAGGACGATTTCTGTCAATACAGTTCATGATGGTGCCTAGGAGAGGGGGAGAAGGAGTGCGTACTTGGCGCATCCCTACCGGTAGACCAGTCAGGTCCATACGTTGAAGGAAATGTGAAAGGTAATGATATTACTTTTCTTTTGGACACTGGTGCTACCCGGTCTACTGTAAGAACAGCAGACATTCCAGACCTTCCTCTCTCTGGTGAAAATATCCAAGTAGTGGGGGTAGCTAATCAAAGGATTAGAACACCTCTTACCGAACCAATGGAAGTTAAAATTGGAAACTTCAGAGAAATGCATCAATTTGTAGTGTGTGATTCTAGTCCAGTAAACTTATTAGGTAGGGATTTGTTGTGCAAGATGAATTGTACAATTTTCTGCACACCGGATGGTGTGGCAGTTCAGACACCAGATGAAGACCATGAATATAAAATTATGATTGCAAAACAGGGTACAGAAGTAGATGAGATGTTTTCGTTAATAACAAAAGACGAGTTGCCAGAAGAATTAAAAGGTACAGTAAACCCCATAGTTTGGGATTTCACAGGAAAAGAAGTAGGACTTATGGCTAAAATAGACCCAGTTAAAATTACTGTGAAGGAAGGTGCAATTTTCCCAAATACCAGACAGTACAAAATGAGTGCAGAAGTAAAAGCAGGAGTCATTGAAGAAATCGATCGAATGGTTGAACAAAACATACTAAAAGAAGTAATGAGTAGCCCATGTAATTCACCAATAATGGGATTAAAGAAACCTAGTGGAAAATATAGCATTGTTCAGGACCTGAGGAAAATAAATAAGATTGTAGAACCATGTTGTCCCATAGTGCCAAATCCTGCAGTAATTCTATACCAGATTCCGTGGAGTGCAGGATGGCTCACAGTAATTGATTTGTGTCAAGCGTTCTTTTCAATACCATTGCACCCAGACAGCCAATATCTTTTCTCATTTAAATTTGAGAACAAAGTCTATGTATGGAATCGTGTCCCTCAGGGGTACACGGAAAGTCCTTCCATTTTCAATCAGATATTGAAAAAGTGCCTTGAGAAATTAGTGATGCCAGGAAGGTCAGTCCTAGTGCAATATATCGACGACTTATTGGTTGCATCAAACACCAGAGAGGGCTGTGTTGTTGATTCCATAGCATTATTAAATCTTTTGGCAGAAGAAGGGCATAAAGTCTCACCTGAAAAGTTGCAGTTTTGTACAACAGCTGTTAAGTATCTGGGACACCAAATTGAGAGGGGAAAAAGAAGAGTAACCTCTGAAAGAGTAAAATTAATAAAGAAAATGCAAATGCCTATAACCCAAAGACAAGTAAGAATGTTCCTAGGAATAGTAGGTTACTGTCGGCAATGGATACCAGGATTTTCCCTACTAGCTAAATCTTTAATTAACATGACGAAAAAGAAAGCAAAGGATCCTGTTGAGTGGGATGATGAAAGTGTAGGAGCTTTTGTAAAATTGAGAAATGCCCTATGTTCAGCACCTGCCTTAGGCATGCCTGATTATAAAAGAGAATTTGCATTATTCTGTCATGAAAGAGAAAATTGTGCACTTTCTGTCCTAACTCAAAGACACGGATTAGACAGACGTCCTATAGCATATTTTTCTGCTACATTGGACCCAGTAGCAGCCGCGTTGCCAGGATGCTTAAAAGCAGTGGCGGCTACTTGTTTGAGCATTGAACAAAGTGAGTCAATTGTGATGGGACATCCTGTAAAAGTGTATGTTCCACATGCGGTTGTAATTCTGTTGACAAGAACTCGAACTCAGCATCTTACTCCTAGTCGGCTGACTAAATACGAAAGAATAATAATGGGTGCTGAAAATGTGACCATGATGTACTATGATAAATCCAGCAACCTTACTACCAGACCCATATCATGAGAGAATTAAAGATGACGAAGAAGATGAACATGATTGTTTACAGATTACAGAATTATGCACAAAACCACGCCCAGATATTGAGGAACAGCCTCTTAAAAACCCAGAGAGGGAGCTATTTGTTGATGGTTCATGTCAAAGACATGAAGACGGTAAACTAACTGCTGCCTATGCGGTATGTGAATTAACTGGAATAGTTGAAGCATCCTATTTACCAGGAGTAAAATCTGCACAAGTAGCTGAATTGATTGCGTTGATAAAAGCCTGCAAAATTGGGAGGAATCAAAAAGTAACTATATTTACAGATAGCCAATATGGTTACGGGGTTGTGCATGATTTTGGCCAACAATGGATGCAGAGGGATTTCATGACTTCTTCAGGATCCCCCATTAAAAATGGACAGTTTGTAAAGGAATTGCTGGAAGCAATACAATCACCAAAAGAATTGGCTGTGGTGAAATGTGCCGCACATCAGTCAGGAGATGACTGGCTGGTAGTCGGCAACAGATACCCAGATCTGGTGGCTCAACATTGTGCCAAAAATAGATTGTCAGTCAATAAGAGGGTGGAAAGAATGGGAATCAGCTGCCAACTTATGCTGTATATGCCGCCTGAAACATGGAATGATGTTAAAAGACTGCAAGATGAAGTGGATGAAAGTGAAAAGAATTTGTGGATCAAAGTAGGTTGTTCCCAGAGACGAGATGATGAAGTGTGGATCAGTGCTGATGGCAGACCAGTCATGCCAGATTGTCTACTCTCACAAATGGCCAGAATGTATCATGGAGATACACACATAGGGAGAGATGCAATGATTAGGCTCTTCAGACAAAACTGGTATAATCCTAAATTCAGGGCTGTTGCAGAGAGTCTTTGCCAAAGGTGTTTAACTTGCCAGATGCACAATCCAGGGAGGAAGATAATAATTGGATTTGGAAAAATTGGAAAGGCAGAGGGTCCTTTTATAAGACTCCAGTTTGATTTCATACAGTTACCACCATGCAGAGGGTTGAAATATGTACTAGTCATAGTGTGTCTGTTTTCAAAGTGGGTGGAGGCTTACCCTACCAGGAGAAATGATAGCATTACAGTAGCAAAACTGTTGCTAAGAGAGCTCATTCCTAGGTTTGGTTTCCCAGTAACTTTGGAATCAGATAGAGGAAAACATTTTAACAGTGAAGTGATCAAACTAATCTGTGAAGCATTCCAAATCCAACAGAAACGGCACTGTGCATATCGTCCAGAGGCTTCTGGAGTGGTTGAACAATTGAATGGCACTATAAAGTCAAGATTGGGAAAAATGTGTGCGTCAACATCATTAGAATGGCCAGATGCATTGCCACTTGTTTTAATGGGACTCAGAAGCATACCTGACAGAATTACAGGATTGAGCCCCCACGAAATAATGATGGGAAGAGCAATGAGGCAAACACATGTTCCCACAAACAAACTGCTGAATATATCTGATGATATGGTACTGGACTATTGTAAAGGACTGGCTGACCTAGTGCGCTCTGTCTCTCACCAGGTTGGAGAAGACGCAGTTTCCAGGCAGCCTGAACAGGAACATGATCTGAATCCTGGTGACTGGGTGGTAGTGAAGAATCACACCAGAGAAACGTGTCTATCACCCAGATGGAGCAGTCCTTGTCAGGTCATACTAACCACAAACACAGCAGTGAAGTGTGCAGGATTTCCTAATTGGATTCACGTAAGCCACACCAAAAGAGTACCAGATCCTGAAGAAGAAAATCCTCAGACAGCATCAATCACTGAGGAAGCTGAAGGTTGCCCAGCTGAGGAATCTCAGGCTCGAGATTGAAGAGAAGCTGAAGAAGAACAACCGAGCACAAGTCAGGACTGGATACCGGTGGTAGAAGTTTCTGAAGTTTACCACAGAACAAGAAGTCAAACAAAATTGGAAGAAATTGAAGAAAATCAGATAGGTGAAGAAGAAGCAGCTCAGGCACAAGAAGAAGAGACAATAAGAGAACCTGAGCAAGATCAGATAGGGAAAGGAAACTGGGCTCAAAGCAACGAAGATCTGATAAACTTTGAGCAGGGACAGACAGGTTTAGAAGAATCCGGTCAGGCTGCAGAAGTACAAAGTGCAATAAGCCCTGATCAGAACCAGTTAGATCAAGAAAAATACACAGAAGAAAAGGATCATGAAAATCAAGAACATGAAGAAATAAATCAAGAACAAGATCCCTTATTGGAAACTCACAGAGGAGCTGTTGCAGAGAAACCAATCAGACCTGAAAAAGAGCAAACAAGAAACACAGTAATTGCAGAACACGAAACAGTACTAAGCAGTGAAAATAAAAAGATTTCTGAAGACAAAGATAAAGAAACAGTGCAAACAAAGAAAACAAGAAAAGGAGATCATTGGCCGAGTGTCATTAAAAGAGTAAAATACCACATAACAACCAGAAGTGAAGATCCAGATCAAGTAAATGAAGTAACAAGCCAAACTGAACAACAGCATAAAACTGAGAAAAGAAGAAGTAAAAGGCTGAAACTTGTGAATAACAAATTCAAGGGTCCTGATTGGACTTACATCATTCTTGAAGATTACGAAAGCTCAGAGTCAAGTGAGAGTGGTGACGAAGGAACAAGTGCAGAACTGACGTACGAAAAGAAACAAGACCACCTTGACTAAGCAAAAGAGTTATATAAAGAAAAGAGGAAATAGATAAGAAGAGCAATCTTCCTTGTCGAAAATGCCTGACGATAGAGTTGCTGGGAGACCAAAACAGAGATGTTGTAGAAGATGCTGTGCAATATGCATATGTAGTCTAGTAATGGTGCTTATAGTATGGTTAGTCCTGATTGTAGCAGTTCCTTACCTTATGATAATGGATAAAAAGATTAATAATGAAACTAAGGAGAGGACAGCAAACATGAAGGGCAATAGAGTAGAACTAATGGCAGAGAATGAACCAGAAATTCATCATGAAGTAGCTGACAACGACACTAGTTTAAACGTTTTCACAAAGTTATTGTTTCAATATGTAGATACCATGGAAGTTAGTAATTGTTATGTCTGTATGAAGTTACCTGAATCAGTAGCAGAAGGATTAACATACCATCACTTACCACTGACATATGGCATATCATGTAGTGTTTTGTCTAGTTTATTTTATAGAACAGGGAGACTTCAGTATTATTATTCAAACCTAGATGTGATATTTTCTGAGGTTCCGATTCGCAAGAGTATGAACCCAGTGCTTAATAGTCAAGACGCACAGTTTATGGGAGAATTTTTCTTAACAATGAAATCAATAGACATAACACATGCACATAGACACAATCTAACATGTTCTTTACTTGAAGAAGAAAATATATTTTTGAACTTAGTGGAAGATAGAAGACAAGAATTTCAAAAGAAAGCTTCTGAGCATAAGGCTCATTTGCCTCCTTGGGCTGAGAAAGAAGGGAGTTATACACCTGGCAAGGCTCAAGCTGCTATGGCTCTGGATTTTGTAAAGACAGGAAAAATTTGTCTTCATAGGTTAAAGACTGATTATAACAATGTTTTCATCGGTACCAGTGAATGTGAACACAATTTCTTAATTCTTGGAGGTTGGGGGATCAAAGGAGGAACAGATTCAGTTTTTCCTGGAATTTATTATGTGTGTGGGAATAAGGCTTACTTTAGGCTGCCTGCACGGTGGTATGGAAGTTGTTATTTTGGAATAGTATTTCCAAAGATATACCACGTAAAAAGAAACACTGGGAGCAATGAAAACAATAGCGAATTAATACGTAGTAAAAGAGCTAGTTTTCCAGAAATTGTAGGCGATATATTTGGTGCATTGATACCTTCAGTGGGAATAATTCTGAACTCTAGGAAAATATGTAAATTGTCTACAGTGGTTGATCGTTTATCAACGGATACTGCTGGAGGTTTTCTAATGATTAATGCGGAGATGGTTGCGATTAGATCTATGGTGATGCAAAATCGACTTGCTCTTGATATTATATTGGCAAAAGAGGGCGGAGTCTGTAAATTATTGAAGACGAAACATTGTTGCACTTATATTCCTGATAAGAGTGCAGAAATTGGAACGTATATACAGAATATAACTAAACTTGAGAAGGAACTTAAACAACTGGGAGTTGATAGTGTATGGGAAAGATTGACAAATAGTATCTCGTCAATTGGTACCTGGTTTGCTAATATAGGAAAAGGACTTATAGGTCAAATATTAGTACCCTTAGCAGGGATAGCAATAATAATATTGGCAATAACAATATGGTGCAAATGTTGTAGAAAGAGTGGAACATACAAAGTGACAGGTAGAGGAAAGAAGCGAAAAATTTATGAAATAGAACTTGAAGAGTGGAGAAGTGAATTATACAAGAAATTGAAAGGGGATGGCAAAAATGGAAAGTGTAAGAATGAGAATAAAGTAATTTGCTAGAAGTTGGCATCTGATTGTGGGTAGTATTTTGATGGCTCAGAACGCCATCAGAGAGGGGATTGATGGAGCAAGGTTTCATAACCGAAACTTGCTTGTATACAATCCTCCTCATAGTATTAATTTATTAAACTTGTATTGTTTATACTAACCTTTGCATACACTACACGAAAGAGAAGGATGCTTGCCTATGTGTTTTACTAATGAATAACGCTTGTCTGTAATCCAAAATGGCCGCTAAAACGCAGGAATATCACTGCGCATGTCGCAACCATATCACATGGTGTGACGTCTTTCTTTGCTTGGTGGGAAATTTCTGCTTCTGCGCAGTGTGCTTTAAAATGGCTGCTTGATGTTTTCACATGCTTCAGCTTGCTCTCATGTCATTATTAAATTGTCGTTTTCTTAACGCTACTAATGCGGGACAGTATTATAATTAAATGGGAATAGAGTAGAAAAGGTGGGTATACAGTGAAACATTTTATTTGTGATTTTAATATTTTCTTCTTTGACTTTTATCAGTTCGTAAACTTGGGCCTGGGTTTGGTGCAATGAAAGCTTGTGTGACAAAGATTCCGCACATGCGCCCTGCAGTGGCAGACCAGATAGAAAAAGATGAAGTCAACTTGGACATCACCCAAGGCCATGACCTGCTGGCCGACACCACTACATACCAAGATGTTCTTGCCGAAGAGAAACATATTATATGAATAAATTGTAAATTTTGTCATGAGACGGGTGGGAAATAAAGCAAATGTATTAAATTGAAGGGGCGGTAGTTTAAAAACAATAGGCTTCAGAAATACAAGGCAAACCAATATGGTGTGAGAATCAGAAGTCCAATCAGAAGTAGTGGTCCCATATTTTAGCAACATTAAGGGGGAGTACTTGGGTGTAGAAGGGTATAATAGAATATAGCATTAGTTAATTAGAAGAGAACAGGCGTTCATGCTGACAGACAGAAGAGCTCCAGACCGCCAAGCTGACCGATTGCAGACCGAGTCCCTGTCCAGAAGAGGTCCTGAGGAGGGGGCGGCGGAGTCCATTAGAAGGGAGACACGGGAGAATCGAGGAGAAGTCAAGTATCAGAGAGGGGAACGACGCAGGAGTCGTTGTAGAGAGGTCACCGGTCCTGTCCTGATCCTGGAAGAAGTTTTTGCTCTTCATCCTTCCTGGGTCCTATTCTTTCCAACTCCTT
The DNA here is from genome assembly GCA_963921515.1 of Calotriton arnoldi. Lineage (NCBI taxonomy): Eukaryota > Metazoa > Chordata > Amphibia > Caudata > Salamandridae > Calotriton > Calotriton arnoldi. Next base: position 154,659 of record CAWUFW010013565.1, read on the forward strand.
GGCCAAGGGGTTTGGTTCTCGCACTTAGGTAAATATAATGCAACCTTTAGTTGCGCTGCTGTCTCTATCCTCTCCTTTTCTGAGGGACCGTCATTGATTAGCAATAATTATTCTATGCTTCATCTTGGGTATTGCGATTAAGTACCGAGTGGTTTCTGTAATTTACTCTGCTAAATCTTTAGATAAACATTTTAAAACTTCCTGACTCAGTGGTTATTTCAGGATTATGTACTATAATGAATGTCACTCATTTTAAATTTCCCAATTAGCAAAGGATTCATTGGTAAGTCATTACTCTTCATTCGGAAGGTAATTGGTAGCAGGGATTTTGATAAAGAGTAACAACTGATAAAACCCAGCGTAAGTATTAGCGTAGTATGAATGTATGGGCCCAAGTGAGTATCTGGTGTATGAATGCTGTTTGCTAATATCGCGCTGGATCAAAGTGATGGAGGGGAGAGCATTGTATTCTAAAACAAGCATTTGCAATGCAATAGGTCCGATTGCATTGCAAATGCTTAAGTGTAAAACTGAGCGCGGCGCCGCTTGAAGGACACCGCGCTCGTTTTTTGTTTTTTATTACTTTAACGCTGAGCGCGGTGTCCTTGAAGCGGGCGCTGCGCTCAGTGTGAAAGTTAAGAACGACAAGGGGAGGGAGGGAAAGAGGAAAGCGCGCCATGCGCGCGTTGTGCTAACGCCGCGAGCCGTACGCGTGCACATCTTCTGTCCTCCGTACGCGTGCACATCTCCTGTCCCCCTTCCGAAAAGAAATCAACAACAATAGATCTCGCCAAGCGAGCAGCGCATGCGTCGCTAGGCGAGACTTAAAAATGAATGTGTCCGTCTGTAACTAAACTGGTGCTCATGAAAGTGCTGTGATACCTTCAGGTCTAGTTCACTGTATATAAAACTCCCCCCCAAAAAAGCCATATGATGGACAGGAGCAGGTAGGACCACACAGAGACTGTGAGTAAAGTGTAGGCAAGACTTCTACAGAAAGCCCTACAATGGACAGGAGTAGGGAGGACCACAGAGATGGTGTGAACAAACGGTGGAGCTCTGCAAGAAGCCGTAAGATAGACATGAGTAGGGGGACCACAGCGCGTGGCCAAAAGGTAGGACAATACCTCCACAGGTAGCACTACGATGAACAGGAGTAGAGAGGGCCACAGGGCACTAAAGGGTCGGGCGAGACCCCTGCAGGAAGCACAATTTTGGAGCAGAGCAAGTGGATCCTTTGTGATATCGTGCAGACTACAGTCATCGAGTGTCGGTGGGCACAACAGGGCTCCAGCACGAGGCACCATGTCACATTGGTGAATGACAGCCTTCTGCTTAAGGCAGAGCTCCTTGCAGTGCATCCCTGCTTGACCAGTGTGGAATACAGCCTGCTGCATAAGGCAGGGGTCCTTGCAGTGTATCCCTGCTTGACCAGTGCAGAAGCAGCCTGCTGCATAAGGCAGGGGTCCTTGCAGTGGACCCCTGCTTGACCAGTGTGAAAGACAGCCTGCTGCTTAAGGCAGAGCTCCCTGCAGTGGACCCCTGCTTGATCAGTGTGGAAGAAAGCCTGGTGCATAAAGCAGAGATCCTTGCAGTGTATTCCTGCTTGACCAGTGCGGAAGACAGCCTGCTGCATAAGGCAGGGGTCCTTGCAGTGTATCCCTGCTTGACCAGTGTGGAAGACAGCCTGCTGCATAAGGCAGGGGTCCTTGCAGAGGACCCCTGCTTGACCAGTGCGAAAGACAGCCTGCTGCATAAGGCAGAGCTCCCTGCAGTGGACCCCTGCTTGATCAGTACGTAAGACAGCCTGGTGCATAAGGCAGAGATCCTTGCAGTGGACCCCTGCTTGACCAGTGTGGACGTAAGCCTGCTGCATAAGGCAGAGCTCCTTGCAGTGGACCCCTGCTTGACCAGTGTGGAAGACAGCCTGCTGCATAAGGCAGGAGTCCTTGCAGTGGACCCCTGCTTGACCAGTGTGGAAGACAGCGTGCTGCATAGGCAGAGCTCCTTGCAGTGTACCCCAGCTTGACCAGTGTGGAAGACATCCTGCTGCATAAGGCAGACCAGGCAGACGACTTGGTGGTACAGTTTGTTGCCACCGTTGCATGTACCACATACAAAGTATATCAGCCTGTTCTTTGTGCACAGTATGCTGGCAGCATAAGAGAAGAAAATGGAAGGAAGAGTCTAAAGAAGTGTTCTGCAACAATTCACCTGGCCCCGCTGCATCCGACCTCACCTTTATGCTCTTTGTACATGCACCTCTGGGATACACACTTATATTTGTGTGCACATGTGACGCCAGTTCTGCACCAATTTATGATGCTTAGAGTCCCCAATGAGGCAATGTGCGCGGATACTCTGTGACGATGGATACCATTATTGGAGCAAATGATGCAGGTGTTGTTAGAGCTCTTTACACATACAACTTTACCAGAAGGATCAGGTGTACAATTGACAGATAAAACAAAAAAAACAGTCATCTCCACGAGGGAGGCAATTCTAGGGAAAATATGGCCTGGAGAGGGTCTGCAGAGTTAAAGGGAGCTGACCAACTAATCTGCCCAAAAACGTTCTAGACACTGATATTTATGCATTTAACGTTGCTTAAAAATAAATGTTTTACATTTTTTCCTGAAAATGGTCAGCTTTGCTTCGTTTATAATGTCTTCCAATAAAGAGCTCCAGAAAGAGGGATTTAACTAAATTGGTCTGGGATCTTTACTGAGTGGTGTATTAATGCAAGTGTTGGGATGATGCTGTTAACCCTTAGCACCCACTTTCTGTATCCGCCTTCAGGCATGATTCTAAGGGGGTAGATGAGGCTGTCTTAGGCAAAGTGTTTATGTGAGAAGGAGCTCCATTTACACGGTGGTGCGAGAATTTGTGGTGCTTAGAATTCAAGGAAGCACCATATTAAGAACAGACAAACCTGGTGAAGTGTAGTGTGAGTCCAGTCTGGCACCACAAAATGGAGTACTGCTCATAATAAACAGTTTTTATTGTATCTAGAGTAGAGGTATAGGCAGTGCTTAATTTGAGCCGGTGGATTCCGGTACTCAGCACCAGCACTTCATTGTCAACACTGGCTCTTGTGACAGTGCCACAAGGGTGAAAGGGGAGAGGATGTGGTAACGGCCTGGGCTGCCGACTTTGGAGCTGGTGGCAGCCAGGTTTCAGTGTTGGTGCCGGCGTCAACATCCTATGATTCTGGGCAAATCACATAATCTCCCCAAGCCTACAATTCAGTGCCTTGGGACCCTCATGGGTTATTTGCTGCGCTTTACAAATACTGGATGTATAAGGTAGCACTGTCTGGCTAATTTAGAGATGGCCAGAACAACAGGTAATTATTAATTCGATATACAGTAAAAATGACTATTACCTGCCGCCCGAGTCATTCTTATAGCTTTGGGGGCCTGGAATAAACCGAATTGTCACACTTACGACGCAGGAATCCAGGACAAGGCCCTCGACTGGATCCGCTCCTTCCTCTCCGGCAGGACGCAGCGGGTCAGACTCCCCCCTTTCCTCTCGGACCCCACACCTACCACCTGTGGAGTCCCCCAGGGCTCCTCCCTCAGCCCGACGCTCTTCAACGTCTACATGGCTCCACTCGCCCCCATCGTCAGAACCTACGGACTCAACATCGTGTCATACGCAGACGACACCCAGCTCATCCTCTCCCTATCCAACGAGCCCAACACCGCCAGACGCAACTTTCGAGAAGGCATGGAAGCCGTCGCCAAATGGATGAAAAACAGCTGCCTACAACTAAACACCAACAAAACAGAAGTACTCATCATGGGCCCAAACCCCGATGCCTGGAGCGACACCTGGTGGCCCCCGCCCTCGGAAACCCGCCAACCCCCAAGGACCACGCACGCAACCTGGGAATCATCCTGGACTCCGAGCTCAAAATGGACCGCCAGATCAACTCTGTCTCGTCTTCCTGCTTCCACACCCTCCGCCTCCTTCGTAAGACCTTCAAATGGATCCCCCTCGAACACCGAAAGACCGTCACTCATGCCCTGGTCACCAGCAGACTCGACTACGGCAACGCACTCTACGCCGGAATAAACAAAAACCTCACCCGCAAGCTACAGAACATCCAGAACGCCGCCGCAAGACTGGTCCTCAACCTGCCAAAACACTGCCACATCTCCCAGCACCTGCGCACACTCCACTGGCTCCCTGTCGAGGCGAGAATCACCTTCAAGATGCTCACCCACGCACACAAGGCCCTCCACGGCACCGGACCAGCATACCTGAACAGCCGACTCAAATTCCACGCACCCCAAAGGACCCTACGATCAGCCCAGCTCTCCTACGCCGTGGTCCCCCGCACCAGAAAGACCAGATCGGGAGGCCGCTCCTTCTCCTTCCTCGTGGCCAAAGCATGGAACGCCCTTCCGCTCCACCTCAGACAGACAACATCGCTCCCCATCTTCGCAAGAAACCTCAAAACCTGGCTCTTCGACAGACCCCCTCCTTGATGGATGGAACCTGCACCCCCCCACCCCAGCGCCTTGAGACCCTTACGGGTGAGTAGTCGCGCTTTAACAAACCCCTGATTGATTGATTGATTGACTTGTAGGAGTGTGATTGTTAGAAGGTGGTTCTGACACTATGGGCCGCCAGGATTTTTCGCTTTTTGAGCACCTATGTGTTGAGCTTTTACTGTGGGAGAGCCTCATAAATTGGGACTCATCCACAGTGAACTCATGATGAAAGAGACTGCATGTGGATTTTACTGGTGTCCCCCTAGCTTGACTAGGCCGCTGCGCAGCAGCAAGGGGCACCGGGCTGGTTACATGCAGACACCTGTGTACATGCGTGTGCACACGTGTAGGGGCTGCGCAGGGGAGATTCCTGGCGTGCGCAGTCCAGGAGCAGTTACAAAGTGAATGGTGTGGCAGGACTTATGCAGAAGTGGGTGGTGACATGGAATAGGCCTTATACACTGGGAAGGAACATGCCAGGGAAAGTCAGTGTGTTTTACTGTGTTTTTCACTTCATGATTCCCCTATGGGGATGTGGAGCCCATGTGCTAGATTAACTTTCATAAGGCCTACAGATTCCAGACACGCACTAAAGTCCACTGTAGCGGGTGTGAAAAGGAGTATTCTGCAGAGTCCAAAGTCATATTTGTACTGCTTTTGGGTCTTCCAGAAATGTCACATTTCTCTGAGTCAGTCATAACCAGGGCCAGGCTGAGGGCTGACCTCAGCTGGATGGATTGATAACCTTTCTTCCACAAGCTAAGGCCTCCTCTCCACGAAGAGAAGATGGGTGGGGCTACAGGCTCATCCATCAGCAGCCATCACTGGGTGCCAGGCACCAGGCTGCACCAAGGAGGGAAGGCAGCGAGGAGGGAAGGGCTCGTGTTTCAGAGACCATGTGGCCAGAGACCCTGGACGACGCCATTTTGAACAAACCCAGAGGCTGGACCAGAAGGAGGGGGCAGAGGCAGGGAAGTGATGTGTCGCTGTTTGATAGGACAAACAGAGACTTCCTGCCAGCCCCCTACTCAGCTTTTAAAAAGTACTGGAACAAGAAGAGAACTCTCTCTGGGGTGTGGTCTGCGGAGGCTGAAGGTGCTGGAGCCTGGTGCAATGGGCAGCTGGAAGGAGAAACCCCCTGACTGCCCCCCAGGGCCCTCACAGCACCAGAAGAAGAGCCCAGGACCGGTGCGCAGCATCCAGGGGCCTCTGCGCAGGGAGAAGAGAGGCCCAGGAGGAGAGCAGGCGAAAGGCTGGCGAAGGGAGCCAGTGAAGACAGCTCCCTGCCGAATCCCCCCTCTCAGAGACCCCGAGGGCGAAGGAGAGTGTTCCCAGTGGCGGGGGCTGGTCAAGAGGAGCGAGAGGAGACGAAAATGAAGAGAATCGGACTCCAGGGGGCCGAGATACTTTTGACCTACAAGAAGACCGACGACGAAGCACGTGGGGCTCCGCCGCCGGTCTTGCATGTGCCCCCGGGGTGGATCAGGTCCCGGGGGCTGCCCCCAACACGAAGCCAAGTCGGGGAGCACCGTCGTGCTCCCCGTGAAGAGCTGGCCGCGGGGTGCCAGGAGCCCACCCTGGCCCCCGCCGAACAAGAAGCCGGGGAACGCCGGTGCGCTCCCCGTGAAGGTGTGGAGGGGGAGGGGCCCGGGATCCCAACTCCGTTCCCCGTGTGCCGAAGAGGGGGGCGGGGAGCACCGTCGCGCCCTCGCGAAAAGGTGCCCAAGGGGGCCCGTGTGTTTAATAAATGTACTCTTACTTTTATAAAGCAAAGTACAGACTGGACAATCAATTATTGAGTGTTATTTCTGCGCACCTGCAAATAGCGATTACTAGCCCACCTCCCTTGAGTTAGCCTCAGACTGCTCTGCAACGCTACCCTCTGAGAGTCAGGCGCTACAATTGGGTGTTTGGTTCCCAGTGAAGGACAAATGTAGTCATGTTATTTGTGCAGGCCTCACAGATGCTGCCTCGTTTTCCAACAGTGATGGTTAGTAGTTGTGTTGTTACTATCATTGGCAGCATTGGCAGGGGCAATGGGTGGTGCAAGCTGCAGTGGCCTCCTGACGAGAACCTTGCCACTCATTTTTGTTTACAAATTAAGCACTGCTTACAAGTTCAATATTTATAGGTTGGTGACTTACGTAATGCACCAGCGACTGCCTGGGGTGAAAGTCTCTTCTTAGCGTTTGAGTTCCACCTCAGGCACCCCTGCATACTTCTACTATGTGGGCTGCTCGCCTCCAAACCGCTATCGGAGGAAGGCAGCCCAGGAGGAGCGCCTCAGTGGAGTGGGCTGCAAAATGAAATGGAAAGCCAAGATCGGCGAGGTGGCTTACGCACCCTGCCTCCATACTGTGGCCCACCTCCTTGGAGGTCCGTCCTAGAGACAACTACTGTTGCGTTGCCTGGTTCATGTAATCAAAAATAAATACTTCTATCATACACAGAGGGGCTTTGGTTCAGCCATCTTCGCCTTTTGGTCTGTTCGACTGTCATTCATATTCTCCCACCACAACACACAGCATGGGGCATGGGACACTCACTTCAGCCATTGGCTCAATTGCACTGGAAGTGAGAGCATTCTTTCCTGATCACACCTGCACAGCCGCATAAAAAGGCCAATGTTTTACTTTTACTGCCAGTGCTGTCTTCTTTCCCTTACTTATCCTGATTATTTTTTTAGTCATCCTTGTGTGTTTAAACCATGTCTTCAGGTTACAATATTTCAAGGCCAATAGTAACTATTCTTTGTGCCAGTAAGAATCATGGGGCATATTAGCAAGGGCTTTATCGCCGCTTTAGCGGCACTTTTTGCCGCTTTAGCAGCGATTTTTTTATCGCCCTATCAGCAAGCTGTCACTAACAGGCGTTAGCGACAGCTTTCTGGCGATAGCGGCCCGTTTTCCCATCGCCTTGCATGCCAGCGATAATTATCGCTAATGACATGCAAGGTAGGCGTTCCCAACTAAAAGCGACTGAAAACAGTCGCTAACACAACTTCCCCCTATTAGCAACGCAGGCAAAGCGATAAAAAAATTTGCGCTAAGCGCGAATATCGCTAGAATTTAACACCTGCTAAAAACATGACTTACCTGTTTGTTGTATGGGAGGTGGATTGTCAGGCTAAGTCCCCCATGGCGTTAATGCGTGAATATCGCTGGATTTCCAGCGATATTCACGCATTTCGCCGCTATCGCTGGATATTTTATCGCATTGGAGATAAACGTTGCTAATAGCGTGTTATCTCCGCGATAATATCCAGCAAAAGGCGGCAATAAAAAAAAACGCGGTGAGCGCGGTTTGCGATAATTATCGCAAGTTGTTGCTAATATCACCCCATATTTCCTACGATACACATTAAAACTACAGAGTTTCTCTTCACCTGCCTGGTAGGTAGCACCCAAACTATTTATTAAATTTATTTGGAATAGTTAATGTTTTTCAAATTTACATTGTTTGTTGCAAGCGCATGGCTACCACATTTATGGTGCAGCATTTCTTTTGGGGGGACGGTGAGGGGGGGGTCAGATCCTTGCAATAAAAATGAAAAACAAATGTAACCATCGCGCCAACTTGCCAAGACTTGTTTTTTTTTCTTTTTTTGGATACAGCATATATTATTCTTTGTTAAATAAAAATGGAGGATGGGGGAGTGCCTCTCCCTCCTCAGCATTTCTCTTTCGTGTTATTACCTTCCCACCTCCACCTACCATGCTAGGTGGTCCTATCATAAGGTGCTGGAGTGTAAGGGAGTGAAAGTACACACTTTCGACTGCATCATCGACAAAGTGTTGCCTATTATATCAGCAAAACACTACCTCGACCACTTAATTATAAACACCGCACATAGAAAGGGGATAGAGGTTTTTGAGTGATTCAACATTTCTTGAAGATAATGGGGCAGGCTGGACCCCTAAGCATACTTGGATTCTGGGTATGTCATTCAAATATCTGTATAATTACATTTCAAATCTAGGTTTATACAGGCATTTGTCCATAAACACTTTAAGAAAGTAAAAAGTAAAAAAAAAATCTTCAATAAAATCATTACATGTTTTTCTGTTTCCAGTTTCCAGTATTGTAAGGCTACCATCAATTTTCCTAAGGCAAACAGCAACATTTTTCATTTGTGCTAACAATAATAAAGTTTGCACAGAGGCGCTTCAATTCCCTTCCATTTGCACAATTTAGCAGTTGTCATGAAATCTTTCAGATGCCAGGGGTGATGAAAACCCAGACTTCAATTCTGCACTTCAGTCCACAGCCTTGGGTCTGGGAATTGATCCAGATATTAAAAAAAAAAAAAAAAAATCCGAGGTAAGGAGCTGTGTGTCAAAGAACATCCCATCGATCATTTCTTCATCTCTCTTTTTAATCAAAAATCTAAAAATCTTTCCATAGTTTAATCTAGATCAACGCTTCCTAAACTTTTTAGAGTCACAACTCAATTTTTAGAATGACAAACTTTTGCCTTTTGCTACCTACCTAACTTTAATTGACATGAGGTGGGCGATTTTTTTTATGTAACTAAAGCATTGTGTAGTAGCGCACTGTCATTTACAGATAGCACATTTTCCATTGAAATGGCCACAAAAATTTAAAAAGATCTACAATTTAGGTGATAAAACTATATTGCACACAAATGATAATGTGTGGAAATAGGGTTTCAGTGAATATTTATCATTTGTGCATCACCAGGTGAAGTGTCTTGATTTGTTCTGATTCTATTGAAATATTTGTTTCTATCACACTTCAGAATTACAAAAAAATGGGCTTCATTATTGCGTTCCTAACTTTTTAATGTGTACAGTTCATTTTCAGGCATTTACATTTTGTTGTGTGTTACAAATACATCCTACAGCCTTTCTTTTCACACTCACAGGAAGACTGTTACATAATCCACTTTACTTTTCTTTCTCTGACTGCAAAGTGAGAGGAGTTTGTAAACACCAATCCCCATATTAAAAAAATAAGCAGCAATTTGTCAGAAGACATAGCCTTACATTGACCTCTGTCTTTGAAGGGCAGCCAATGTGACAACATAAATACAAAATGAAAACATATTTATTTACTGCTTGGACTTTCCCAACCCAACACAAATCTGCTTGTGACCCAGCAGTGGGCCGCTACCCACAGTTTGGGAAATACTGATGTAAATGCACTTAGGCACTCACTAGGAGTAGGACATTAACTCCTAGTAAGTGTGGTAACTCCTATTACCACGAACATCAGAATTATGAGTATTGTGGCTAACACCACAACCTCTCAATCTTCCTGAGGTAAAACTCGTACATAAACCTCCTGTAAAATGCCACTTACAGGAACATGTAGGTTTTGGTGCTGTAAGCAGCAAATCCTGCATGTTATTCCCCCAAAACTCATAATAGTTGATATGTATTGCACCCAACAAAGTCCAAAGTCCTCAGTGTCAGAGTTTATTGATGCAACAATTATTGAATCAGATTATTGGCCATTTGTAATAAGGGTCCTAGACGTTCTATTATATTGATTATTTCATCACTTTAATCAATCATTGCACTTAGCTATACATATTTGGAGGGCAATTTAATCACTGCACAGTTTTTTAGTCGATTCAGGAATTTAGCCAAGAAATCCCAAGAACATAAGTTGATTCCTGGGTGAATTTCTTGCACCATCACAAAGCTGTGCAGATGCAAAATTTCCTTCTGTACCTGCAACAGCAGCATGTCGCAGCCAAACAAACTGTGTGAAGTGCTGTGACTAATAGGGAACAGAAAATCCATCATTTAAAGCATTAAATTGTACTAAGTCACTTAAGGCTTAATGTTTAACTCCTTCCCAAAGGGAAAGCCGAGGCAAAGATCTGATGAATAGTATTAAAAAATAAGTAGATTTATCCATCACTTCCTGCTTGCCATCAATTAACCCGTTAGGGGTAGTTCTTCATCTTCTTCCCGAAGACTACACTTTTTGCCTTTATCACTATTGATAACTAACTTATTCACCGAGTAGTACTCTTGTAGAGATGTAATGTTCCTCTGGAGCCCTATAGGAGTGAGGCCTGTGATCACTAATGCCCTCAATATAGGTTGTCTGTTAATCTGCCCTCTTCCCCCAGAGTACTAATACTTGATATACTGATAACTCCAGAGGACTAGAGCTAGCGGAGGATTGCAAGAGAGACCTTGAGGATCCACTTAGAAATGATGAATTACAATGGTAATTTTTAATTCTCAGCAGAATTCTCACAGTAATTCCTCATTTCTCCCTGGAGTTTCAGATGGAGATTCAGCTGCTTTCAGTAGCCAAAATCTTTGTGTGAACACTAATAGGTTCGTAGTGTTCCAGTGGATCTCATAATTCCAATGAGGCCCGAAACTGCTGTGGTCGTCATCCACTTGTAAAGAAAGCCAAAGTAATTTGCACTGCAAAGACATCCCACATGTCTCCTACCAGCCTTGGCAGAGGAGGACCTATAATGGTCTAATCTACCAAGCATGTCTTATGTGAAGAGGCAGGAAAGAGCAGGGGGCAAACTTCAATCTGCTTCAATTCATTTATGATTTTTTTAGTCACCAATTTTTATGTTTTTGGAAGATTTTGGTATATATGGGATAAAGTACCATCTGTCTACTTTATAAGGATACTGCAAGTCACTGAGGAGTTGCATGACCATATAGAGGAACAAGGTAGAAGGCTGAGATCCTTTATAAGGTCATTGAACTCAGAGATGACTTACAATATCCTTAAAATGTACTGCAGAGGGTATTTTATTTCTTATAATATATGATTACAGAATCATTATTTCTGCAAACCACTTAAATCCTTGCTGTCTTTCATATGGAAGAGGAGTTGTGGTTGCTGACGGGAAGAATAGAAGTAGGCTCAAATGTGAAATTAAGCACATAAAAAACGGCTAGTATTTTGTGGCAAAAGGATATCAGAGTCAGCCTACTGTAAATCAGATTTAAATAGAGCTGAGTCTCAGAATGCGTAGAGAAAGGCAAATAGATTCTATTTCCCATAAATGACCTTTAGAATGCAAAAAGTTAACATGTTGCTATAAAGATCTCCTTTCTACTCTTCACTGTTTGTTTTAGAAAAAACAGACCACAAGAATGGAATGGCAGTTTTCGTGTTTGTGCCTTGTTTGAACTGCAACTGCAATTATGATCCTTGACTTGCACCTGGGCTACTGGCTCTGTCATGAGACATTATGATATCAGAGCCAAAAGAAATAAGTTATTACATTTGCGCAGCTACGTCATTTCATTATTACAAGTGACTGGAGACGTCAGAAGTCACCTGTAATAAGGAAAGTAGAAACAGGACTTTATATACAGGGATTGCAGGCTTCCATGTATTATATAACAATAAAGCAGCGACATTGTGTTGCATCTCTATACTGTCTATTTGTCTCACTAATTTGCATAAATACTGCATAAACATTGAATATTTTTCTGATACAGCTATTAGTCACAATTTGAGAGTATTTTTTGAAAATGAACAAATCCATGGACTTCTGCATGTTTCTGTTGCAATTTCTTAGATTTATATTCAGATAATCTGCAATGTTTTGCTACGTCCACTCTAGCCCAGTTAACAGAATGTAAATTTGAATTATTAACAACAGACCTGTTGGGAACCCAATCCCTCTAATATTTATCAGTGGACCTGCCGGGCCTCCGTATCAAAGGCAGTCCTGAAGTCCATGAAGCACAAGTACAACCTACCCACCTCTCTGTGGATCTTTGGACCTCCTCCAATTGCACCATGCAATGATCCATTGTTGAGTGGTGAGGTTGTAATCCAGCCTGCACCAAGATGATTCGTTTACTATCTAACACCCAATCATTTAATTATTCCAATATAAATTTTGCAAATATCTTAGCTGTTGTCTGTGACTGAGGACAGCCAGGTCAGAGTGACATTCATCTCTCCCTATTCAGGGAGGGATGACCATTGTAGGAGGCTGGCTCAGTATACGGTGCACACTTATTTAGGTGAAGCACCTTGCACTAATCCAGACAACCCTTGTGGTGATTTTAGTGGTCTTAGACAACCATAGAAAGCTCTCTAAGTGGTAGCTGTGGAGAGCAGCCTTCGGGCTTAGTCCAGAAGGAGTGTTAAGCAGCTTGTTTTATCAGATCTAATCATAGAGTGTAGATTAAATGAAAAAGAACCACACAGTATATTTAGAAAAATATGTTTATTTATTATACAACACTCACTAACACATTGGTATATCTCCTACCCAGAGATATAATCACAAATACACACAATACTTCAATTGTAAACAGGCAAGTAAGCACAATACAGGGGGTTCACAGGGGTAGACCCAACCATATACTAAGGAAGTGGAATGGAAACTGTGACCAAAGTCGGGACTTGGACCAGGAGACTCAGAAGAGCTAGGGACACAAGGTACCACCCAAGGTAAGTACCTAGGCACCCCACTGAGGTTGTGTGCAGAGTGGGAACACAGCCGCGTACTCAATAGAAGTCAACAGGAAAGTCATGGTTGCAGTTTTGTAGAAGGACCCTTCCCAGGGCACCCTGAAGAAACCCTGTGGAAGACAGAAGGTTGGAGAGTCACCCCACCCATGGATAACCCAGGAACCAGGATACCTACACCAGGGAAGCTGGGTGCATAGGTGCGAAGTGACGTCGGAAACCGCTGTAGACCACAATGGCGGACTTCAGAAAAGGTGCCACTGGTGAAGACTGTGGAAGAGTCCAGTGGAATCCAAGCATGTATTCTTGAAGAACAGAACCTGCAAGTAGAGGGGACAGAGTCTATGCCACTCGGAAGTGACGAGGAGGCATGGAAGAGCAATGACCACCAATGACAGAAGATGCAGGAGTGATGACGGTGACCTTGTCGCTGCAGCTGTGAGGACCAGACAATGCTGGGAAGACCAGGAGCTGTTCATGAGCTGTCCCACACCGGAAGTCAAGAACCAGGGGGCTGGTGTCCGGCGGGAGCACCAACAAGCCTTGGCAGCAGCAACAGATGTGGAAAATGATAAAGGAGCAACGTTGGGACCAGCAAGGTCCAAGGGACTCACCTAGTGCAGGAGAGTCAGAGCAGGCCCTGAGCAAGCAGGGGAGCCCACTGAAGCAAAAGAAGACCCTCAAGAGGACTCACAGGCTGAAGGCACAGGAATCGCAAGAGGACCTAGAGCAGCTCCCAAAGATGAAGGCCCACTGTGCAGAGGATGTGGTGAGGACAAAGATCTTGGCAGGAAGAGATGCTCGAGGCTGGAGCTTCTTGTATCCCGAAGAACTCTGGAGTGCAGAGCCAACAAGCCTAGGCAACGGCAAGTCGACGCGGTGCACAGGGGTACGGTCCCAGCGGTTTCAACAAGGGATACTCACCTCAAAATTGCAGAGAGGACAGGTCAGGAATCAAGGGAGTTGCAGAACTACCACCTGTGTTGCTGATCCTTTCGAAGTCCGTGGGACATCAGGAGCAGCAGACCAGTCAGCTTCATTGCAGTGCCTGCAGATGAAGGGGTGTGACTCCTTCATTCCAAGGGAGATTACTTTGGGTGTCCTTGGTTCCCACAGGTCTGTTGAAGATACTGGATGAAGCACAGACACAGACAATGAGGAAAACATGCAGAACAGCGAGACCAGGAGCAGAAGGAGTCCTCCGTGATGGAGTCTCGCTTGCAGGCGAAATCCAGCAAAGTCCATGTGTCCAGACGGTCAAAGAGTGACATGGATTCAGTCTTGAGTCTTGTCCTCTGACGAATCTGAGGGCCCACCCACAGGTAAGCCCTTTTATACCCTAAGAAAGGAGTTAGGACGACTCAGGGGTCTCTCCCAGAGGAGGGGCAGGATAGAGGGGAGGATACTCCCATGTCCTTTGTCCAGTTTCGCACCAGAGCGAGAGCCAAGGGCTCCCAGAACTGGTTCTAACTAGAGTATGCAAGGAGGGCACCAAACGTGCCCTTCAAACCAGTCTGGTGGCGCTGGCAAGTGCCCCCACCCCAGCGCAATACACGAAGTCCTGTCTGGGGGTGATCACACCTCCCTGTGATAGGAAACCTATTGTTCTACCTTCCCCTGCTCGAGCAGCAGAAAGGCAGAATCGTGTCTGGGGTCGGCAGCAGCACTAGCATGCTGGCAGACCCTGGAAGACTGTTACCGGGTGCACTGGGGGCTTCCTGGAGGAACCTCCCAGTGCATGGAATCATACCTCCAACATCGGTAATGGTGTTGCGGTATGATTCCAACATGTTTAATACCAAACATGCCCAGGTTCGGCACAACCAATATATAGTTAGCCATCGCGTAGTGATGTATGGCCACTTTATTTTTATTTTTTTTATTTTGAAGGTTTTGTATAGCGCGTACAAGACCCTTGCAGGTATCAGAGCGCTTTACAGGGCAGATGTAAGTAATAGCAACACGCATAGAAAAATATAGGTTAGACTAATACAATAATAGTAACTAATACAGACTAGCATATATATACAAGTATATAAATAGTTCAAGTGAATTTGGCCATGAGAATCGATTTCACTTCTTTTTTGAAAAATGCTGTGGAAGGGTTCTGTCTCGTTTCTGGGGGTAAGGCATTCCAAATCCTGGGAGCCATTCCTGAGAAGGTCCGGTTGTATGTTTTCTTCTTGGCAAATCGTTGTGGTTTCAGTAGAAGATTGTTGGAGCTCCTGGTGGATCTGTTACCACAAGAGAGCACCAATTTCTCAGCTAGGTAACTCGGGGTTTTGTGATGTAATGCCTTGTGCGTCATACAAGCGATTTTCAAATGAATTCTAGCCTCGAACGGTAGCCAGTTGAGGGCACGAAGGTCAGGGGAGATGTGACAGTTTATTTTGGAGCCTGTGATGAGTCTAGCAGCTGCGTTGATTGAGGCTCTTAGAGGGGCCGTCATCGATCTGGGAAGGCCGCAGAGAGCGACACTCCCATAATCCACTCTAGGGATTACTAGAGCTTGAACTGCCTGTTTGAAGTCATTTGCGGGCAGGAAGGGTTTCAGTCTTCTCAAGGTGTTCATCTGAAAAATGTGCTCCTTTTGTAGAAGCGCTGATGTGTTTCTGCACATTTAGCTTACTGTCCAGAGTTACTCCCAGCGATTTCGCTGAGTCGATAATGAGAGGTTGATCATTGAGTGCTGTTAGGTGGTTCATCCACTCGAGGATGAAGGTCGATTGGCTGGGGGGAGCTGTTAGAAATGGGATCTCTAGTTGGCAAGGGCTTGCACCTTTGTCCAAGTAGGGACCCTTCTTCCTAGTCAGGGTAAGGGTTGTTACACTCGTGAAGTAACCCCTGCTCACCCTCGTGGTAGCTTGGCACGAGCAGTCAGGCTTAATTCAGAGGCAGTGTGTAAAGCATTTGCACATAACCAACAGTAATACAGTGTAAGCACTACAAACGGACACCACACCAGTTTAGAAAAATAACCAATATTTTATATACTCAAGACAAGACCAATTACGACAAAAATCCACAATACTATACTTTACGAATGAATACTTGATACGTTAACTTCTTCTTTGCAGGAATAGCACAAAAGCAAAGTTCGTACGAGTCGGTAGCTCCGTCCGAGCCTACCGTGATGCTGAAAACCACAGAGTCTAACAGTTCCAGCCGACCGCGTCGATACGGGCCAGCAGAGTCATGAACAGACTCGGTCACAGTACCTTTTCTCGTTGTGGCTGGTACGGAGTGTACGAGCCGGTCGGCGTTCGTCGCGGTTGCGGTGCAAGACGGAGCGATGCAAGGTGCGGTGTCCCTCGATGCGGTGCAGGCAGCGGCTCGATGAGCGTCGTGCAGACGGAGTCGGTGAGTCCAAGGCGTGCGATGCAGGGCGAGACGATGCTCGATGCGGTGCTGACAGGTTGCGATGCAGGCGACCTAGCCGGAGTGCGGGAGCTGGCGTCGGACAGCGGTGCGAGTCGGAGCGGTGCGTCGCAGACGTGCGAGCGGTGCCCCAAATGCGGTGCGGTCTCGACTCTTGAGCCAGTTGCAGCGACAGTGTCGGTCTGGTCCGGCTGGCCCAGTGAAGCGATGCGATGCGAACGGCGGTGCCCACAGGTCACGGTGCAAGCAGCGGCTCGATGTTGGCGGCGTCGGACGTCGCCCACGGTGAGACCAGGGTTGCGATGCGAAGCGGGGCGATGCGGTCTGCGGTGCAAACAGGTCACCGGCCAGGGATGGATTCGGTTGACGGAGTCGGTTGCGGTTCCCTTCCTCTGTGGCAACTGAAACAGCGTTCCAGAAGCGGTACCCAGAGGCTTGTGAAGTCTTTGTAGTCCCTGAGACTTCTTAACAGGAGGCCAGCTCGGTTCCTGGCCCTTGGAGATACTCAGCACAAGTTTGTAGAAAGTTCAGTCCAGTCCTTTCACTGCCCAAGGCAGAAGCAGCAGCTGCAGGCCAACCCAACAAAGCAACAACACAGCAAAGGGGCAGTACTCCTCCTGGCAGCTCTTCCAGCTCTTCGTCTTGGCAGGTTCCTTGATTCCAGCGAGATCTAAATTCATGGGGTCAGGGCCCCAATATTTATATCCCAAATTCCTTTGTTCTCTGAAGGCAGAGAGGCCTTCGCCTAGTCCAAACCAGTTCTGGAGCACTTTGTTGACAAGTCTCCGTCCCTGCTTTCAGTGAGTAGGCCAGGGACATCAGACGCACCACAGGAGGTGGAGCCAGCATTGTGGAGGGAAGGCACTGTCCTATTCAGGGCCCAGGTGCGACCCCTCCCACCCATCTACAGGTCGATCTGGCTATTCAGCCCTGCGCTGACTCACCCTGTCTCCTGGCATCCCCCAGCCCCTGTCACTCACATTCCAGACAAGGAATACACAATCTCGCAGAGGCAGGCTTGGATGGTTAGACAAGAAAATACCCACTTTCTAAAAGTGGTATTTTCAAACACAGAATGTTAAAACCAACCTTACTAAAAGCTGCATTTTATCATTCTGAGTCCAGGCATACTAAACTCGAATTTCTACCATGTTCCCGGGGTCAGTTAGGATTATATACTGTAATAATCAAAACCGCCCGTTCTGGCCTAGGGGGAACAGGTAGCCTTGCAATAGTGAAAACGTACTAGGCTGTAATTCACTATCAGGACATGCCGCTCACACCCGGGCATGTCCTACCTTTCGCATACACCGCACCCTGCCCACAGGGGTACCTTGGGCCTACCTTAGGGGTGACTAACATGTAGCAAAGGGAAGGTTTAGGGACTTGCAAGTGTGTGCACTTGCCAAGTCGACATGGCAGCCCCAGGCTGCGCACAGGCTCTGCGGTGGCAGGCCCGAGTTACACTTTACGGGCTGTTTGCGTGGGTGGCACAATCCAGTGCTGCAGCCCACCAACAGCATTTGGTCTATAGGCCCTGGCACTCGCAGTGCACTTTACAAGGGACTGACACATAAACCAAATAGGCCAATCATGGAACCACCAATCCATAACACATTTTATACAGGAGCACTTGCACTTTCCCACTGGACCGCAGTGAGGAAAGTGCGCAGAATCATCACACCAGCAAAAACAGAGTCAAAACCGGGAGGTCAGAAAGCAAAAAGTCAGGGGAAACACGCCAAAAGATGCCAAGTCTAACACATGTCCCCTCCAGCTGAAAGTAGGGAGAACTACCCAACCCCATTGGAGTTCTCTTCACTAAGGCGGAAGAACCTGGACAGACCATCTGCGTTGGCGTGTTCTGTACCAGGACGGTGTTCCACCGTAAAGTCCATTCCCTGTAGGGAGATGGACCACCTCAGCAGTTTTGGATTCTCACCCCTCATCTGCATCAACCATCTGAGGGGCCTGGGGTCTGTCTGAACCCGGAAGTGAGTCCCAAACAGGTATGGTCTCAACTTCTTCAGTGCCCAGACCACAGCAAAAGCTTCCCTTTCTATGGCACTCCACCTCTGTTCCCTGGGAAGTAGTCTCCTGCTAAGGAAGACTACAGGCTGATCCAGGCCCTCTTCGTTCAGTTGTGAGAGCACCGCTCCCACACCATGCTCTGAAGCGTCAGTCTGCACGACAAATTCTTTGGAGAAGTCAGGTGCCTTGAGCACGGGCGCCGTGCACATGGCTGCCTTCAGGGCATCAAAAGCTTTCTGGCAGGACTCAGTCCAGATCACTTTCCTGGGCTGCCTCTTAGAGGTCAGCTCTGTTAAGGGGGCAACGATGGTGCCATAGCCCTTAACAAATCTCCTATAATAACCGGTGAGACCTAAGAAGGCTCTCACCTCTGTCTGGGTCTTGGGGGCTCCCAAGCCAGAATGGTGTCAATCTTGGGTTGTAGGGGCGCCACCTGGCCGCTTCCTACCTGGTGTCCCAAGTATACCACCGAACCCTGCCCGATCTGGCACTTACTGGCCTTGATCGTGAGGCCTGCACCTTGCAGAGCCCTCAACACTTTCTCAAGGTGCTGTAAATGTTCTTCCCAGCTGGAACTGAACACAGCAATGTCATCCAGGTAGGCGGCACTGAAATCCTCCAGCCCAGCCAACACCTGATTGACCAACCTCTGAAAGGTGGCAGGGGCATTCTTCAACCCAAAGGGCATCACCCAGAATTGGTAATGACCTTCTGGGGTTGAGAATGCTGATCTCTCCTTGGCCCCATCGGTTAAGGCAATCTGCCAGTACCCAGACGTTAAATCAAACGTGCTGAGGAACCGGGCAGCTCCCAACCGATCAATGAGCTCA
Organism: Calotriton arnoldi; assembly: GCA_963921515.1. Taxonomy (NCBI): domain Eukaryota; kingdom Metazoa; phylum Chordata; class Amphibia; order Caudata; family Salamandridae; genus Calotriton; species Calotriton arnoldi. The sequence goes on from CAWUFW010013565.1 coordinate 173,839, forward strand.
TCAGCTCTGGGGATGGGGTGCGCGTCAGTCCTGGTGACGGCATTGAGCCCACGGTAGTCCACACAAAACCGGAGTTCTGGAGTGGCACCGGGCGCCGCAGCCTTTGGGACCAAGACCACTGGGCTGGCCCAAGGACTGTGGGAGGGCTCAATCACCCCTAACGCCAACATCTTAGAGACCTCCTCCTTGATGCTGGCTCTGACCCGGTCAGTCAACCTGTAAATCTTGTGCTTCACAGGATGGCTGTCGCCGGTGTCCACGTCATGGGTACACCAGTGAGTAACACCGGGGGTCAGAGAGAACAGTGGGGCGAACTGTCCCAACAACTGGCGACAGTCCCCCTGCTGCTCCTGAGTCAGAGTAGGGGAGAGGATCACACCCTCTACTGACCCATCATGCTCCTTGGTAGACAGGAGGTCAGGGAGAGGCTCGCTCTCCTCTTCCACCCCATCATCTGTCGCCAAGAGCATACTCACTTCGGACCTCTCGAAGTGGGGCTTGAGGCGGTTCACGTGAAGGACCCTCAAAGGGTTCCTTGGAGCCTGCAAATCCACCAGGTAGGTGACGTCACTTTTGCGCTCCTTTACCTCATATGTCCCAGTCCACTTGTCCTGCAAGGCACAAGGTGCCACTGGGGCCATTACCCACACTTTTTGCCCAGGTTGAAATTCGACCAGAGTGGCGTTCTGGTCATACCATCTCTTCATTTCTTCCTGGCTTGCTTCTAGGTTCGCCTGAGCGAGTTTCCTGAAGCGGGCAGTTTGGTTTCTAAAGGCCAGCATGTAGCTAAATACATCTTGGGGAGTTTTCCTGGGAGCCGCCTCCCAGCCTTCCTTCACCAAACTCAGAGGTCCTCTGACAGGGTGGCCATACAGGAGCTCAAAGGGGCTGTACCCAAGAGACTTCTGAGGCACCTCCCTGTACGCAAAGAGTAGGCATGGCAAGAGGACGTCCCACTTACGCCTCATGGGTTCTGTTAGACCCTTGATCATGCCTTTCAAGGTCTGGTTGAATCTCTCCACCAGACCGTTTCCTTGTGGGTGGTAAGGAGTGGTGAACTTGTAGGTTACCCCACACTCCTTCCACAGGGATGTCATATACTTCGATATGAAATTGGTCCCCCTATCGGAAACCACCTCTCTGGGGAATCCCACACGGGAAAAGATCCCCATTAACGCCCGGCCCACCACTGGCGCCGTCGTTGTCCTGAGAGGGATTGCCTCCGGGTACCGGGTGGCATGGTCCACCAAGACCAGGATGTACCTGTTGCCCATGGCTGTCTTGGGATCCAGTGGCCCCACTATATCCATCCCTACCCTTTCAAAGGGTGTTCCAACAACCGGAAAAGGTTGGAGAGGAGCTTTGACCTTCCTCCCACTCTTACCACTTGCCTGGCAAGTTTGGCAAGACCTACAGTGTGCATCTGACTGCCTTCGCATTTGGGGCCAAAGAAGTGGGTGACAAGCCTGTCAAAGGTCTTGTCCTGCCCCAAATGTCCTGCCAAAGGCACGTCATGAGCCAGACCCAGTAGGAAGGTCCTGAAGCGCTGGGGTACCACCAGCACACGGGCTGACCCAGGCTCAGCAACCTTAGGCTCACTGTATAGGAGACCACTCTCCCAGTAGATCAGATGTGACCCGGACTGATTACCAGCTGCCTGGTCTGCAGCCTGCCGCCGCAGACCCTCCAGAGTAGGGCACTCGTTCTGCTCCCTGCAGAACTCCTCCCTGGTGGGACCCCCTTCTTGCTGCCAATGGGTCAGCTCAGAGATGTCTCCCAGTTCGGCTACCTGCTCCCCTGTAGGCACCGGGGCGTCCCCCTCGAGGTCCGCCTCCTCCCGGTCCGTGGGAACTTCGGGGGCCGGTTTCCCGCGCCCCCTGCCCTTTCTCTTGGCAGGGACTTGGGCCACTGTTTCAGGCTCCAAGTCCTCTTGATCACCCTTTCTGGCCGCCATTGACCGAGTAGACACGCATGCCCACTCTGGCAACCCAAGCATCTCCAAGTGAGACCTGAGCTCAACCTCCTTCCATGAGGACTGCTCCAGGTCGTTTCCTAGCAGACAATCGACAGGCATGGTAGGGCTCACAACCACCCTCAAGGGACCTGAGACCCCCCCCCATTCAAAGGGAACCTGCGCCACCATACATTGGCGCTCTGAGTTGTCGACAGCAACTACTTGGTGGAATGCTCCTGGGACTACTTGCTTCTCAGACACCAGGTGACACCGGACTGAGGTCACACTGGCTCCAGTATCTCTGAGAGCCTCTACCCTGTTCCCATTAATGGTCACCCAGGTGCTATATTTCTTTGTGTTAGGGGGCACCTGGTTTCCTGGGACCATCTCACTGTCCCCGAGTGAGACAAGGGTCATTTCTGCGGGATCCCCACCCTCCTGTGGGCACCCCTCCTCCCCAAGCGCTACACTAGCCAACACTTTGGATTGTCCACCGGTGGGTGGCTGTGTCCCCTTCGGGCACTTGGGGTCCCCCTTAAAGTGACCTACCTGGTCACATGCATAACACTTGCGGGGGCCGGTCTCAACAGGCTTCCCTGTAGAGACCCCTTTCTTCTTATCACCGGGGGCTGGGAACCTTTACCCGGGGTACTAGTTTGGGGCCCTTTAGAGAACTCCTGTGCTTTACCCTTGTCCCCCCACCTTTCTGCTGGGGACCCTGCCCACCTTTGGCTGAGTCTCCCCCAAACGCTTTCTTGTGGACCCTGGTACTCACCCAGCGGTCCGCTTCCATAGCAAGCTTCCTGGGGTCAGTTAGCTTACTATCCACTAGGTGCTGGCGCAGATCTGCAAAACATAGACTAGACAAGTGCTCCCATGCAATCAAGTTGTAGAGCCCCTGAAAATCTGTTACACTACTGCCCTTCCCCCAACCATCCAGAGACCTGCAGAACACATCCATACATTCCAACCAAGTGTTGACATCAGACTTCTTACTGGACCTGAACTGATCCCTGTACTTTTCAGGAGTAAGACCATACTTCGTGAGAAGGGCATCCTTCATGTCAGCATAGGTGAGGTGATACCCCTTACCCAAAGCTATCAGAGCATCCCTTGCTTCTTCCGGGAAAAGTGGCCACAATCCTGCTCCCCAATTCTCCTCAGGGACCCCATTCATGTGTATGGCTGCCTCATAACCCTGGAACCACCTTTGTATGTCATCCCCCTTCTTGAACTCCTTGCCTACGTTCTTGGGAATGTGCACAATCCTGTCTGCCTTTCTGGACGAATTGCTGCCACCATCTGAGCCTGACTTACTCCTAAGTTCTAGCTCCTTCAGTTCTCTCTCATGCTCTAAGAGCATCTTCCTCTCCTCTATGGCCAATCTCTTCTCCTCCCGCTCACTCTCCAGCCTGAGCTTCTGCAGCTCGAACTGCCTTGCCTCCCGCCTGTCCTCCAGCTCCTCTGGGGACAGACTGCTGCTGCCTGACCTGGCGGGTTCCCCCTACCCAAAAGCACATCTACCCTGGAAATAGGCTCCTCCGCCTCCTCACTGAGATCACCAGGCTGCCCATTGGCATGTCTGGCTGCTACCCAGGCCCTCAGCGCCTTCTGTAGCTCCTCCTTCCTTGTGAGGCCTTTAATTTGGACTTTCAGGTTTTTACAAATCGCTCGTAACTCCTTTACGGCGTAGGATTCCAACCTGTCCTCCTCAAAGATAACTTCCAGAGATGCAACGGATGATGCAATTGATTCAGGCATGACAAAAGTCGTGAGTTGAAAACTGGCAAGATCAAAAATAGGCCAAAAGAAAAAGAACCAGTATGTGGTACGTAATGGTCTGCGATATGGTAGTAGTGCACACCAATCACTGTAAGTCAAGTGCAAACGCAAGTCCTATCCTCACCGCTGACAACCAATGTTAGAAATGGGATCTCTAGTTGGCAAGGGCTTGCACCTTTGTCCAAGTAGGGACCCTTCTTCCTAGTCAGGGTAAGGGTTGTTACACTCGTGAAGTAACCCCTGCTCACCCTCGTGGTAGCTTGGCACGAGCAGTCAGGCTTAATTCAGAGGCAGTGTGTAAAGCATTTGCACATAACCAACAGTAATACAGTGTAAGCACTACAAACGGACACCACACCAGTTTAGAAAAATAACCAATATTTTATATACTCAAGACAAGACCAATTACGACAAAAATCCACAATACTATACTTTACGAATGAATACTTGATACGTTAACTTCTTCTTTGCAGGAATAGCACAAAAGCAAAGTTCGTACGAGTCGGTAGCTCCGTCCGAGCCTACCGTGATGCTGAAAACCACAGAGTCTAACAGTTCCAGCCGACCGCGTCGATACGGGCCAGCAGAGTCATGAACAGACTCGGTCACAGTACCTTTTCTCGTTGTGGCTGGTACGGAGTGTACGAGCCGGTCGGCGTTCGTCGCGGTTGCGGTGCACGACGGAGCGATGCAAGGTGCGGTGTCCCTCGATGCGGTGCAGGCAGCGGCTCGATGAGCGTCGTGCAGACGGAGTCGGTGAGTCCAAGGCGTGCGATGCAGGGCGAGACGATGCTCGATGCGGTGCTGACAGGTTGCGATGCAGGCGACCTAGTCGGAGTGCGGGAGCTGGCGTCGGACAGCGGTGCGAGTCGGAGCGGTGCGTCACAGACGTGCGAGCGGTGCCCCAAATGCGGTGCGGTCTCGACTCTTGAGCCAGTTGCAGCGACAGTGTCGGTCTGGTCCGGCTGGCCCAGTGAAGCGATGCGAACGGCGGTGCCCACAGGTCACGGTGCAAGCAGCGGCTCGATGTTGGCGGCGTCGGACGTCGCCCACGGTGAGACCAGGGTTGCGATGCGAAGCGGGGCGATGCGGTCTGCGGTGCAAACAGGTCACCGGCCAGGGATGGATTCGGTTGACGGAGTCGGTTGCGGTTCCCTTCCTCTGTGGCAACTGAAACAGCGTTCCAGAAGCGGTACCCAGAGGCTTGTGAAGTCTTTGTAGTCCCTGAGACTTCTTAACAGGAGGCCAGCTCGGTTCCTGGCCCTTGGAGATACTCAGCACAAGTTTGTAGAAAGTTCAGTCCAGTCCTTTCACTGCCCAAGGCAGAAGCAGCAGCTGCAGGCCAACCCAACAAAGCAACAACACAGCAAAGGGGCAGTACTCCTCCTGGCAGCTCTTCCAGCTCTTCGTCTTGGCAGGTTCCTTGATTCCAGCGAGATCTAAATTCATGGGGTCAGGGCCCCAATATTTATATCCCAAATTCCTTTGTTCTCTGAAGGCAGAGAGGCCTTCGCCTAGTCCAAACCAGTTCTGGAGCACTTTGTTGACAAGTCTCCGTCCCTGCTTTCAGTGAGTAGGCCAGGGACATCAGACGCACCACAGGAGGTGGAGCCAGCATTGTGGAGGGAAGGCACTGTCCTATTCAGGGCCCAGGTGCGACCCCTCCCACCCATCTACAGGTCGATCTGGCTATTCAGCCCTGCGCTGACTCACCCTGTCTCCTGGCATCCCCCAGCCCCTGTCACTCACATTCCAGACAAGGAATACACAATCTCGCAGAGGCAGGCTTGGATGGTTAGACAAGAAAATACCCACTTTCTAAAAGTGGTATTTTCAAACACAGAATGTTAAAACCAACCTTACTAAAAGCTGCATTTTATCATTCTGAGTCCAGGCATACTAAACTCGAATTTCTACCATGTTCCCGGGGTCAGTTAGGATTATATACTGTAATAATCAAAACCGCCCGTTCTGGCCTAGGGGGAACAGGTAGCCTTGCAATAGTGAAAAACGTACTAGGCTGTAATTCACTATCAGGACATGCCGCTCACACCCGGGCATGTCCTACCTTTCGCATACACCGCACCCTGCCCACAGGGGTACCTTGGGCCTACCTTAGGGGTGACTAACATGTAGCAAAGGGAAGGTTTAGGGACTTGCAAGTGTGTGCACTTGCCAAGTCGACATGGCAGCCCCAGGCTGCGCACAGGCTCTGCGGTGGCAGGCCCGAGTTACACTTTACGGGCTGTTTGCGTGGGTGGCACAATCCAGTGCTGCAGCCCACCAACAGCATTTGGTCTATAGGCCCTGGCACTCGCAGTGCACTTTACAAGGGACTGACACATAAACCAAATAGGCCAATCATGGAACCACCAATCCATAACACATTTTATACAGGAGCACTTGCACTTTCCCACTGGACCGCAGTGAGGAAAGTGCGCAGAATCATCACACCAGCAAAAACAGAGTCAAAACCGGGAGGTCAGAAAGCAAAAAGTCAGGGGAAACACGCCAAAAGATGCCAAGTCTAACAGGAGCGATTAAGAGGAATTCGGTTTTGAGGGTGTTTAGTTGCAAATGGTTTTCGGCCAGCCAGGTCTGCGTTTTTTGGAGCGTTGAATTGAGAGATTTGATGTCCTCAAGTGAGTGGATCTTTATGTAGAGTTGAGTGTCATCAGCGTACATGTGATAATTGACATTCGAGGAGCTGAGAAGTTCGGTGAGTGGTTCCATAAAAATGCTGAAAAGTGTAGGTGAGAGGGATTATCCCTGCGGTACTCCTAAAGTGACTGGGGTGGGCTTGGATAAGGATTGATTGACCATGAACCTTTGTGTTCTATTTTGAAGGAAGGAGGTGAACCAGTTTAGAACAGATCCAGATAAGCCCATTCTGTATTTCAGGAGATCTAGCAAGTTGTCGTGTTTGACGGTGTTGAAGGCCGAGGATAGGTCAAGCAAGATTAGTAGACAGGCTTTGTTTTGGTCCAGGATTTTTAATGCGTCATCTATTATGTGGGTCATGGCTGATTCAGTACTGTGCCCTGCACGGAAACCTGATTGGTATTGGTCGAGCAGGTTGAATTGGTCTATGTGGTTGTAAGCTGCTTTATGTATCAAAATGGCTGACCGCACTTACAAAGCCTGGAGAATCGACTCCAAGGTTTGTAGGGGGTGTCCTTCTCAGGTAGGGCACCCTCTCATTTATAACCCAGCACCCTGCCTTCAGGATTGAAAGGCCTGCCTTAGGGATGAGTTATAGGTTTTAAGTGTAGTGATCTCAGATATAAGGCACTTACATCTGTTATAAGTGGTGCAAGCACCCGCTTACACAGGCTGCAATGGCAGGCCTGCAGTCACAGTTTGAGCGGTCTCTCATGGGTGGCATAATACATGCTGCAGCCCATGGGAGACCCCTGGTGTACCTATGCTTTTGGTACCTTAGTACCATATACTAGGGACTCACATGGGTACACCAGCAGCCAATTGTGGAGGTACCAAAGTACTTACCATGACAAGTTTAGGGAGGAAGCACAGTGGCTGGGGTCCAGATTAGCAGGATCCCAGCTAGACTAGTAAAAAAAAACAATACCTGACACCAGCAAAAAGTGGGGGTAACCATGGTAGACGGTTCCTACCTTCCTACAACCATCAATTGTCCACACTGTGTCAGCCAGGAGGTGCACTTTGGTCACGAGGAGGGCAAATGCAAAAAGGCCCCCACATGCAGGGAAAAAACAATGGGGGTATGGATTCCATCAAAGATAAGGAAAATGGGATGTGATTAGCATTATTATGGGTAAACTGGTTGGTTATTTTATTAAAACTTCAAACCTCTAACCACACGGACACGAATAACAGTTATCAAACTGGAGAGTTGATTTGATTGTTTTAAAATGCCTCTTACAGACCAGTGAGGTCATCAAAGATTCCCTGCTGCCAATGCATTGAATGTGTGTGAATCTGAGATGGAAAGCATCTTTCTGAAGATCTGAAGGGGAACCTCTTCGCTACTTCAGTTAGAACAATAGCATGCTTTCCCAGATGAACAGTTGTAGAAAAATCCTGGGTTGTTCTTCAGCATCCACCAGATACAAACAAACTGCTGTCAAAACATTTACATTTGGAGAACACTACATTACAACTTTCAGATACATTTAGAAGAATCACATTATTAAAGGGGTCCAAAGATTTACAAGGTGCAATAATCTCGTGTATGTATTTGCTGCTATCACTTCAGTGTATGTAATGCAATTTAAATATAGTGTCTTATAAAAAACATTCCTGTAGATTTTAATTTTAAATCACATGCCCTTAAATCCACCAACGAAGAGGTGCCAATACTGAGTCACCTGGGACTGAAGTATAAACTAGGAGGCAAACTTGCCCTGCTAGTATTAGCTCACGGGTACCAAGTAGGGAATACCTACAGATGAGCAATTGCTTCCACTGTCTTACTGCTTGCAGCTGTGAAGTACTCTACATTTATAAAGCTTTTAAAGTGAGTATGCTTTTTATTGTTTTCTAGTTTTTATAGCCGGATGCTTGTACCTGTTGTCAATCATTAATACATTGAAAATAAATATTGGTTAAAAATACACTGTCCAGAGTCAAATGCTGTTTTATGTTGCTATTGTGTTTTATTATTCTCCTGATAAACCAATGGACACCACAAAGCCATGATAACTAGAAAATTTGGGACGGAAACATTACAGGCTTTTTAAAAGTACTTGAAACCCAAATTATTGGTAGAAGAGGTGGTCTTTCAGCTGCTTGTGAAAGGATCTGATGTTAGACTCATGGTGAAGAGGTAATGGAAGAAAGACTACACGGTCTGTGATGGCATGCGAGGCAAAGGAACATTAGAGCATGTTATGTCATTTGTATTTCTCAATTTGGGTCAAATTACACCATTGCATTTGCTGTTGATACAAAGGGACTTTTCTTCAAATTAACCTTACTCAGCAGACCTCTATCTACAAATTATGTGCTCTTAGGTTGCATGAAATGGGAACCATCCCTCTACTCTGTAGGGAGTTCAGCCTGTACTGCAAACCAGCCTGAAAGGACGTGTGCTTATCTAAGTAATGAGCACTTCATGGTGGTACTTGCGTTCACTCTGCCTAACGTGAACCAAAATACGGTCTGGGGAAATGTAGGAGCTGATTACCGCCATGTTAGCACTCGTTAAGTCAGTAAAGGTCTGCTAATGTGCTCGAGCAAAAGTGCTTTGACATGGAATTATCAGCCAATAAGATTAGGTCCCAGCGCTGAAGAGATTCTCTTTCACCAGCATTAATAATCCGCTGGAGGTAATGTCATTTCCAGGAAGGAAAATGGAAGGTTTACAAGGGAATATTCTATCGTAACATGGCTCAGCCCTAAAGTGCTTTTTAAAATGCAGATACCACTTTGCAGTGTTGCATAAAAGACCCATGTTGCTCACTGCATTGCCTCGATTTTAGTAGGAGCAAAATATATGAGTCTAACTGTATTATAGAATGTTTGAGCACATGCCAGTATGGAATCAGTTTAAAATGATACTATCTGCCATTTTATGATCGCTCTTAGATGGTGTAGCAGACGTTTTTTGCTGAAGGGGAGAAAGGTGTGCCGTAAGCATGTTCTTGGCCCTATGGTCTCCTTACAGAAATGTCCCTCCGTGTCATGACAAAGGCAAGAGAAAATGCATTTTTCAGAAAAGTGTGCAAGCTAGTGTGATCATGAGGTGAAAGGACGCGTTTTTACTTTAATATGCGCACATTCTGATTAGCTGCTCTGTATCTGCTCAGATAGAAAGTAATATGCAACTAGAGAGGGAAGTTGTTAACGTGCAGTTGTATTTTAGAACAGAGAGAGAATGAGAAAAGTGCCCTGACAGATGTTTTCTCGGGCTGTCCATTACATATATTGCCCAAAGCATGGGTTGATTACGTCAGGGGCTGCATTGGGGGTGCGCTCCCTGTTATCTGGGGAGAGGACCACCTGTTACTATTATTTGAATGGATAAGGGGTAGACCCTTAGATAACAGGGTCCCAGGTGATCTCCATGATTCCAAAGGTCCCACAGAGCCAGAATCACAGGTTAGCTCCAATATTCCAAAGGGCCAGAGTGTCAGAGTCCCAGGCGAGCTCCAGGATTCCAAAGGTCCAGAGAGTCAGAGTCCCAGGTGAGTCCAGGATTCCAAAGGTCCAGAGAATCAGAGTACCAGGTGAGCTCCAGGATTCCAAAGGTCTAGAGAGCCAGAGACTCACTTGAGCTTCAGGATTCCAAAGGTCCCACAGAGCCAGAGTCCCAGGTTAGCTCCATTATTCCAAAGGGCCAGAGAGCCAGAGTCCCAGTTCAGATCCAGGATTCCAGAGGCCCCAGAGAACCAGAGAACCAGGTGAGCTCCAGGATTCCAAAGGTCCCAGAGAGCCAGAGTCCCAGGTGAGCTCCAGGATTCCAAAGGTCCCAGAGAGTAGGAAGAAAACTGTCAGAGGGCCTATGGCCATCAAGACCAGAGGATATGGGTGTGATGGTGCTGGAGTTCATCTCATGCATCCAGGAATCACAGATTTGTATGAGTCTGTGGCTTCCTATCTACTTAGATCAACCTACATCGTATTTGTTACTCCCTGGATAGCTGTGTTCTGTTGTTGAATTTGTACATAGGTGCAAAGAGAGCATAACTGATTTTCTAATGAAATGGAGGTTCAGTAATATGGGAAAGATTTATTTGACTAAAAAGTTTGACTCATTACTATTCTGTCTCACACATGAAAACATAAAAATAATTTTAATGGCTCAGAGGGTTTCCTAGATGATTGTGTGATATCATAGAAAGGGCAGAAGAAAGTAATAAGCAATAAACCCCCCGAGAATCTGTCTTCGCATATGCAAAACGTCAGAGCCCGAGAAACAGGGTGTATGTAATTGAATCTCCACAAAGTAGGTCGTAAAGTGCCCCAAAGGTAAAATTTGTTAGCATACTAAGCAATCAAATTCAGACTTTGCTATAACATCAAAAGCAAACAAATAGAAAAGGGCCCATTCACTTCAGCTGATATGTGATGTAAGTGTGAAAAACACATTTCTGAAAGAATTATTGAAGAATCCTTATGTGGACAATGAACATGGAGCACGAGTCACCCTATCATTAAGAGTATGGATTATGGTGTGTTCTTATGTCTATAGACTTTCATATGTTTATAGGTTGTTCACAAGCGCAAATGAATTAACAAATTGCATTAGTGAAGGTACAGATGCAACAGAGTGCAAACACTTGATTATCCACCAGCATGGATTAATGGCGAGGAATTAAACCCTGGACGAGGTACAACACAATGAACAAATCCTAAAAATACTTCCAGTTTGACCTTTCTGCTAAATACAATTGTTTAATGACGCTATCTGCAAACGAATGAGAACTGAGATGTGTTGAAAATTACAAGAGCCTTGAGAAAGCCCGAGGCCAGAACGGCCAATAGGGGGCGAAACACGTGTCGGCTGCCCATAAAATCACCAACCTGTTGAACGATACCACGGACATGATGAAAATCTTGATCTGAGATTTAAAAGTGCAAAACCTCAAAGGAAACAGGACTCAATGCGTTTCTTTGCATGCTACATCGGAATGATGGAAAAAATATAAAAATAAACAGACAATGTTACTAAATTAAACAGGAGGACAAACTCAACCCCTACACATTTTGATTATATACACCTGATGGCAGGGTCTAGTGAGATCAAGAGGAAGCAACCATTTCCTGACCCACATCAACAGTGAGTGCAGTTGTTTAGTCTGCCGCGTAATTAGTGTTTAGGCAATAATAACACAAGGGTTACTGGTGTGTTTAGATATTCTGGTCATATTTTAGCCAGTATTTACTATATTACTGCTACCTGTAACTCACGGATCCCATCTGTAATCATTCTGTTTGCCGCAACAGCTTCTGCCCATTCTAAACCACCTCTTTTGTTCACTCATCTTATTGCCTGAAGCAGATCTAAAAGGTTTTGTGATATTATGTTGTTGGTTGCTTGTCCTGCCACAATTTACTATCAATGAGGCTCAGATCAATTGTCCACCTGTTGGACAACATATTTACTCTGCCTATCAAGGTACCTAGCAGCATCAATGGCATATTTTGTCATTTGTACCTTTTTCCACATCTGAATATGGAAAGATAATCTTCATTTCATAAATGTCTCTTGCTACATCTATTTAACACTTGCCATATAAGCGTTCAACGCATACCATCCAAATGACCCTATATTGGAACACTCTAGGTGTTCACTTGAACAGCTGTATTTCCAGAAGGGGTTCCCATGGGATAGCCAGCATGCTTTATGCACAGTCTCGATTCTCCCACTATTTTACCATCTCCAAACAAGGAGGTGAACTCTAGTATGCAAAGGATGGGTAAATGTCTTATCAGTGGCAGTCATTCTAAAGTCTGTCTGACCGAATTTTAAATATCGTACAGAAAAATATTGGCAATAAAAATGTCGACCATGTGAGTATGTGTAGGTTTACTATAATTAATTTCACAGATATGTTCCTTGACAAGATCTATATCTGTAAGGTATGTAGGTGTTGATTTAGGATTAGTAAATCAATACTTACTAATACTTACTTACCGCCACAGTATTTTGGTTGTTGATATTTTTACTACAGTATTCTTATAGCACAATATGTCTGTAATAAATATTCTGACATACAGCTCTTGAGCAACTGCCTTTGTTCTCTTGCACAAAAGATTTTAACACAGTGCAGTTTGTGCAAAAACATAGCATGTAAGCGTCAAACTGGACCAAGCAGGTAGCGCCAATGAAACATTACAAGTTCACTAGATATGCAAGAAATATTCCATTATTAAGAGCATTCCTGTGTGAGAACTAGAGAGTGTCACATACAGACACAAACATATACTAATTGAGACATTTTCATTATGTGCATGTCTGTAAGGCACAACATGTATTTTTATGTGAGACAGGGGTGGATTGCGTAATATGCCACACGCAAACTAGAACACATTTGGAAAGGCTTTCAATGGAATTGCCAGACATCTGCTAAAAGCTAAATATGAAATCCTCGAATAGAAAGATCCAATTGAATATGCCAGGGGTAGCAGAAGTGACATCACACCCCCTTTGACCCCAGAGACATCACAGGAAGTGACATCATATTACTTTTGACCATACCATGAATCTCAGGAAGCAGTGCCACATGACCTTGATCCTGATATCACAACAATTGGCATCCACTGAAGTTCAGCGCTTCAAAGAGAAACATAATAAATTACAAAGATATGAACAAAATAAGTGAATTGGATAACCAATAATGGTAATGTCCACTTATATTAATGAATTGCCTAGAATGACTCCTTACCATTGTTAATAAGCTTTGTTTTGTGGGGCACTATCTCACATAATTTTTCGTATATTCCATTACAATAATGGCACATGGAAACAAGTTGAAAATGTGTATATTTTCTAAAATGCATTTCTTATGATGTATTCTAAAGAGTGTGCATTGCATTGTAGTGGCAGTGACAGAAAGTAAACTGCCCTGTTTACTTTCTGTTCCTGGCACTTCTTTTGCCACTCAGATGCCAGGGGTTGCAAGGGCAATGCAAGGGTCACTAGCAGCTGCGACTCCTGGTGACCCCTAAATGAAGTCCATGACTACCTGTAAGAGGTTTAGATGTGACCAGAGGATGCATCACAGCAGTTCTCCCATGCACCATAGTAGAGCAAACTATGCATTACAACTGTGCTTCTGAGACATAACGTATAAATACAGATCTCAAATATAGCAGAGCTTCAACATATCGCATAAGTTCTTCCACACATCACAATGGAACTGGTGTACATCACCACAATGCTTCCCTCCATCAGAGCGCAGAATATGTTTGAATAACGATTCAACTTCCGACTAAAGTGGAAACTTATAAATCAATAAATATGCAACTAAGAGATATGGATTAAAATATGATTCACAGACTAATGTATAATTGGCTTCCAGGAATAAGTCATGAATAGTTAATTATGTTAATGCTTGGAAAAATTAATAACTTACAGATTTTGTTGTGAGAAGAAATTCATTTTCAATCATGAATTCAATTCACAGGTGCCTTGAAGTATATTACTTAAGGCAAAAATATGCTGATGTTCAGTAGATTCCTAGATTGCATAAACAATTGCATGCTTGTGTTTAGAGGATAAACCACCTGAATCTGCATTTTATACCCTGGAATTAACTCCATCTAGATCAAAATTATTTTGCGATCCCAAGAAAATTGTTGTTGGTTAGGAGTATATGAAATTATCTATGACATTGTTTTCCTATTGGTTTCTAACACATCTTTGCTTACTATCAATTATTGATTTTTCCAAGGAGAAGTTAAAATAATTTCTAATATAGCATTATCATAGTCTGCTGCCGAGGTTGTATCAGTTGTTTAAAGCCCTGACATCAAGTTGTAGGCCCGAGATTAAGGTATTTGCCTGAGCCCGAATTATAGGCATGTTTTGCAGGTATAGACCAAGGCAGATAGGATATAAGGATATCAGATCAGTCTACTCACTGAGGGTAGAATGTTTTAAATTACAAAGGGAGAAAAGAACAGCACCATTGGAACAGGAGGGCCATACCAGCCATTATTGGCCCTGAGCCACTCCATTGTGTTCAGTGGAATTTTCAGCATTCCAATGTTCTAATTGCAGGTTACAAAACGTTTAGAAGTAAACAATATCTGTTAAGTGCACCCAAACCAGAGATTCTCCTTCAATCTCCTAGCATCCAGTTGTGTCTAGGAGTTATTTAATGTTCCCTTTCCAGGTCTTTCGGAAATGTTGGCTGATTTTTAGGTCGAGCCGTGAGCCAACGCGCAAGCGCTGCTCTGGGGTTGATCTGGGGTAGTTCAGTACGGGAGAGAAGCCCCGCCCACTACCCCGCCCATATTTTTCATTGGCTTGTGTGTTTGCCCTTGTAAATGCTGTCTTCTGATTGATTATGAAGCTTGTTAGTCCCTCCTTATTATGGCCATGTTGTCATCTGTACCCTCCCATGGCTACTGGCCCCTTTACTTCGAGTGTTACACCGTAGGGTACGTGTTATTTAGACTGTGAGCACTATATTTTTCCGTGCCTTCTCCGCCCTCCCCCCACCCGCACTCCCGTTGTCCGTGCTCCCCTCTCCCCCCGTTGTCCGTAATGCAATGCAATAGGTCTCGCGTAAATACGAGTCCTATTGCATTGCAAATGCTTGTTCAGGTGAGGTGCCGCCTGAGTGCCCCTGGACAGTGCATTAGCCAGGCTCTGAATAAAAGCAGGTTACACATTCTCACGGCACTCGAGTGATTACTGCAGTTTTTTTTAATTAAATGGCTGACAAATCGAGCACACATGGGGTTGATGAAGCGGCGAGGGCTCGCAAGATGGAATGTTCGGCGCCTGTTTGGCCTACTGAAGTCACAGGGGTGAGTGACTGCACTTCATTCGCTCAAGGCCTCCTCCCCTCTGGGGTGAGGGAGGCAACGGGTGCAGGGTATGTGGGCAACGGTAAAACTGCGGCATGCGCAAAACACACCGCAAGTTCCGCGATTGCCCGGATGTGAAATGTTCTCTGTCAGAAGAAGGTGGTTCTGACGTCATCGTCAGTGGAGAGTTTTCAATACTTTGTTTTTCTAGCCCCCCGCCCACGTGCGATCGTGGGACTTTTTGTTTTCCAAACTCTGTAGAAGAATCTGGGGTCATTCAACGGCCAACCCAATCCTAAATAGGATTATTTCGAGGATAAACACAGAGAAATTTGTTATACTATTGAGTGCACCGAAAGACCAAGCTGCCATATTGTCAGGTGGGTATTATGTTTTCGCTGACTTATCAGTATGCTGGTGAATTAAAGACAAAATATTTGTATGAGCTAGCATTGTTGTTCGGAATTTGTCCTGTTGAATGATTACCTCTTGGACCTGCAATTAAAATGCTATCTTGTTGAAATGTTGTGTGTGCGTGTGCTGGAAAAAAGGCCGCTTCTTTGCTTTTTCATAGCAGTTTATGCTCCACAGTATCAGTATGCGGGGCTTCTCGGCCCGGCTATGCTGGTGGCATGTCACACTGCTGCTGCTCGGGGTTCATTGGTGGTGACAACAAGCCTCGCAGCGACCCTCTTCGCTGTCTGGTCGGAGCTAGAGTTCATGTGCTTCTGCCCTGTGCCCTCAGAGGAATGCCCGGGGGGCCGGTGTCTGAGTTCCAGCTGTGGGCTGCTTTTTTGAGCAGTCTGGGGGGGCCGATTTGGGCGGTGTTGCTGTTGTTCGGATACAGCCAGCGGCCCAGTGGGTGTCTGAGTGGCCTTTCTGGAGACAGATGGGGGCTCATCACCTCCCGTTTAGCAACAGGCAGAGGTGTCACTCCCTTCCTCTGGCTGGGCCGGTCCATTAATGTATGCATAGTGAGCGGGGGCAGGGGGCCTGAGCAGAAGTGGCCTCACTTGTTTTCGGGTGTGTTTTTAAACCCCCCCCCCCCTATTTTTAATAAAATTTCACCGAAGCAGTGTTTTGAGGAAAGGCAATATGCAAATGTGGGCCACTTTTTTTTAGCGTGCCCGGGTCGACTTTGAATCCCAATCCAACCCTGATGGGGCGTCTAGGACTTGTGGCTAAGGGACTATGGTGCTAGGCGATGATGGGAGCCAATAACAAACGGAGATTCATTTTCTGATGGTGGGGGTGTGACCTCGAAGAATAAAGTTGTTTGACTGAAAGATAGTCTATAAAGAGGAGTCTCCATAGGTCAAGACGGCCGAATGTCCTTTCAAGTGAGCCTCTGGATGCCAGCCAATCACCCAGCCCCAGAAGCCAATCAGATGATCGGAGAGAACGAGTTATTCAATCACAAGGATCAGCTCCGAGGACACCGAGTCAGTGCGCGGCTGGGCCGTTAATGGTAGTTTTGGCCCAGATGTAAAGTTGAATGACTATGCACTGGGAATCACCGACGAGTCTCGGCTCTTCTGCGGCATCTGCTGCAGAAAGGGCTGGCGGTAATATGTATACAGGGTTCTTCATCATTTGCCCGGGCTGCAGGCTTATTTGGGGGGTGGGGCAAGGCGTTAAGACCCCAGAGGGACCTTGTACCTGGAAAACCGGCAGATCCGGTTATTTTTCAATCACTCTGCCCCACCCATATCAACTGTACTGAGAAACACGGAGCATTTGACATGTGACTGACACTGCCCCAGCGCCACCAGCCTCACAGGGCCACTGCTGAGCACGTGCACTCCGACTGACTGTCCCAGCATTAACCTCACGGGAACTGCTTGACAAAGGAAGATCTTATGCAGTGGCGCGGGAATACACATAACATAAGATTACATAACAATCTATTTATCTTCCATGCATCTCACCCAGATCCCCTTTGATATTGAAGACGCAGAATATTCGGGTTGCATCCAAACTCAGAGGACTCTTCCTGCAATAGTTGTTGCCTTGAGAACACTGTCATGCAGACATGATCTTCGCATGAACAGGGAAGCAAAAGTTTTTCATGAAAAGGAGTGGTCCTGATTTCACCCTATTTGAATTGCATGTAAATATGCACAGTTTTTTTAATTAAAAAAAAAACCATTTTATTGGTCAAAACATAAAACAGCAGTACAGCAATGCAGTAAGGTCATGATATGCATCAGGTATCTAGACGTTGTGAGCTCGTCAACATTACATTAATAACATCACATTCCTACATTCTGAGATGGACTGCCGATAAAGAGCAGCCCCTCACTTTTAGCCTTTAGAAAAGCGCTAAAAACCTGGCTCTTTAACAACTAATCTATCGTGTCTATCCCGCCAGCACCGCTCAGATCCTCTGTTTCTAGCGCCAAGACGCCCTCGGGCATTCGCTGCGCTCTACAAATATGCCAATCAAATCAAATCAAATATCGGACACATTATCAAGTCTCATTCCATCACGTCGCAATTCAACAGTTGGAGACAGACATATATCCCCCCTGTATTTATTCCACATGCCCCACTTGCGGTCCCATTTTTTGGGGCATCCCGTGCTTGAAGACATCAACTGCCCAATCACGAACACTAGGAATCACACCCACGCCCCATTTCTGTGCAATGTTGCGTTTTGCAATAGCCCAACCCAAGGAGGCCCATGTTTTCTCGGTCTGTGTAAGGTCAGTGGTGTCCCAGACATTTAGTAATGCAAAAAGAACAATTGATGGACAGAATGCAGAACAATGTCATACATTCACCCCAGTACAGAGATCTGGGCCTAAATCCATCGTTTTTTTGCTCACCTTGCCATTCCAGTTTGGACCCAGCCATATGCAAATCAGTCTTGATCCTCTGCCCAATGGGAACAGTCCAGCCCGAACTGCCAGGCCAGGTCCTCCCTGAACTGGAAACAAGCATCCTAGGACCGGTTTCGGGCTTTCAGCCCTCATCAGCCAGGATAGCTTGACTCCAGTGGCATGGAGAGCACAGAACCCACATCTGGGCATACCCGTCCCACTCGGGGTGACAAATGCAAAAGAACAATTGATGGACAGAATGCAGAACAATGTCATACATTCACCCCAGTACAGAGATCTGGGCCTAAATCCATCGTTTTTTGCTCACCATGCCATTCCAGTTTGGACCCAGCCATATGCAAATCAGTCTTGACCCTGTGCCCAGTGGGAACAGTCCAGCCCGAACTGCCAGGCCAGGTCCTCCCTGAACTGGAAACAAGCATCCTAGGACCGGTTTCGGGCTTTCAGCCAGGATAGCTTGACTCCAGTGGCAGTTCGGGCTGGACTGTTCCCACAAGGAACAGGGTCAAGACTGATTTGCATATGGCTGGGTCCAATCTGGGGTGGTGTGGTGAGAAAAAGAATGATGGATTTAACCTAGATCCTTGTGACTGGTGGTGAATGTTTGCATTGTCCAGCATTCCGTCCATCAATTGCTTCTTTTGCATATGTCGCCCTAAGTGGGAAGGGTATGCCCAGACGTGGGTCCCGTGCTCACTACACCTCTGGATTCAACCTAGCCTGGCTGATGAAGGGTGATGCCCTGAAACCGGTCCCAGGATGCTTGTTTCCGGTCCAGGGAGGACCTGGCTTGGCAGTTTGGGCTGGACTGTTCCCACAAGGAACAGGGTCAAGACTGATTTGCATATGGCTGGGTCCAAACTGGGGTGGTGTGGTGAGCAAAAGAAT
This sequence comes from Calotriton arnoldi, assembly GCA_963921515.1. Lineage (NCBI taxonomy): Eukaryota > Metazoa > Chordata > Amphibia > Caudata > Salamandridae > Calotriton > Calotriton arnoldi. The sequence goes on from CAWUFW010013565.1 coordinate 192,769, forward strand.
GATGGATTTAACCCAGATCCTTGTAACTGGTGGTGAATGTTTGCATTGTCCAGCATTCCGTCCATCAATTGCTTCTTTTGCATATGTCGCCCTAAGTGGGAAGGGTATCCCCAGACGTGGGTCCCGTGCTCACTACACCACTGGATTCAACCTAGCCTGGCTGATGAAGGGTGATGCCCTGAAACCAGTCCCAGGATGCTTGTTTCCGGTCCAGGGAGGACCTGGCTTGGCAGTTCGGGCTGGACTGTTCCCACAAGGAACAGGGTCAAGACTGATTTGCAGATGGCTGGGTCCAAACTGGGGTGGTGTGGTGAGCAAAAGAATGATGGATTTAACCCAGATCCTTGTGACTGGTGGTGAATGTTTGCATTGTCCAGCATTCCGTCCATCAATTGCTTCTTTTGCACCAGACATTTAGTAAGCAAAGTTTTGGGAGGCCGTCAAAGTCTTACCCCCGCCCTTTCCATTTGTGTGGTAACGGCATCCCAATATGATCACGCAACTGGGCAGTCCCAGATGGTGTGATAAAAGGTCCCCTCCTGGCGACATTGTCTAAGACATAAGGGATCTGCCCGTCTACCCATTTTGACTAAGACACCCGCATCAAGGTAAGCTCGATGTAGGATCTTCAGTTGGACCAAACGTAGTCTCATGGGGATGGCCACCTCTCTAGGGGAGGCCAAGGCATCTCGCCAGTCGTCATCCTCGAATACACCCAGGTGTGACTCCCAGTGTTGCCGCAGACGCCACAGGGGGTCCGGGCGGTTGTCGATTAGCTTTTTATACGTGAGAGATATGGCTTTTTTGTTCATGTGATCCAATAGTAGCCTATCTTCTAGTGGAGAGGCCTCTGGAAGTGGATCGCCTCTGGGCAGCACTGCTTTGAGTGCGTGACTGATCTTCAAATATCAGAATGTTTCGGTCTGTGCGAGTTGGTATTTCTTCTGAAGGTCTGCGAAGGTGGCCAGTCTCCCTGAGTTCCATATGTCCCCTACCGTTGAGATGCCAATCAAATCCCGCTTATCAAACCCGGGGCAGGCACTCAGACGACCTAAGAATTCAGGCTCCCAGAGCGGTGTAGCGCGTGTGATTCTATTGTACCAACCCAGTTGCTTATTAACCCTATGCCAAGTTTCAATTGTGCGCGCAGTAGGCCCAGTGAGGTTTAATTTCCGTGGGTTTGTGTATAGTGGTCTATTATATCCGCCCTGTCCCATAAGACACCAGTCTGTGCGAAAGTTCGGGTCTTCATGTTTCCCGTGTGCCCATCGGTTAATCGCGACCAGTTGGGACGCTTGACAGTAAAGCTTGATATCAGGTAATGCAATGCCCCCATCATACCATCCCGCCGATAGTTTTTTCATGGCAATCCGCGGTGCCCGGCCGTCCCACAGCAGAGCGCGCACGGCATTGTCGATGATGGTGAAATAGGAGTCAGGGATTTTATCAGGGGTGTTCTGCAACACGTAGAGGAAGCGCGGTAGTGCCAGTATCTTGAAAAGGGCCGCACGTCCCAAGAGAGTCAGGGGGAGAGAGCGCCAGTGCTTGACATCGGCGCGGAAGCGTGTCAGGGGTTCGAGCAAGTTCGCCTCATAAAATAGGGCTGGGTCGGTCGTTATGTATATGCCTAAATAGTGGAAGCCCCCCGATGCCACCGGGATATCATACCCTCTTGGATTGTGCGGTGGTGTCCCCCACAGTATATAGAGCTGAGACTTGGACCAATTAATTGTATACCCTGAGTGGGTGCCAAATATGTGAAAGATATGGAGGACACGGCGGAGGGTCGATGATGGTGAGGCCATGTATAACAGAATAACATCCACGTACAATGAGATTCTCTGTCCATTTCAATCCACGGATCAGGGGGTCTCCCCTCACCCAAACCGCGAGTGGCTCCAGCACCAGGGCAAAAATTAGGGGCGATAAGGGACAACCCTGTTGGGTTCCTCTTTCTAATTGAAACTGTCTAGAGGTATGTTTATTCACTACAACTTGGGCAAGTGGGCAGGCATATAGTAGTTGAACCCATTTCATAAAGTTAGGTCCAAATCCCATCCTCTCCAAGACTGCGAAGAGGAAATTCCACTCGATGGTGTCAAATGCCATTTTGGCATCAAGAGACAGCAGGGCTGCATCCTCCCTAATCGTTTGGTGTCTGCCCAACACCCCGTTTAGTCATCTTAAGTTCAGGGCAGTATTCCGTCCAGGCATAAAGCCTGATTGGTCTGGGTGTACCAGTCCAGTGATATGGGGAATGAATCTGTTGGCCAGTAGTTTTGCTAGTATTTTTGCCTCTACAGTGAGAAGGGAAATGGGTCGGTATGCCCTGCAGTCGTCAAGTGGTTTACCCTGTTTGTGGATAACCACGATGGAGGCAGTTCTAATATCTTTTGGCAGCATCCCTTTTCCAAAGCTCTCAAGATACATTTGGAGCAGATAGGGGGACAATTCGAAGGCTATTGGTTTGAAGAATTCAATCGGGAGTCCGTTGGGTCCCATGGCCTTGCCCGAACGGACGTCGTGAATCGCCAATTGGATTTCCTGTTCCGTAGGTTCTTCCACGAGGGAGTCTCTATCTTCAGGGGACAAACAGGGGACTTTGATAGTCGAGAGCAATTCTTCAGCCACAAGCGTTGTGGTTGTCCCGGTTGATGTGTATACTGATGCAAAATAGGTGGTAAATGTGTCTGCTATCCGCTGAGGATCGGTGATTTCCTCACCGTTTGACCCAAGCAGTCGATGAACCCACCTTGATAACTGCTCTTTTTTTTCCAGCCAGGCAAGAAGCTTGCCTGTTCTCTCCCCATGTTCGTATATCTTATGGCAGTTTGATTTGTATTTCGCCTTAGCCGCCTCTGTAAGGAGCTGCTTATAGTCTAATCGCACGGCCGCCAATGACTGTTGCGCATCATGGTTGGGGGTTTGTGCTAGTGTCCTTTCCCTCTGTAGGATGTCTGCTTCAAGTTGTTCTAAGCGTTTGGTTAGTTCCCTTTTGTGGCCCACCATCAGAGCGAGAGCTCTGCCCTTCATCACCGCACCGAACGCACCCCAGAGGATTTGGGCTGAGGTGACCGAGCCTACATTTTCTTTAAAATACAGTTCGGTCTCTTTAATCAATGTCGCCTTGATATGTGGTATCTTAAGCGCCCAGGGCTTTATGGTCAGGGTCGTGCATCGTGGTTGGGAGCCAACTGTCATCTTCGTAAGAATAGGCGAATGGTCCGAGATACCCCGTGCTAGGCAGCGGGACTCAGAGAATTCATAGATGTCCTATGCGTGTGTGAACATATAGTCAATACGTGACTGGCTGTTATGGGCCCCGGAGTGGAACGTAAATTGTGCAGTGCTGGGATTAAGTTGTCGCCATATATCGACCAGGCCCATGGCGGATAGGAAGTCCGCAAGTTGGGATCCCCCCGTAGGGTCTCCGCGAGGTGGTAGGCGATCCGATGCGCCGTCCACTGTAAGATTGAAGTCTCCCCCCTGCACAAGTGTGCCAAGCGGGAGATCCATAAGAAGCTTTCCTAGGTCTTGCAATGTGGAGCGCTGCAGCCCGGGGGGAACATATGTCGACATGACATTAAGTGCTTTCCCTTCCCAGGTACCGGATAATGCGACAAGTCTACCTTGTCCTTCAGACCAGGTCTTATGTACCATGTATGGACAACCTCTACGTATAAGCATCCCCGTCCCCCGTGAACCCGATGTGAACCCAGCTTGTGCGGCTAGTTGATACCCCCATCTATTCGGGGCCCTACAGGAATTACCAACCAGGTGAGTTTCTTGAAGGAGGACGATGTCCGGTGCCTGTCTCTTCAGGTATTGAAGGACTATCCCTCATTTGATTTTGTCCCCCAGGCCATTGACGTTCCACGTTAGGAACTTAAGATCTACATGTGGTCCCATTTATGGAGGGATAAATGTAGCAGAAGCGGCGGAACTATGTCACTGGGTTTACCCTGTTGGTGCAATATATGAGTGGTCATGCCATGGGTTTGTGGGCCGGCCTGCTCCATTGTGCAGTTTGAGAACGACCTATTGATAGTGTACAGGGGCGTCTCTCTTGGATCCCACGCCACCTCAGTGTAAGCATAAATAGTGACCTGTGATGTTATGTAAAAATAGCATTGCTGTACAGAACTAGAACTTCAAAAACTACCCATCCCGACTCCCAAAACTCCCTCCACCCCCGTCACTGCCTCCCAGCTAGACGGATTCGAATAACCTGTACCCCCAACAGTACAGAGTGCCCGTCGCCCTCCCAACCCTTTAGTGAGGGAACGTGGACCTAACCCGCACCTCCCATCCCTTGGTAATAAAACATGTAATTTGAGCCCTAGGAACTGTTATATAACATAAAGTATACTCATCACTGTCCCCGAGCGTGCTTCTCGAGGCCCACAAAACGATAATAATCAAAGTCAGCCGGAGGCGAGACCCTATGGCGGAACAGCGGATTACATAGGTAGTATCAAGTCCACATCTCGCTCTACTTAGTCTGTGCTGGTCTGACACCATCCAGACGATTGGTCCTAAGGCATCTTCAAGGCTAGGCTTCCCAGTCCGTTACGCATATTCCCCTGTGTTGTTCTTCCTTTCTTTGCTTGATGGGTCCCTGAAATTATTGTTGGTAGTGGCATTCAGCGTTGTTTTCGCTCTGGGCGTCCGCCTTCCCCCGTTTTATGTCATTCGTCGAGCCAATCCATCACCTCGGAGGGATCCGTGAAGAACCAGCTCCTGCCATCCGCCTCGACACGCAATTTCACAGGGAATAACACTGCATATTTAAACTCACGTTCTCTGAGGGCCTTCTTTGCCTCCAAGAAGGAGCGTCTCTGTTTTTGGACCATGGTAGTGAAGTCAGGAAAGAAGGTTATTGTACAGTTCTCAAATCTAAGAGGGGGTGCACTGCGAGCCGTTTGAAGGATATGATCCCTATCCTAGAAATTGAACACTCTCGCAAGGATAGGTCACGGGGGAGCCCCGGGCCTGGGTCTGCCCCCGGGAACTCGGTGGGCTCTCTCAATTGAGAAATAGTTGGATAGATTTTTGGCCTGTAGATGTTTGGTCACCAGTTCCTCGACAAAGAGGTCTGTTGCCAGCCCCTCCCCCCTTTCGGGCACCCCCAGGATGCGGATGTTATTCCTCCACGACATCCCCTCATAATCATCCAGCTGGGCCACCAGATGTTCAGTCTTTTGCTGCAATTCCGAAATTTGTTTGCCCAAAACAGATACGCCTGTGGCAAGTTCCTGGGTGACGCTCTCAACTTCCTTCACCCGAGAGTCCATTTTGCAGAGATCAGCTCTGAGGAAAGATATATCAGTGGCCACTGAATCAATGCGGCCCTCAAGCGAGGTGCGGACTCCATTAATGGCGGCTAGCACATCTTGGAGCGTGGGTGGAACTTGCTCGTCTCCCTGTGATTGGGTGTGCTGATTAGGCTCTGATGTTAGTTGTCCCCCTTCTGATGCCTTAAGAGAGGCAAACTTGTCAATTTTCTGCTGGTGTGTCGACCGATAATATGCAATGTTTTGTCTCCTGCTGAAAATGATGCCTGTATTGGGCAATAAATTGGGGATTCAAACACCCGGGCTACACTCTAGCCACTTTAATGCCTCAAACAAGTAATCAGCAGGTGAAAGGCGACCAGCTAAAGCTTATAAAATGATGGGCTACATATCACGTTCCACTGCTGTGTTTTAGTAAGTTTGTCTCCTTGCAGCAAGAAACATGTTTTTTCATTCATTAAAACCAGCAAGCGATGTTTCAGCTAGTGGATGATGAGTAGGCCTGGTCAAAATTTGTAATTATGCCAGAGTAATCAGAGATATTTTGGTAATTTTGCGTCACCCTCGTGGCACAAAATTACAAAAACGTATTCGATTATGCCTGCTTGTGTACTTTAGAGTAATTTGGGGCAAAAATGCCTACTGCAAGAGCATAGGAACAGACCGCGAGCATATGCTGGCTGCTGCTGTTTGTGTTCTTTTGCATTTAGCACCATTTTCTTAGCGCAAAATGTATCCACGGATCCATTTTGGATGTGAGGATGCATTTTGCACTAAGAAAACTACACATGCAGGGATATGCTCTTCACGGAATTCTGAATAATGTTGTGTAAATTTGTGATAAATTCACATAATTACGGTACATCAAATTACACGAGTTACGCCCACCACAGTTAATGAGACAAACGCAGCACATCCATAATTTCATGGGAAAATGCCACAGCCATGTAATGGTGTAATTGCAACATTCATGCATGTGAATCACCCTGCTTCAGTCATGCTGACCTTTCACTTGACAAGTGAATGCCTTGGCTCCAGGACTATCGGCCTCTCAAAGGCACACAGGATCATCTGTCATTTGACTGCTCCAGGTCCAGCCCTGCTTGCCTTTGGTCTGAAATGCCCACAGCCCTTTACAGCACCCAGTGCCACATTACATAAGCTCAGGGTGCACCCAGAGAGGTACACACCCTTCCCACCAGTGCGAGGCAATGGCACATTTCTACAGCCTCTTTGGTTAGAATACGGGTCATATTTAATAAAACAGAACACAATGAAAATATCCTTCTTAAATTTCAGCAACTTATATTGTACAGTTTCATAAGCTGTTTTGCAACCAGTTTAGTCAAACAGAACATCTCTACCACGTATCACACTAATCTAACATCACAAACGAATCTAGCCCAGAGTAGGACAATTTATATTTTTTAAATTTGAGAAGCAAGTACCTTTCAGAGACTTCGAGCCTATCTCAGCGCTCCCACCCAAAATCACGTGGGTGAACCACACACAAGCATGGGAAGTGATCCCAGGCCACCACCCAAATAGGCAACTATTCCAGTCCCTACCCCCACAATCACCAGATTTTGAGGGGATCCAGCCCCAGTAAAGAGGGCAGTATCAGAAGCCCTGTGTCCCTACCATTATAGGGCACCTCGCAGGCAATATTCCTTCTAATTTTTTTCCTCTGTGTGCGGTGGTCCCTGTGCGCAGTATCCAAGGCTATGTGCGCCCACCAACTGGACATGCAAGCGAGTGCTACGCTCAGCAATATAAATCTTATGGCAATTACCACTCCAAACTTCTGTTTACAGCGAGAGCGAAAACAGGTGCATTACACACATATAGCTCTATATAATAGGGTCTTGAGACAGTTTTGCAACGTAAATACATACCTTTGTGACTTGAATTGTTTACTCCTGTAGCACCTACACCCTAGGTTTAGAAAAGGACTGGACATGGAAGGTTGTACCATTATAACATTTTACTGACCAGCAGGGTTGATGCAAGCAGTTAAAAGGAGGCATCTATTATTGAGCTTGAACCCAGATCCATGCTGGTCATGTCAGTGAAATATGCTGACATTTTTCCTACTGTAAATTGCCGACACCAGGGCACATTGAGCAGCGCCCGCAGGTAACCTGCATTATTGTCACGAACAAGAATATGCAGACAGTGAATGGGCTCTCTTATTTACAATTTAAGTTGGCCCAAAAGAAAGGCCTCATTCAAAGGGTAATCAGTCCTACTTTTATTAAAAAAAAATAAGCCTGGCTGGGGGTCACTGGGAGCCTAATACATATACACAAAGCAATGGAGGGGAAACAAAGGTACATAACTTATCACTTTACAAGTCAAGTACTTTAGAGAAACATTTGAGGCAGGCTTTTGACTTTGTTTACCCCTTGTGTATAAACTGTATGCAGGTACCGTAAGAAGGTAGGCATATGTTAAGAGTGCATGGCTGGGAGAAACAAAAAGTCTGGATTTAAAATGTAACAGTGCTGTATTTATAAGACTTTACTACTATGCAATGGAACCTTTTTAGCAGCTTTATAAGACACATTGATAAAGAAAACCATAAGGTTCCAAACCCATGCCTTTCAGTTTGCAAGAAGCTGGTTCATAGTGTCTTGTGTGTGAATACAGTGCCTTGTGTGTGAATGTAAAACTATCTCGGCACAGCACCCACAGTGCTTGTGTGTGAATCTAAAACATTCTACTCCCAGTACATAGAGCCCTCACTAGGAAAGCTGTGTGTATCAACGTAACATTTCCTTGTCACAGATAATACAGAGTTCTCTAGAGAAGACGTGTGAATGTAAAACTGTCTAGACACCACACATACGGAGCTCTCTAGGAAAGACGTGTATGGCAATGTAAACCTATCTGAGTGCAGTGCATACAGGGCTGTGTGAGTTATTGTAAACCTATCCGGATTCAGTACATACAGTGCTCACTGGGAAAAGTGTATGTGCCAATGTAAAACTATTTGGGTGCAGTGAGTACATGGCTCACTGGGGATGACGTGTGCCTGCCATGCATACAGTGTTGTGTGTGTCAATATAAAACTATCCGAGGGTAGTACATGCAGTGCTCGCTAGCGAGCAAGCATGCAAATGACAAATATTTGTGCAAAGTACAACACAAACTAGAACACGCATTTGCAATGCAACAGGTCTCGCATTTTCAAAACTTTGACCTATTGCTATTGTAAATGACAATGCCTTTTATTTATGTGTTGTTTTTTAAAAAACATAAATAAAAGGCATTGTCATTTACAATGCCAATAGCTAAAAATCTCGCAATTGTGAGACCTATTGCATTGCAAATGCTTATTTTAATTATGCATTTTATTGATATTGTAAGTAGGTAGCTAGCTTCACAGCCCTATAGCCTGCTGCCGAGGGCTACACCAGTTGTTAAAGGTCTTGAACCCGAGTTATGATCCTGAGTCGTGATAGGCTTTGCATGACATGCTTAACTCTTGTGTACATGTGTAGACTAAGCAAGGATGGTTTTGTCTAAGCCTGTGATCTGTGTGCTGGTAGGCCTGCGACAGATGGGACCCATTTTAAAATGTATGTGGACCAAAGGCACAGTGCTGCTGGGCTCACCCTAACTCAGTTGGGTTCAAGAGTTCAAGTAACAGCTATACCGTTGGCTGTATTCCAAGTGTTGCATACTGTAATGCACTTGTAATATGGATTACAGAACATGTACCACGTTTGTGAGAGAGTATACCATACACCAAACTCTATATGATACCATAAATTGGCTTAAATTATATTTTCCGATTGGGGCAAGGTACAGAGACAACAGACCGTTCTAAACATTGGTTTGTATGGGAATTCAGATTTAGGGTGAATTTCACCCTATCTGTATTTATTCACATATGTGTAAATGAGTTTTGTTTATGCTAGTTCTGTCTTATGTTGAAAGCTATAATAACTGATAAAACTCCACTGAAGCGGAAACAACCCTGGCCAGTGTAAGCCTATAATCACTGATAAACAACTGCACAACCTCAAACTATAATGTCATTCAATGAAAACACAGTGAGAGAGAATGAGTCATTTTTATTTTGTTCCAAAGGGGCCAAAACGATGTAATTTTATTATACAATAAAACATCAATAAATACTTGTCTAAGATTATTCTGCTTGAATTTTGTTGTTTAGAGATGCCACTCAGATATTGTTTCTTCTTTTATTTGTTTCGTCCAGGTTTGTGTAGTGGCATTAATGGTGCAGGGTTTAGAAGCATATTTTAGGTCTAATCCATTCATTATTTACAGTGTAGAGAATCTGGGAATATTAAATCATGTTTGATCTTTTGGCAATGTTTAATTCTTTCATTGATAGGTGAAATGAGAAGCTCATAAGAATCTTGTCCAGTATTGTCTATCACATTTGTCCACAACAACAAAATGAGTAAAATCCTTTGATTCATCAGCCCCCTTTCTAACATGTCAGTACTGATAGCAGGTCACCTGCCAGACACCTCAGGCTTTAAACATTTAATGCAAGGGGTAGTGACAGGTACCTATGGGAGAGGATTGGCACCATGCACATGGGAAAGTGGTGAAAACATGTCACAAGACTTTCCCCATGCCAGCAAAATTCATACCTGCAAGGTGACTTAATTTTGCGTGATACCCTAAGCTAATCCTGGCTTTTATCCAACTGCACTATACTGCTGGGGTGTTGGAGCCCATAGCTACAAAGTTAACACCAAAATTTCAAGTCTCAGTATAGAACGTAGTCTGTTAAAAAGTCAGGACTGACTTAAAGTGAGACACTTGGCAGCTATGCCCACACAGCCGCACCACCACCATAATGCAGTAAGGCAATAAGTGCAGAAAAGCAGTGGCAAGTATGCTAAAGCCTCAAGTTTCAGGTGTCTTAAAATGCAGGGCTACCAACTAATCTGGTGTAACTCAAAATTCTAAAGGTTTCACAATGTACTATGCTGTTGGCAGGGTTGACCACCCCTACAATGTGATAGTATTCTGTAAGGAGTAGGTGAATGACACCCATTTGCATCCAGGAATTTGTTTATTAAGACATAGTAATATAGCTTGCTTTGTTAATCTATTAATAGTCATGTAAATGAGACAGAGACCTGACAGAATGAGTGTGGGACATAATGAGATGCGAGTGTGAATTAGGGTGCAATACACTGACTTACTATGCTTACAACATTTTTACAAAAATCCATTGTACCACCTGCGCTCTGCTCACCTCACCCTCGTACAGGCACCATGCATCCGCTGCTGCTGCACCGGCGGTTGATCCTTCTCCCACCTCGTCACCAGATCCTGGAACACCCCTCCACCTTCGAACAGCACACTCATTAGCAGACTTCAGGAAGGGACTCAATACCTGGCTCTTCGACTGAGACCCTCAGCCCAGCACCTGAATACCCTCACGGGTGATAAGCCACTCTTTATAAGTACAGTTTGATTGATTGTATGCATTGTGAATGGACAGACACTACATACCTTGCATTACTTCTCCTTTAAATTAAATATATGCTTTTTAACAATTACTGCAGAAGCAATGAGGTTTACAAACACTGGAGCACACCTTTTTTGTCTATTTTAGGGGTTAGGCAGCTGAATAAACATAGATAAGCACGGATTTCAAAAAGTCTGGAAAACACTGAGAAAACACCACTAAAATCCATAAAACATATACACTGAAAACAGCACAGCCTATTTATGTTGTTATACACTCTTGTTGGATCTGGATCGCTGGTGCTCTCAGTTGGCAATTCACAGGCTCCATTCCAGTGCGGATTCGGTTTTGCGCTAGAAAAAGGGGACAGGCTGTGAATTTCGCAGGCTGATCCTCCTGATAGTTAGGTCAGGAGATATGTGGATATTATCAGTATGAAAAAATAGGAGAGGGCAGCCTCTTCACTCCACATAGGAGGACCCATTGCAGATATATAGGGGCCGATTCCGATCTCGGTCGGAGGCGAATCGAGTCGCACGGAAGGGAAAATGCAGCCCCGTCCGGCCGGACAAGTACGATGCGCTTTCCGTACGCGCCGAACCCGTCGCTACGTCCAGCACATCAAAGCTTCCGGGAGAGGCGCACATAAGCTCCGATTCGCGCCACAACACGATCCACGGCTACGAGGCGAACACGCCAGCGACGAGGACGACGCGAAGCAACGAGAAAGACGAACGAGACGAACCAACCATGAATCCCTTCGTTCCGATCCTACCAATATTCTACATTTACTACCGGAACAGGCACGGACGCGTACGGCGCAGAAGGTAAGTCAGACACCAACCACAAAAACATACAACACGTACACGACACATCACACACACACAGAGGGATGCAGAATTTACTTACACCAGCAACAGCAGCACCATAGGGGCGGGATGCCCATCACCAATGCCACATATGCACACAGGGGCCTGAATGCGCACCACCACCCCTACCCAGGGGGCCGGATGCCAACCACCACTACCACCCTTAGCCAGGGGGTGCCAGATGCCCACCACCACTACCACCCTTACCCAGGGGGCTGGATGCCTACCACTACTACCACCCTTAGCCAGGGGGTGCCAGATGCCTACCACTACTACCACCCTTACCCAGGGGGCTGGATGCCTACCACTACTACCACCCTCACCCAGGGGGGCTGGATGCCTACCACTACTACCACCCTCACCCAGGGGGGCTGGATGCCTACCACTACTACCACCCTTAGCCAGGGTGGTGCCAGATGCCCACCACCACTACCACCCTTAGCCATGGGGGTGCCAGATGCCTACCACTACTACCACCCTTAGCCAGGGGGCTGGATGCCTACCACTACTACCACCCTCACCCAGGGGGCTGGATGCCTACCACTACTACCACCCTTAGCCAGGGGGTGCCAGATGCCCACCACCACTACCACCTTTAGCCAGGGGGTGCCAGATGCCCACCACCACTACCACCCTTACCCAGGGGGCTGGATACCTACCACTACTACCACCCTTAGCCAGGGGGCTGGATGCCTACCACCACTACCACCCTTAGCCAGGGGGTGCCAGATGCCCACCACCACTACCACCCTTAGCCAGGGGGTGCCAGATGCCCACCACCACTACCACCCTTACCCAGGGGGCTAGATGCCTACCACCACTACCACCCTTAGCCAGGGGGTGCCAGATGCCCACCACCACTACCACCCTTACCCAGGGGGCTGGATGCCTACCACTACTACCACCCTTAGCCAGGGGGTGCCAGATGCCTACCACTACTACCACCCTTACCCAGGGGGGCTGGATGCCTACCACTACTACCACCCTTAGCCAGGGTGGTGCCAGATGCCCACCACCACTACCACCCTTAGCCATGGGGGTGCCAGATGCCTACCACTACTACCACCCTTAGCCAGGGGGGCTGGATGCCTACCACTACTACCACCCTCACCCAGGGGGGCTGGATGCCTACCACTACTACCACCCTTAGCCAGGGGGTGCCAGATGCCCACCACCACTACCACCTTTAGCCAGGGGGTGCCAGATGCCCACCACCACTACCACCCTTACCCAGGGGGCTGGATGCCTACCACTACTACCACCCTTAGCCAGGGGGGCTGGATGCCTACCACCACTACCACCCTTAGCCAGGGGGTGCCAGATGCCCACCACCACTACCACCCTTACCCAGGGGGCTGGATGCCTACCACTACTACCACCCTTAGCCAGGGGGCTGGATGCCTACCACTACTACCACCCTCACCCAGGGGGGGCTGGATGCCTACCACTACTACCACCCTTAGCCAGGGGGGTGACAGATGCCCACCACCACTACCACCCTCAGCCATGGGGGTGCCAGATGCCTACCACCCTTAGCCAGGGGGGGCTGGATGCCTACCACTACTACCACCCTTAGCCAGGGGGGTGCCAGATGCCCACCACCACTACCACCCTTACCCAGGGGGGCTGGATGCCTACCACTACTACCACCCTTAGCCAGGGGGGTGCCAGATGCCCACCACCACTACCACCCTCAGCCATGGGGGTGCCAGATGCGGGATGGAGGAAGGAGACCTGGTGCCTGAGCTGCAGGGCGGCGGCGGGGTCTTGCTCTTACGACTCCGGGGGGACTTGCGGGTGGGGGCCTCAGTCTGTCTGCGCCTGGGGGAGGGTGTCCGGGGGCGAGGGGCACTCTGCTCCGTGTGGGTGGGCTTCCTCTTCCCCTGAATGCTGTATCAGCTGGATCGGAGGGGAAGAGGCCGAGGTCACTGAGGAAGAGCCGCTGGGTCTTTGGGGTTGCAGGTGAGGCAAGGGAGGGTGTTTTGGAGGGAGAGGCAACTGAGGACTGCGCAGTGCTCGTGGATGCGTGTGTGTGTTCCAGGGCCCCATCCCCTGTGAGTCTGGTTTCAGTCCCCTGACTGTGCGTGCGTGTGCGTTTTGTTTGTGGCGTGTGTGTCTGTGTGCTGGATGTGTGTGTGCTGGTGTGTGCCTGTGCCGGTGTGTGTGTGCTTGGGACGGAGTAAGGTGCTGGGGAGTGTGGATGGAGCAGAGGCAGGAGGGGTGAGGGACTGTCTGAGGAGGGACACTGCTGCCGTCAGGGAGGAGTCCATGGACCTATTGCCCCTCTGTAGGTCAGACATGCCCGATGAGATGCCCTCCATGAACGACACCAGCTGAGTCAACAGAGCGGTGTGCGCATGGAGGACACTCAGCATGGCTGTCTGCCCTACATGGAGCTGGCAAAGGAGGTACACAGACTCCTCACTCAGGGCAGCAGGGGACACAGGGGCAGGGGTGCGGTGCCTGGCCCAAAGGAGACACGCTCCCGAACATGGGAGCCTCCACGGACCTGGGGAATGGGAGCCGATGGGAGGGCGGTGGTGGTGCTGGTGGTGGCGGGGACAGCAACACTAGCTGGGGTGTGGTGGCTGCTGACACCCGCCTCCATAAGGGAGTCATCCTCCGAGTTGCTCTGGTCCTCAGCTGAGGTGGATGGTGCTGAGGACTCCTCAGTGTGGCTCCCCTCGCCCTCCGTGCCACTGGGTCCCTCCGACCACTCCTCGGCTGCTGAACCAGTCTGGCTCTCCGGCTCCTCCTGGTCCGTGGAGCTGTCCCCTTCCGTGGCCGTGGATGTATCTGCAAACAATGGGGAAACAGACAGACATCAGTCACCTGCACCAAACGCACACACCACTGTGAGCACAGCACATTACAGAGCAAGCCCTGGCATCATTAGTTGTACATTGCTAAAAGTGCCCTAACTGAACAGGAGAAGCAAATTGTCAGTCTGATGCCAACCATGGCACTCACATCCCACATGGCCTTGCACCCATCTGTCTGGTGTCTGTTGGATAGCAACACCCCAGTGTGGACACATGCACCAACTACACAGTAGTTGGACAGTGCAGAGGACATGGTGTAGCATGTGGACATGCACACATCACAACTCTTGCCACTGAGTCAGTACAGGTTTCCGGATGAAAGGGGCGCCCAGAGTCAAATAGGATATGCATGTGATGCATACCAGCGACAGACACCATGATGCACCCATGTCCTGATAGCCATCGCCACAATGGTGTGCATGTAGCACATGTCACTCCCCTGCAGGATCACCAATAAGTAGACACATGCCATGGCGGAGGCATGACTGCTAAGTCATACATCACTGTCTCAGTGATGTATGACTTGGCAGCCAGACAACAACACTCTGCACTGTGTCACAATAGTAGGTCATGGGGAATGCAAGTCCTGGAGCTGCACAAGTGCACATGTACATCCCCCACACAACACATCATCTTAACCCTCATCTGTCCAGGTCATACCAATTGGACATATGGGAGACCTGTGACACTACCCTCTGAACCTGAGCCCCTCACAATATGCTGTGAATGGGGAACAGCTGCCTGAACTTCACATTCGCATACCCCAGTCTGCACGGGCAGCTGATCAAACACCTATGTGACACACAAGTATCGTCTCCTATGGTCACATCTCCAGTGGCATGCTGAGCCCCTACCGAGAAACACCCCAGCAGTCCTGGCAACAAATCCACAGCACACTGACACAGAGGCAGACACCTGAGGGGTCAAATCACTGCGCACAATGTGTCAGCTGATACACGGGAGTGGGAGTACAGAGTGCATTGCATGGCCTGGAGTAGGCATGACTGTCCTGCCCCACATGAATGAGGGATGAGCCCTGGACAGTGGATAGCTGGCTATGTATGTGTGACACACGTAATCTGCATACTCCTGGGGCCCAAACATTGTTCCCACCCGCTGCATGGGTGTGTGCCACATACCCCAGGCACATGTGGTGGCTCAGCTCAGCAAGTGGACCGCATATCAAAGCAACACGCAGATTACATGTCCGAACACAGGCGTTGTGTGAACAATGGACCCACCCATGATGCCCACAACAGAGTTAGGGAAACAGATGCTGTCCCCCACCTTTAGTGAAGCAAACTGCAAGGACACAGTCCCAAGTGACACAATTCCCTGAATGTAAGGGCCACACCTGGGTATCAGATGAGGAGTGGGCAGTGCACAATAGAGGGACATGGCTCCTGTACAACATGACTGCTGTACTGTGGCAGTTGAACCAGGCCAGAGGAGGGCACAAAGCATGTAATACAGAGTTCACAGTGCAGTCTTTGACTCACCCCTCCTTGCTGCTGTCTGGCCTTCAGCTGCCCATCCAGGTCTGGAAACACCACCGCCAGGATCTGGAGCATGTGGGGGGTCAGGGTCCGTGTTCCGCCCCTCCTGCGAGGAGGCGACAGCTTCAGCTGGACCCGTGCAATCCTCCGGGTCCAGCCCTGAAGGTCCTGCCACCTCTTCTGGCAGTTGCGGATCCGGCGCTTGTAGACCCCCACGGACCGGACAGCCCGGACGATGTCCTTCCAGATCTCCTGCTTCCGATGGGCATTAACCTGTCAGGATGACAAAGTGAAAAGGCCATTACTACACATGCAACATATCCGTGCATGACACAGTTGTATATACATGTCTCATTCACAGGGGCACATGATGTACACAGGCAGTGCAACGCTGCCCATGGACACTTTGCCAGACGTCACTACATGGTATCATTGCATGGGAAGTAAAACCTTGTTCAAATGCACTGTCACTGCACCATACCTGTCCAGTGCATGTCACTACACACTATGGGGGTGACAACTACTCAGTGAGCCTGCTAGCCAGTGGCGTACAGACTTTCAGCCTTGCTAGTCAGACAAAATGCACATTCAGAAAGGCAGTGCACAGAACACTCACCTGCTCCCCTGGTGTCCCATACAGCTTGCTGTACTGTGGAAGTAGGCTGTCCAGCAGGGCCTGGTTCTCCTCAAGGCTGAAGGCTGGGGCTCTCTCCACAGTACGTGCCATTGCAGGGTCCAGAGGGGCAGAGACAGCAGCAGTGCAGTGGCAGATGTCGTCCTGGAGCATGTAGTGCAGGCAAGTGAGCTCTCAGGGGAACAGTCAGCAATATATATGTGCTGGAGAGGCAGATACTGTCCCTTGTGTCCAAAGTGATAGGTCCAAGTCGTTTGCATCTTCTGAATCTGGCCAATCCAGGGAATAGCAGCACCAATACATGCCCACGGCATCCTTCAAATCTTCAACTTCATGACATATATGATTTTGCAACATTGTTGTGGGTGACCAACTGAATTTCCAGCAACCGACTCGTTCGAATTTCGAAAACGCGTCCGTTGCCAGGCAAGGCCATTGTCAATGGGTGCGCACCGATCGGTCCATTGCGGTACAACGCTTACAGGGGTACAACGCGTACCCGCACACATTGAATGCAATGGGCCGGCCGGGGGCACCGATCGGTCCATTGCGGTACAACGCATACAGGGGTACAACGCGTACCCGCACACATTGAATGCAATGGGCCGGCCGGGGGCACCGATCGGTCCATTGCGGTACAACGCGTACAGGGGTACAACGCGTACCCGCACACATTGAATGCAATGGGACGGCCGGGGGCACCGATCGGTCCATTGCGGTACAACGCGTACTAGGGGTACAACGCGTACCCGCACACATTGAATGCAATGGGCCGGCCGGGGGCACCGATCGGTCCATTGCGGTACAACGCGTACAGGGGTACAACGCGTATCCGAACACATTGAATGCAATGGGCCGGCCGGGGCACCGATCGGTCCATTGCGGTACAACTGCGTACAGGGGTACAACGCGTACCCGCACACATTGAATGCAATGGGCTGGCCGGGGCACCGATCGGTCCATTGCGGTACTAACGCGATACAGGGGTACAACGCGTACCCGCCACATTGAATGCAATGGGCCGGCCGGGGCACCGATCGGTCCATTGCTGATCAACGTGTACAGGGGTACAACGCGTACCCGCACACATTGAATGCAATGGGCCGGCCGGGGCACCGATCGGTCCATTGCGGTACAACGCGTACAGGGGTACAACGCGTACCGCACACATTGAATGCAATGGGCCGGCCAGGGGCACCGATCGGTCCATTGCGATTTAACGCATACAGGGGTACAACGCGTACCCGCACACATTGAATGCAATAGGCCGGCCGGGGGCACCGATCGGTCCATTGCGGTACTAACGCGCATACAGGGGTACAACGCGTACCCACACACATTGAATGCAATGGGCCGGCCGGGGCACCGATCGGTCCATTGCGGTATTAACGCGTACAGGGGTACAACGCGTACCCGCACACATTGAATGCAATGGGCCGGCCGGGGCACCGATCGGTCCATTGCGGTACAACGCGTACAGGGGTACAACGGCGTACCCGCACACATTGAATGCAATGGGCCGGCAGGGGGCACCGATCGGTCCATTGCTGATCAACGCATCCCTGTACAAGTGACTGGCATATGTCACCATGCCTGTCTCAGATGGACATATGCCAGCCACAGATAGCTCCCAGGGAGTGAGGGGCACACCTACAACACGACAGCCTGTCCAAACTGTATGATAAGGCATGTAAGGCTGCATTTCCTATTGTGTGTATGTTGTTGTACATGTTGTCCTGTGGGTGTCACCTGGGGGCAGCCACCCCCAGGCTGTGCACGTGTTCATGGGGACAGGATCCTGGGTGTTACGTGTACATGACCACTGTGATGTGCAACTGTTCATATCTGTGCATGTGCCATGGTCACATTTCACGGTGGTGTATGTGTATGTCATGTCACATACCCCCTGAGTCCCATGTGGGACGGTATGTTTGAGCCAGGGTGTCCCAGTGGCACAATAGTGATGGTCCTCCACAGTCTGTGTGCATGTAGTGTTTACAATGTCTCTGATTTCATGTGCACAATGGGAGACAGTCTCCACATCCACGTTGTGTGTGCATGGACTTTGATGTTGTGCGTGTGTGTGTCACAGACGTCCATGTCTGTCCTGCAGTGGCAAGTGGGACCACTACCTGTGGGGGTCATAGTTGTTTTGCTGTGGTGTATACATGATACTCCATGTAATGCCAGTGTCCATGTGGCAATACAGGGTCCCTGGGTATGTACCTGTCGTTGAGCTGTGATGCCTGGGGCACATCTGTCGTCACATGTCACTGTGGGGGTGATTGTGACACGGCAGCAGGAGATGGGAACTGTGACACGGCCTCATGATATCCAATGGGCCAACCTGGGACTTATTGATGCCACTTGTTGGACCGTGATGACAGATGTTGGCCATGTATGTACCATACATGTCCTTACGGAACTGCACACTTCATGTAGTTGTGCCTCATAATGATGTATGTTGGGATATTGAGTGTGTTCAATGCCGCATATGTGGGCTGACTGACAATCTTGCTTACTCCTCCTCTGCACTGCAGGGCTCCTGCTGTCCATCGACCATTCCCAGACCTGGCAACGATGGTGGAACGGGACAGCATCCGACGGTACCGCTTCACCAGGCAGCTGATTGAGGATTTGGCAGTGCAGTTGGCCCCACATTTGCAGCCTGGCCGGCCGTATCCTACAGCGCTGACCCCCAAGGTGAAGGTGATGGCAGCCCTACACTTCTTTGCCACCGGTACCTTCCAACATACTGTGGCGACTGCTGGTGGGATGTCACAGACCATGTTGAGCCGTGTGCTCCGTGATGTTTTGGTGGCAATGTTGCTATTCCTGAACCGGTACATCTATTTCCCTAGACTGCGACGACTCACTGACGTGAAGAGTGACTTCTATGCCCTGGGGAGGATGCCGCATGTCATTGGCTCCATTGATGGGACACATGTGGCTTTGGTACCACCACAGGCCCAGGAGCAGGCCTACCGTAACCGCAAGCACTACCACTCGGTCAATGCACTGGTGGTGTGTCTTGCAGATATGACCATCACACACGTGTGTGCCCGTTTCCCTGGTTCAGCACACGATGCCTTTGTGATGAGGAGTAGTCGCATCCCCAGGATGATGGCACAGATGCAGAACCAGCGTGCCTGGCTTGTCGGTGTGTACTGACTTTGTGCCATTGTGTGTGATCTGATCTGTAGTATTCCGCCCACTTTTCCAAGTCAGCTAATGTGCACTTGTCTGTCCGTAGGTGACTCGGGATACCCCAACATGCCGTGGTTGCTGACACCCCTCAGGAACCCTGTGACACCAGCCCAGATGCGCTACAATGAGGCACATGGTCGGACCAGGAGAGTGATTGAGCGGACATTTGGTCTCCTGAAGAGCCGCTTCCACTGCCTGGACAAGACCGGAGGGTCCCTCCCATATGCCCCTGCGAAAGTGTGCAAGATTATCATCGTCCGCTGCATGCTCCACAACCTGGCAGTGCGGAAGGAGTTGCCTCTCATCCAGGATGACAATGACCAACATCCGCCACCTGTGGAGGATCCTGGCCTGGACCACGATGCCAGTGATGATGATGATGATGATGAGGGTGATGTCCGCACACAGCTCATCACCAACTTCTTTAGCTGAATGTGAGTATCCTGAGGTGTCATGTCAATGATGTGAGTTGGCATGATATGTGTAGGTGGTGCTCTGGTGCTGTTGGAGTGTGTCCATGGGCTACTTGACTGGATGTGTGTAGCGATGTGTGCTTACAGGTGGGCTGTACTCCCCAACAGTGTTGACATGCTAACTTGGTTCGGGGTGGGTATCTTGTAACATGTATTGTGCATGAGTTTTTCTGTTCTGTCCTGTTCTCCATTGCTTTTGACTGTGTGTCATTTCTGTCCTTCACAGGGTACTTTCAGATTCGTTTGGTCAACTGTGTCCATCGACGACGTGATTGCACTTCCAGGGTGGTAGCTGTTGTGTCCCTACAGGTGATGTGCGCCACACCCATGGACTTCCTTCCGTCTACAGTTGTTGACTGTGTGCCCGCTGCCAGGTGGGATTACCTTGCAGCTGTAGTGGTTACGACATGTTGCAACTGTGTAATAAACCTGTGCTTCACTTTGTGATGTGCGTTGTCTGTGGTCACACATTTGACTGCCATTTGCTTACTGCACCTGTGGGCTACTTGACTTCAACTGGGAATGGGTGTGATGTCTGTGCATTGCACCGTCTTCCCTGGCAACATCAGTGTAGGCAATGAGTCAGATGGCCTAGGTGTGTATGTGTTGTGTAGCCCTGGTGGTGTGTCTCCCTCATATGTGTCACGTTGCCTTTACTCACATGCCTGTGTTGTACTTGCTGTTGCAGTTCGCATACACAGTGTAATTTTGCAGTTCATCATCCCCATAACAGCACCCACGTTGGAATCACAACAGTGGCAAGTATGGTGTATTAGTGTGTTTATTGTGATACATTTGTGTGAATAGTGCATAGGATGGGTAGTGCTGTACATAAATCTTGCAATCAGAAGTTCCTAGGTGAATTGAAAGTCCTGGTAGACAAAATCCCCAGTATCGGGGCCACAGTTGTCTGAGACATTGGTCCAACTTGTACTCCCCATGCAATGTGTGGGAGTAGTGTTGCCGTCAACAGGGTGAACAGTCTGTGCACAAAGGTGAACATCCAGAACAGGTTCAGGCTTCCTGGGAGTTGCGCTTGGCCATCGGCCTCTCACTTGCCACTCCTCGGACGACCCCTCTTCTTTGGGGGGGGGGCCCTCAAGTACAGGCTGCTGCGGTGCAGGGGACTCTCTGCCAGAGTCATCCTCCCTCCCTGTGGCAGTTGCAGTTTGTTCAGCACCAGATGTTGTTGGCACACAGGGAGGTGTGGACTGGTTGCTGTTCATCTGGCGGAGGCATTGTAAAATGTCCCTGTGCACCGCCGTCATCTCATGCAGTGCATCCCACTTAGACTCCACGCGGGACATGTGTGACTCCACGCGGGACATGTGAGAGTCCAAGCGGGCATGATGGGCAGCCTGCTGCTGTTTCATGTCTCTGAGGAGCCCCACTACCTGGCTGAGATCTCCGGTGCTGGACTGGTACGCATCAGCTATGCGTACCAGTTGTGGGTCATCATGCACACCAGCAACCTCTGCAAGCAGCGACCTCTGTCTCCCACCCCTCCCACCACCCCTGCCGACATGTGCAGTGCGTGCAGTGGCACGCACAGATGACCCTGGTCCACCTTGGGGGTTGGTGGTGGTGGTGGTGGTGTCCATGGCCCCAGGTTGGTCCAGGGTCCCTGTGCTGGTGTTGCTCCTTGTTCTGTCCATGTCGGCAGGGATGGTATTTGTGGTGACAGTCGTTGGAGGGGTGGGTGCAGGGGTGCAGCTGGTGGTCCTGCTGGTGCTGCAGCTGGTGGTCCTGCTGGTGCTGCAAGTAGACTTGCACCGGATGTGCCAGGTTGGTCTTCTTCGTCCGAGGAGGGCAGAGGCTGTACGACACCAGTGAGCTCCGCATCCTCTTGAGCCTGGGACTGGGACTCCTCAGCGTCTGCTGCTGTGTCCCCATCATCACCTGTTTTTGGGAGACACACACAATGTATGTTATGTTTCTGCAGGCATCAATGGTTGACACACCTGACAGTTGTGACTGAGCCTCTGGGTGCGGGCCTGTACATTGCATTGTCCTAAGTCGTCACAGTCAGGGGTTGATATTGGTGTGGCACATTGTCCTGCATTATTTGGGCATTTCTATGTATTTGTTGGGGTGTGAACATGGTCAGCATTGGTTGTATTTGGTTGACAGCCGGCCCTCCTTCCCACCCAGCCAGTCAGTTATCCCACCATGGACTGTGCTTGCATTGCAGGGAGTGGAAGTTGTCTCTCAGGATGTCAGTCAGTGGTGTCCTGCTGTTTGTTGGTGCACAGTTGCCAGCAGGGCCTTGTGCTCCCCACAGCAGTAGCCAGTGTCAGCCATCTTGTGAGTCCTTCTCCACTCCCTGTGATGTGCGCATGGTTCAGGGTGGTGTTGATGGGACAGTTGTGGGGGTGACCAATATCTGTGACTACCACTCCCATCATGCTATTGCCTCCACCCCACTTCCCAGCATGCCCATACTTACTTGCTTTTGGGTGGACTTCAGTGTGTGTGAGTGTGAGAGCAATGGCAAGATGGCTGGCAGTGGTGTCCTGCTGTTGGTTGTTGCACAGTTGCCAGCAGGGCCTTGTGCTCCCCACAGCAGTGAACAGTGTCAGCCATCTTGTCAGTTGTTTTCCACTCCCTGTGATGTGCGCATGGTTCAGGGTGGTGTTGATGGGACAGTTGTGGGGGTGACCAATATCTGTGACTACCACTCCCATCATGCTATTGCCTCCACCCCACTTCCCAGCATGCCCATACTTACTTGCTTTTGTGGGGAGTTCAGTGTGTGTGGGTGTGAGGGCAATGGCAAGATGGCTGACAGTGGTGTCCTGCTGTTGGTTGGTGTGCAGTTCCCAGCATGCCCTTGTGCTCCCCACAGCAGTAGCCAGTGTCAGCCATCTTGTGTGTCCTTATCCACTCCCTGTGATGTGAGCATGGTTCAGGGTGGTGTTGATGGGCCAGTTGTGAGGCTGAGCAATATCTGTGCCTACTACTCCCATCATGCTATTGCCTCCACCCCCTTCCCAGCATGCCCATGCTTCCTTCCTTTTGACTCTGCTTCCCTGTGGGGTTGGCTGGCTGTGCTGACAGGATGGCTGGGAGTGTTGTCCTGGCAGTTGTTTGGCTAAAAGTCCCAAGAGTGTCCCTGTGCTTCACACAACATAACCCAGGGTGGTGGTTCTTTGTGGGATCTTGAGTTAGGATGGGAGGCATTGCATTCTACCAGGTGGGTTCTGTGGAGTTTGTGTTGAGGGGGTGTGTGAGGGGAGGTGCTTGTTACTATGGTCAGTGGTGCGAGTCCTCCTTCCCACCCAGCCAGCCAGATATCCCACCATGGAACGTGCTTCCATTGCAGGGGGTGGAAGTTGTCTCTCAGGATGTCAGTCAGTGGTGTCCTGCTGTTTGTTGGTGCACAGTTGCCAGCAGGGCCTTGTGCTCCCCACAGCACTAGCCAGTGTCAGCCATCTTGTGAGTCCTTCTCCACTCCCTGTGATGTGAGCATGGTTCAGGGTGGTGTTGATGGGACAGTTGTGGGGGTGAGCTATGTCTGTGACTGTGACTCCCATCATGCTATTGCCTCCACCCCACTTCCCAGCATTCCCATACTTACTTGCTTTTGTGGGGAGTTCAGTGTGTGTGGGTGTGAGGGCAATGGCAAGATGGCTGACAGTGGTGTCCTGCTGTTGGTTGGTGTGCAGTTCCCAGCATGCCCTTGTGCTCCCCACAGCAGTAGCCAGTGTCAGCCATCTTGTGTGCCCTTATCCACTCCCTGTGATGTGAGCATGGTTCAGGGTGGTGTTGATGGGCCAGTTGTGAGGCTGAGCAATATCTGTGCCTACTACTCCCATCATGCTATTGCCTCCACCCCCTTCCCAGCATGCCCATGCTTCCTTCCTTTTGACTCTGCTTCCCTGTGGGGTGGGCTGGCTGTGCTGACAGGATGGCTGGGAGTGTTGTCCTGGCAGTTGTTTGGCTAAAAGTCCCAAGAGTGTCCCTGTGCTTCACACAACATAACCCAGGGTGGTGGTTCTTTGTGGGATCTTGAGTTAGGATGGGAGGCATTGCATTCTACCAGGTGGGTTCTGTGGAGTTTGTGTTGAGGGGGTGTGAGGGGAGGTGCTTGTGACTATGGTCAGTGCTGCAAGTCCTCCTTCCCACCCAGCCAGCCAGATATCCCACCATGGAACGTGCTTCCATTGCAGGGAGTGGAAGTTGTCTCTCAGGATGTCAGTCAGTGGTGTCCTGCTGTTTGTTGGTGCACAGTTGCCAGCAGGGCCTTGTGCTCCCCACAGCAGTAGCCAGTGTCAGCCATCTTGTGAGTCCTTCTCCACTCCCTGTGATGTGCGCATGGTTCAGGGTGGTGTTGATGGGACAGTTGTGGGGGTGACCAATATCTGTGACTACCACTCCCATCATGCTATTGCCTCCACCTCACTTCCCAGCATGCCCATACTTACTTGCTTTTGGGTGGACTTCAGTGTGTGTGAGTGTGAGAGCAATGGCAAGATGGCTGGCAGTGGTGTCCTGCTGTTGGTTGTTGCACAGTTGCCAGAGCAGGGCCTTGTGCTCCCCACAGCAGTGCCCAGTGTCAGCCATCTTGTCAGTTGTTTTCCACTCCCTGTGATGTGCGCATGGTTCAGGGTGGTGTTGATGGGACAGTTGTGGGGGTGACCAATATCTGTGACTACCACTCCCATCATGCTATTGCCTCCACCCCACTTCCCAGCATTCCCATACTTACTTGCTTTTGTGGGGAGTTCAGTGTGTGTGGGTGTGAGAGCAATGGCAAGATGGCTGACAGTGGTGTCCTGCTGTTGGTTGGTGTGCAGTTCCCAGCATGCCCTTGTGCTCCCCACGACACAGCAACAGTGTCAGACATCTTTGATGGGCCTTTCCACTCTCTGTGGGATGTGCATGCGTGAGTGTGAGCTTGCTGGGCCATGTGGTGGGGGATGTAGAGCTGTGACTACGACTCCCATCATGCTATTGCCTCCACCCCACTTCCCAGCATGCCCATACTTACTTGCTTTTGTGGGGAGTTCAGTGTGTGTGGGTGTGAGGGCAATGGCAAGATGGCTGACAGTGGTGTCCTGCTGTTGGTTGGTGTGCAGTTCCCAGCATGCCCTTGTGCTCCCCACAGCAGTAGCCAGTGTCAGCCATCTTGTGTGTCCTTATCCACTCCCTGTGATGTGAGCATGGTTCAGGGTGGTGTTGATGGGCCAGTTGTGAGGCTGAGCAATATCTGTGCCTACTACTCCCATCATGCTATTGCCTCCACCCCCCTTCCCAGCATGCCCATGCTTCCTTCCTTTGACTCTGCTTCCCTGTGGGGTTGGCTGGCTGTGCTGACAGGATGGCTGGGAGTGTTGTCCTGGCAGTTGTTTGGCTAAAAGTCCCAAGAGTGTCCCTGTGCTTCACACAACATAACCCAGGGTGGTGGTTCTTTGTGGGATCTTGAGTTAGGATGGGAGGCATTGCATTCTACCAGGTGGGTTCTGTGGAGTTTGTGTTGAGGGGGGTGTGTGAGGGGAGGTGCTTGTGACTATGGTCAGTGGTGCGAGTCCTCCTTCCCACCCAGCCAGCCAGATATCCCACCATGGAACGTGCTTCCATTGCAGGGAGTGGAAGTTGTCTCTCAGGATGTCAGTCAGTGGTGTCCTGCTGTTTGTTGGTGCACAGTTGCCAGCAGGGCCTTGTGCTCCCCACAGCACTAGCCAGTGTCAGCCATCTTGTGAGTCCTTCTCCACTCCCTGTGATGTGAGCATGGTTCAGGGTGGTGTTGATGGGACAGTTGTGGGGGTGAGCTATGTCTGTGACTGTGACTCCCATCATGCTATTGCCTCCACCCCACTTCCCAGCATTCCCATACTTACTTGCTTTTGTGGGGAGTTCAGTGTGTGTGGGTGTGAGGGCAATGGCAAGATGGCTGACAGTGGTGTCCTGCTGTTGGTTGGTGTGCAGTTCCCAGCATGCCCTTGTGCTCCCCACAGCAGTAGCCAGTGTCAGCCATCTTGTGTGCCCTTATCCACTCCCTGTGATGTGAGCATGGTTCAGGGTGGTGTTGATGGGCCAGTTGTGAGGCTGAGCAATATCTGTGCCTACTACTCCCATCATGCTATTGCCTCCACCCCCTTCCCAGCATGCCCATGCTTCCTTCCTTTGACTCTGCTTCCCTGTGGGGTGGGCTGGCTGTGCTGACAGGATGGCTGGGAGTGTTGTCCTGGCAGTTGTTTGGCTAAAAGTCCCAAGAGTGTCCCTGTGCTTCACACAACATAACCCAGGGTGGTGGTTCTTTGTGGGATCTTGAGTTAGGATGGGAGGCATTGCATTCTACCAGGTGGGTTCTGTGGAGTTTGTGTTGAGGGGGGTGTGAGGGGAGGTGCTTGTGACTATGGTCAGTGCTGCAAGTCCTCCTTCCCACCCAGCCAGCCAGATATCCCACCATGGAACGTGCTTCCATTGCAGGGAGTGGAAGTTGTCTCTCAGGATGTCAGTCAGTGGTGTCCTGCTGTTTGTTGGTGCACAGTTGCCAGCAGGGCCTTGTGCTCCCCACAGCAGTAGCCAGTGTCAGCCATCTTGTGAGTCCTTCTCCACTCCCTGTGATGTGCGCATGGTTCAGGGTGGTGTTGATGGGACAGTTGTGGGGGTGACCAATATCTGTGACTACCACTCCCATCATGCTATTGCCTCCACCTCACTTCCCAGCATGCCCATACTTACTTGCTTTTGGGTGGACTTCAGTGTGTGTGAGTGTGAGAGCAATGGCAAGATGGCTGGCAGTGGTGTCCTGCTGTTGGTTGTTGCACAGTTGCCAGAGCAGGGCCTTGTGCTCCCCACAGCAGTGCCCAGTGTCAGCCATCTTGTCAGTTGTTTTCCACTCCCTGTGATGTGCGCATGGTTCAGGGTGGTGTTGATGGGACAGTTGTGGGGGTGACCAATATCTGTGACTACCACTCCCATCATGCTATTGCCTCCACCCCACTTCCCAGCATTCCCATACTTACTTGCTTTTGTGGGGAGTTCAGTGTGTGTGGGTGTGAGAGCAATGGCAAGATGGCTGACAGTGGTGTCCTGCTGTTGGTTGGTGTGCAGTTCCCAGCATGCCCTTGTGCTCCCCACGACACAGCAACAGTGTCAGACATCTTTGATGGGCCTTTCCACTCTCTGTGGGATGTGCATGCGTGAGTGTGAGCTTGCTGGGCCATGTGGTGGGGGATGTAGAGCTGTGACTACGACTCCCATCATGCTATTGCCTCCACCCCCTTCCCAGCATGCCCATCCTTCCTTCCTTTTGACTCTGCTTCCCTGTGGGGTGGGCTGCCTGTGCTGACAGGATGGCTGGGAGTGTTGTCCTGGCAGTTGTTTGGCTGAAAGTCCCAAGAGTGTCCCTGTGCTTCACACGACATAACCCAGGGTGGAGGTTCTTTGTGGGATCTTGAGTTAGGATGTGTGGCATTGCATTCTCCCAGGTGGGTTATGTGGAGTATGTGTTGAGGGTGTGTGTGAGGGGAGGTGCTTGTGACTATGGTCAGTGGTGCGAGTCCTCCTTCCCACCCAGCCAGCCAGATATCCCACCATGGAACGTGCTTCCATTGCAGGGAGTGGAAGTTGTCTCTCAGGATGTCAGTCAGTGGTGTCCTGCTGTTTGTTGGTGCACAGTTGCCAGCAGGGCCTTGTGCTCCCCACAGCAGTAGCCAGTGTCAGCCATCTTGTGAGTCCTTCTCCACTCCCTGTGATGTGCGCATGGTTCATGGTGGTGTTGATGGGACAGTTGTGGGGGGGCAATATGTGTGACTACGACTCCCATGATGCTATTGGCTACACTGACTTGGCCAGCATACACAGAATTCCTTCCTTTCAGTGGTCTTCACTGTGTGTTGGTGTTGTAGTGGTGGCTACATGTCTGGATGTGTTTGTTAGTTCTATTTGTGCCACTGCCTAGCTGTAGTTGTAGTTGTGTTTGTACATGTGATGGCACGGTTAAATGTAACTTTGAGATGGCATGTGTTGTGTTTATCTGACTGACATACACATTTTGGGATGATTCTGTTCTGGTTGCTGTGTAATTGCTATGAGTGCATGGTTTGACTCTCCCCTTGACAGTGATGTGTGTGTGTATTGTGGCAGAATATTGTGTACATTTGTTGTGTACTCACCAGGCTCTGGGATGTTCTCTAGTCCATATACGCTCACTGGCGGAAGGATGGCCCGCACCTTCTCCTCCCAGGGCCTGAGGTATACTGGCTTGGCAGGAGGGCCACTGCCGGTGTATTGGCTCAGGAGGTAGTCTTTCTTGAGCAGCTCCCGGGCCCTCCTGCGCACGTCATACCACCTGTTCTGGATGTCGGTCTTTGTGCGCAGACATGGTGATTGTGCGTTCACCCTGTTGATGATCCTCTCCCACATCTTGGTTTTCTGGGAGATGGGGGTCTGTTGGACCAGTGTGCCAAACAGCTGTGGCTCTACCCTGAGGATCTCATCTACCAGGACTTCCAATTCACAATCTAGGAACTTGTGATTCTTCTTGGGGGGCATGGTGATGGGTGGTGATGGTGAGTGATGTGTGTGTTGGTGTGCAGGTGAGGGTGTGTGGGTGGGTGTTTTGCTGGGTGTATGTGAGGTAGGTATTTGTTGGTGTGCTGATGGTGTGTGGCTTGTGTGAGGGATGAGCTGTGGGTGTGTGGTTGCTGTCTGTTGGGTGCTGGCAGTGGAATGGCATTTGCAAAGGATCATGGTTGGGATTTGTGTCCTTTATATGGGTGGAGTTGTGGGTGTGTCTTTGTTCTCTGTCCCCACCCCCCAGTATTTATTGGCTTTGTAATTGCTTGTTTGGCCTTTTTTTGTGTTAATTTTCCTTTGTACTGTCTGTGCATGTTGGAAACGTTCTTGTGACCGAGTCGGACCCTGCATTTGTCTCGTACGGTGTTCTCCGTTTCGTTCACACTGTGTTTGTGCAGTTTTCTATGCTGCGTACGCGTCGGTCGCGGTGTTTTGTGTTACTTGGCTCGGTTTTGTATGCGTGTCGGTCGTACGGCTTGTCCTCCGTCCGACTCGGTCGTGGTTTCGCGCCTTGCATCGTACTTTGCGGTTTGGAGTTCGCGTGTACGTTTCGGTCGGATTTGTTCCGAGTGCGTGTCGGTTGGTTCGATTCGCGTGTTTTTCCGGCCGGATTGCTGTTTTCCGTGCGGCTCGGTCGTTCGGCTTGGGTTCCGTACGTGTCGGTCGGATTTTGCACGCTTTGCATCGTACATGGCGTGTCGGGCGCCACAGGTACGTGTCGGTCGGAATAAATTCCGGCTCCGAGTCGGTCGGTGCTTTTTACGGCCCGAATCGGAATCGACCCCATAGTCTTAGAGTGGTGGTCTCGATGGCGGAGTGGCGGGTACAAAGCTGATGTGACCCTATTTTGGAGAATTATGTCATCATGGAAATTCCTCAAAATGTTGTGTTATGGTAGGATTGGCAACAGGCTTACTCTTTGTTTTTTGTTTTTTTTGGAATATTTTTATTAGTGCATAGTTATACAATCATAAATACAATTATTACAGTCCATAAATAAAAAAATAAAATAAAAAAAAAGCATACACACGAACAAAAGATATAAAGAAAAAGGAAAAATTTTAAGTATAAGAATTATGCACATTTTATAAGTTTTATCCCACCCCCACCCCTTCCAGTCTTGACCCCACACGCCCCACCCATAAGGAGTTTGCCACAATCAATTGGCTGTTGGTTTAAAAAGAAACATAAAACTAAAAAAAAATAATAAAAAAAATAATAATAAAAAAATTACAACATCCTAAAGAACACAGTTTGAATTTTTACTAATGCCTCTCAAGCGATCTGGTAAGTGGAGCCCAAATTTTAAGGCCTTTAGATCGAGCCCGCAATCCCCTTTTTTCATATATAGCTTTCTCAAAATTATAATTTGCCAAAAGCCGAGAAAGCCATTGATGAAACCCTGGGGGAGTTGGGTCCAGCCAGGCCGAAGCCAGGCATAACCGTAATATTGCCATGCCAATAAATAAGAGTTTTTCTCCTGGCTTCCCTTGTAATTGCGGGTCTACCCCAAGTCCAATCATAGATGGGGAGAGGGAATACTCAGCCCCTAGTACTTCCTTAAAAAACTTAGAAATTTCCTGTTTTAAATTGCTTAAAGAATTGCATGAATTAAACATATGATTTAAATCCGCCTGAAATACTGCATATCGGGAATAATGAGTTCCTTTTCCTGTCCCCCATTTAGAGATCTTTTTGGGGGTATAATAGAGTGAGAAACAGGATTTATAGTATTGTGCCTGGAGTCGCGCCGGAATTAGGATTTTCTGTGCTAATTCGGTTGAGTAGAAAAATAGATTTTCCTGAATTCCTATCTCTATCTTCCATTTTGCAGCTCGTGCCTCCATATCATCCGGCATTAATGAGTTAAAAAAACTATAAACATCCCTGATTGAAAGCGGTCTGTTTTTCCTTAACCTATCCATCATATGGTTATTGGCAAAGCCGATTGAGCCTCCCCCTTTTTTACTTAGAAAATCTCGTATTTGAAGATATTTATAGAAATCTCTCCGATCTAAGTTATATATCTCTTTAAGATTATCAAAACTGACTATATTGGTTAAAGAATAGAAGTCACCAAGTTTAGATAGGCCGACATCACACCATCTTGTGATAATTGGATCTTTAAATTTTTTGGGCAGATTAAGATAATTACCTATCGGTGTGTAGTAGTTCAGTCGGCCCAACCCTAGCAATTTCCGAACTAGTCTCATAATTCTATGCACTCCTATTAATGTTTTGAAACGGACCTTCTTGTAATGGCTATCATTCAAAAATCTCCAAAGGCACCCCCATGCATCTTTACCCATTATAAGTTCAATAGGCGTTGGTATTTCCTCCGTTATGCTATCTCTTGGTTTTTCAGAAATAAGGGTTAAATTAAATAATAGAGTGGTGGCCCAATAGTATAATCTTATATTTGGTAAAGCCAAACCTCCCCTTTCTCTTGCCAAAGATAAAAATTTATACGCTCTTCTAGGCTTCTCATATGCCCAAATAAAGCGAGAAAATAGTTCCTCAATTTTTTTCAAGCAGGTAGTAGAAAATTCTAAAGGAATTGCCCTTAAAAAATACAAAAATTTAGGGAAAAAAAGCATTTTAATTATGTTGCATCTACCAATAATCGACAGGTGTAGATTATGTAATCTCATTAATTCAATTTTAGTTTTAGCGATCATAGGATTGATGTTACCATCAACAATTTTATCCACATTAGCCCGAATATCAACTCCAAGATATGTTGCCTTCTCTACCTGTCTAGTGTTATTAACCATGCTGATGTTATTACAGACAATTTGGGTTTTAGTACTATTAAGTGAATACCCTGAGATTTGCCCAAATCTTGCTGCTTCCGCCTCTATCTCGGCCATAGCTGTTTCAGGATCAGGGGTAGCTATGGCAATGTCGTCGGCGTAAGCTAATGTTTTAGTCTTCCCACCTGGAGATTCTATAGGTCTAATGTTCCTGTTATTTTCAAGTTGCCGTAGGAAGGGGTCAATATAAAGAGCAAACAACAACGGAGAGCTCGGGCAACCTTGTCGCGTTCCTCTAGTTATTTCAAATGAGTCTGTAAGGACACCATTTACAAAAAGTCTTGCACTAGGATGAAAATAAAGCATCTTAAAAGCATGTATAAGCCCTTTACCTACTCCAACCCTTGACAGGGTCTCCCATAGAAAAAACCAGGAGACCCTGTCAAAGGCCTTTTCAGCATCAAGCAAAATAAGTGCTGTTGGCTTCCCAGAGATGTTAGAGGCATCAAATAGTGAAATGACCCTTCTAATATGATCAATCGTACCGCGTCCTGGTATAAAACCATGTTGTCGAGGTGAAACAACCTTGTGAATAACAGCGGCTAAGCGAGTGGCAAGAATTTTGGAATAGATCTTACTGTCCGCATTAATCTAAGTAATGGGGCGATAAGAGCCGGGTTCTAGTGGTGATTTATGTTTTTTGAGAAAAACAATGATTTTGGCCTGTGTCCAGGACTGTGGTGGTTTTCCCCTTTAAACACATGCAAGAATAATTGTAGCATCCAATCTTTCAGTTGTGGGGCACATTTTTTATAAAACTCTAGAGGTAGGTTATCTAAACCTGTGGCTTTACCACTCGGAAGACTACTAATACAGAGCAAAATATCCACCCACTGGGGTAGTTCTTCAAGTTGCTGTTGATCCTCTTGAGAGAATTGTGACACTAAATCTTGATTAAGATATGAAGTGACATCTCCCGGGTGATCAAGGATATCCTCATGATATAGAGTTTGATAATATGAATAGAACACCTTACAAATGCCATCTGGGTCCGTAATTCTCCCTCTTACAGGATAATTAATCTCGGATATTATATTCCGTGTTGTTCTTTGTCTGGCTCTAGTTGCAAGGTGGTGCCCGACTTGCTCACTGCATTCATATGCCTTTTCGCGCCATACAGATAGTCTATCTGCAGCTCTCTTGGCTATTATTTCAAGGATTGTCGACTTGGCTGCCATCACTTTTATATGTGCTTCTGAAGCATCTCTACCCTCCTGAAGTGCTACAATCATATCTTTTTCTGCGGCAGCCAAGCTACTTTGCATATCATCAAGTAAACGTCGCTTTTCCTTATTCATACTCCGCGAAAAGCGAAGGGTTTCCCCCCGTACTCCCGCTTTCAGTGTGTCCCAAACTATATCCACCCCAGCGCTCCCTATATTTTCCTAAAAAAATTGGGGTATCCACTTCCTCATATGATCGCAATATTCCTCAATCAAAAGTAGTGATCGTTCAAAGCTCCAGTTAGACTTATGCGTAATTCTAGACCCTACCCCCTTAAGTTCTACTATTAAAGGATTGTGATCTGCCAAAAAACGCGGAGCTTTCTCAATTGAGCATGTATGGAGAATAGTATGTGACGCTAAAATAAAATCTAGTCTTACATGTTTGTTATATGGAAAAGAAAAAAAAGTAAAACCCGGGTCCATAGGATTCTGCCTGTTTCATATATCAGAAAGTGCATGCTCGCGACACAGTGTCCTTAAGGCTCTAAAAACCTTAGGTTTCCGACCATTGTAGCCCCCGTCATTGTCATGAGTTATATTTTGACTAGCAGGCAGATTTATATTGAAGTCCCCACAGATAATTATGGGTAGTGGCCAGACAGCTAATTCATTATTTATATGGTCAAATACTGCTGGATCATCTGAAGTACTTCCATAAATTGTGCAAATTGTAATTGGGTCCCCATTATCCCTTCGACATTCTGTGATTACCCACCTCCCATTTTGATCCTCTATTGTACGAGTGAAATGAATTGAGCGATTAGCTGTCAAGATTGCTACCCCCCATGTCTTTGAATTTTGTGTTGTGGCCCCAACCAATGTAAATCCAAGTGTTTCCAACAAGTGTATCTGTGCTCTCTCAATGTGTGTTTCCTGCATACAGATAACATCGGCTCTTAACAATCGTAGCCCCACCGCAGTATTCCGCCGTTTTTTAATATCGTTAAGGCCACAAATATTAATTGTTGCTATACGCAATTTACTCATTTAATGATAATATTTCCACCCTTAATAATAAAAAAAAACAAGTAATCCAAAACCAGCCCCCAAAGTGCCAACCCCTTCCCCCCTTGCCCCCCTTACCACTAAATCGCCCGCCCTTGGAGCCCACCCCCCTCCCACCACCTACCACTGAGGTTACCTGGCGCATGTTGAGCCAGGATGAGGGCATCTGAGCAGTCAGCCCCCCCAGCCGCTCCCCGGTCCAGTCCCTTAACCTTAATTACGACTCTAAGGTACCACCCTGTTTAAATCACAGTAATAATCTTTATCTTGTTTGTATTCCAACACATAAACAAACTCTCTCGTCATAGATCAGAAAAAAAGAAAAGAAAAAAAAATTACCAAGTTTGCCCCCCTCTCCCACCCAAAAAGAAAAATGAAATGAAGTCGAAAAGTATAGCCAATATTAGCTTCAACACAGTTTGTGATCAAAAATTGTTCTTAAGTCTTAAGCCACTAGCTTTGTCTTATTTGTGGGCTGTAATCTCTCGCAAATATGTTTGGGCCTGAATTTCTGATACAAAGCTACGTATGGAGCCCTTAAATATGACCTTTAGGCGGGCAGGATTCTGGAGATAGACTGTAGCACCCAGTTGTTGGAATGGTGCAAAAGGTTGTCTCATCCTCCATCTGCGTTCCACAGTAGCATGAGCAAAATCAGGTCGGGTAAAAAAGGAAATGCCATTAAATTCTTCCTTGTTTGCGGGTCTTGCGAGGTCATAGAGCAACTGTCGCAAGAGAAAGTTGCCAAAATATATTAGCATAGCACGTGGGTATTGCGGGGAGGAGGTAGGTCGTTTAGATGGTGTTAGTGGGAAACGATGTACTCATTGTATTTCCTTTTCCCAATCCCATGAGTGTAAATCCGGGAAAGCTCCCTTAAAGAGTGTGATCATAAAAGTCTTAGGGTCGCTCCCCTCCACTCCCTCCGGAATACCAAGAACACGTAGATTATTACGACGTAGTCTGTTTTCTTGCTCCTCCACTTTAACCATCAGGTCTTTGACTATGCCATCATGTTCTTCTCCTTGCATTTTCAAGATGACAATATCTTTCTCCAGATTTTCAGTACGTATTTCTACTGAGGCCATTCTATCCGCAATTTCAACGCATGTCTTGCCCACTTTCCTTATAGTGCCTTGAAGCTTCTGCGTGGCAAGCCGCGACCTTCGGCTATCTATCTTGACCTCCTCTTGAAAGCTCTTGATAGATTGTAGCACTTCTGTCAGAGTGGGTTCGCTTTTGGAATCAGCTGCTCCATCAGCTATATTTTCTGAAGATGTATGATTATCTTTTGAGCACAACGTTGGGTCTGTTAGTGCTGATAGCTGTGATGCAGAATAGTCCCATCTGAGATCCATCGTGCTACCCTGATCAGAGGTCTCACATTTCTTGTGTCGACTGGATTTCTTCCTCAGATTTTTCTTCTGTGCGGAAGCTTTCGTGAATAGCTCTTGATCTGTACTAGTTCTGTCCCAATTCTGACTTCCTCCTTCGCTATTGACGGACACATT
Organism: Calotriton arnoldi; assembly: GCA_963921515.1. Lineage (NCBI taxonomy): Eukaryota > Metazoa > Chordata > Amphibia > Caudata > Salamandridae > Calotriton > Calotriton arnoldi. The sequence goes on from CAWUFW010013565.1 coordinate 228,103, forward strand.
TCCGTCCGATATCTCAGATTCATCCGTAAAGCGAATAGAATTTGTCTAAGTTATCAGGCATCTTAGGCGGCAGAGCGGGGGTTTTGTCCTTATCAGTTCCACTAAGAGTCGCCATATCCTTGTTTATTGCAGCGCTTTCCGCGTTTGCAGTGCTATTGTGATTTTGATGGTCATTTTGATGGTCATCCATGGGGCAGGGGATTGGGAGATTATCTTGCTGAGCCATCCCAGGACTAATGGTTGGACTTGACTGGTATATTGGTGTTCTGATCTCAATTGCATTTTCAATTGCGTTTTCAAGTGGCAGTGCACCTTCCATAGTTCCTGTCTGGTCATTCGGACCCCCTGTTTCAGCCATTTCAGCCATTTCATCCGTCATCACGTTATGTATTTTCCCATCAATCGGGGCAAATATGTTAGAGATAAGAGGTTGACCGCTCTATGTAGTTTGTCCACCCTCTGGGCCTTTAGTGTTCTTTGGTTGTATTTTTTCCCCCCCCTGTTTAGCAGTCCGCTCGTTTTTCTCTATGGAATTGTTTTTCTCACTCTGTTCCCTATTTTTTGCACCACGAGTGTCAAGGCGTTTTTGGCGATTTTCAGCTGCTACAAGGTTAATCTGCAATAGTTCATCCCCGGCAGACTTGTCTGCTGCGCGCTTTTGATTTTGCTTGCCTTTGCCCCCCGCCCTGCCATCCTTACTTGTTCAGCGTGTTCAGCGTGTTGCATACAATGTTGCATACAATGTATCCTTCGTAGCCTGGCTGCTGTCCGAAGAACACCGCGGCTCCTGTGTGCTGGTAACCTTTCCCTCACGCTTGGCAGGGTTCTGTAGAGCGCCGATAGAGCCACCAGGGAGCACGTCTCTGAGGAAAACTGCCGCAGGGCAGTGAATACCAAGGATGCAGGAGCGGAGCTGGTCAAAGAGGCCGTGACCCAGGGGAAACACTCCAGCGCTGCACACATCAGAGAATGCTCTTTCCGCCCAGGAGTCGTCACAAGCTGCAAGTATCGAGGTTGCTCCATGAGTTAAATTTGTTTAAGAGAAGATTAGAAGCATTTCGTTTAGTAAATCGGGGTTTTTAAACTCCTTTTTATGGGCCAGACCGGCGGAGCTGTAGTAACAGCGACTACTCAGACGCCATCTTGCCTCCCAACACCAGACTTACTCTTTGTGATGTAGAGTATAGGTGGAGGGACGATGTAGCAGTATTGGATTGGACGGGGGCACCACCAAAATTTAAAAACATCGATCTCCATTTAAAACCACTTGTGAAGGGAAGAAAAGCTGAGAAACAGACAGAATACTCACGGAGGTTTGGACGTAAAGAGAAAGGACCAACTTTGCTGTCGACCCCTGCCAGGAGAGCTTGTGGCTCTTGGAGTGTATCTCTGACTTTGAACTGGACCTTCTCCCAGGCTGGTGGCACCAGACCCTTATCTTCTCTTCCTGGACTAGTAGGGAGTGAACTTGCTGCTGTTCCCTTAGGTAGCCCGGCTGGATAGAGCCCTGAAAGAGTGAATTCTTTGGGACATATCATGCTTATGAGTATTGACACCCTGGATGAGGCTCTCTGCAGGGTGCCTTGAGAAAGGTCTGTGGTTGTGGACCTGGGGGTTCTGCTGTGCACCTACAGTTTCACGGGAAAGGTGGTCACCCAGATGCTTTCAAGGAGTAAATATCCAAAAGGTGTAGTTTCTCTTACCCGAAGGAAGGTCTACCTGTTGTGAGTAAGGCCCTTCCTAGGCAAAGACTCTGCAGCACAGCTCTTTAAAAACTTGTTAGGGGGCTACCTGAGGTCTAACTGGTGCCAGAAACAGAGGACCCTGAAGGGCTATACAGGACAAAGGAGCACTGTCAATTGGGTGAGACATAGGAGAAAGAGCAGTGTTTGACAGTTGGGAGCCCCCTGTATTCCCAGCACCCTGCACCACTAGTCTTCCCAAAAGGCTTGATGAAGGGGCATAAAGGAGCAGATCCCCCAAACCACATTCAAACTGTACAGCAGTTGTAGAGATAGATGCTCGAGAACCTTCTGCACTTGCAAGCATTATTTTCTCTTTCCTGCCAATATCATGAGCGGGGGGTGGGGAGTTTGCCCCACTCTGTAGGGCGTGTGAAACTTTATCACAATCAGCGGTTTATCAGGGAAGCACCTTTATGTGCCAGATTTGAGGAAACCACAACGTAGCTGTGGTTTATAAACGTTATGGCGACTTTTGCTCTCTCTATTCCCACTGTGTGATTCTAGTGCGCAGACACTAGGGGACACCTTTGGTTTCCCCACAGAACGCCACTTGTGCCCCTATGCTCCTGTGATCTACCTTGCCCAAGGAATGTCAGCGTGGATGGGCTCTTCTATTCCATTTGGGTGGCTGGGCAGTTGTGGGTAAGAATGGCTTCTGATGGGGAGAAGCAGCAGAATCATCTTTGTGGTGATGTGGCCAGTGTGCGGCCTTCACTTCAACTCAACCTCCCACCCGCTGCCCACCCCTGGTGGCCATGTGGCCTCTGATAGAATGGAAGTGCGTGTGCTTGTGCACTGGAGCATGCCCCACGGAGTGAGCATCAGCATGCATGGTGGTTGGAACCAAGAGGAGCAAGCGGGGCAGCAAGAGGGTGTATGCAATGCTACAAACAGTGGCTTAGCTTGTTTTCCAAATTGGGCATCTGTGAAAGTATTGATTAAGAGTAAACCTGAATGGTTTAAGCCCTCGGATGGTTCTTACTCCATGTGTTGGCTCCAGGCTTACTAGCAAACTGAATGTAAACGAAGCTAAGTGGAACCCTTTAGTTTTAAAATTGGCGAGGGCTTATTTTAGTTAGAGTCATGTTAGAAAAATTAGTTCTGGCCAAAATGCTGATTTGTACCTCTTATGGGGACCTTAGGTTATAAAACGTAGGTCTGGCCAGAGATTTGCTTGAATGTTTGAGCCCTTTTGCTAACACTGGGTTGACTGAGCGTGCCCTGATATCCCTAGGAGGTGACATTTTGGAAAGCAAGGCATATCGGCAAGAGGGGCTTTGGATTGAAACATATGCCAAAGTGAATAGACCGAGTTGTTGTCACTATGAAAGCATGATGGCACCGGCAGTTGATGTGACTGGTTTACTAGTACGAAGTTCATGATATGACAAAGGCCGAAGACCTGAGGTGTGTGTATTATGAAAATGTGGTGATAACGTCTAACAGCTTGATTGTTGTCTTGTTAAACAACCATATCTAACACAACACACCTGGACTGTGTTCCTATTTGTAAATTTGTGACAGTATTTATCTGTGTGTGGATAAACGTACTGTAGGAAAATAGGATTTGCTTTCATGGTTACCCCCACTTTTTGCTGGTGTTATTCTGTTTTCTGACTAGTCTGACTGGAATCCTGCTAATCAGGACCCCAGTCACTGTGCTTTCTCCCTAAATTGGACTTTGGTAAGTGCTTTAGTACCTTCCCATTTGGCTACTGGTGTACCCATGTAAGTCCCTAGTATATGGTACTAAGGTACCCAGGGCATAGGTACACCAGGGGTCTCCCATGGGCTGCAGCATGTATTATGCCACCCATGAGAGACCACTCAAACTGTGACCACAAGCTTGCCATTGCAGCATGTGTAAGCGGGTGCTAGCACCACTTACGACAGATATAGGTTTTCTTATAGCTGAGGTCACTGCACTTAAAACCTATAAGTCAACCTATAAGTCTGCCAGGATTGAAAGGTAGGCCTTTCAATCCTGAAGGCTGGGTGCTAGGTTATAAGTGTGAGGGTGCCCTGTATGAGCAGAATACCCTATACAAACCCCGGAGTCTATTCTCCAGGCTTTGTGAGTGTGGTCAGCCATTTTAATACATATAGTGGCCATGCGTCATTATGCGATGCCTAACTATATATTGGCTGTGCCGAACCTATGCATGTTTGGTATCAAACATGTTGGAATCATACCCCAACACCATTATCGGTGTTGGAGGTATGAGTCCATGCACCAGGGGACTCCTCCGGGAAGACCCCAGTGCTCCCGGTAATAGCCTTCTAGGGTATGCCAGCAAGCTAGTGGTGCTGCAGACCCCAGACACGATCCTGCCCTCCTGCTGCTGAACTGAGCTCGAGCAGCAGAAGGTAGAACAATAGGTTTCCTGTCACAGGGAGGTGTGACCACCTCCCAGACAGGACTTAGTGTATTGGGCTGGGGTGGAGGCGCTTGCCAGCACCACCAGACGGCTTTGAAGGGCACATTTGATGCCCTCCTTGCATACTCCAGTTTGAGCTAGTTCAGGGAGCCCTTGGCTCCCACTCTGGCGTGAAACTGGAGGAAGGACATGGGAGTATCCTTCCCTCTGTTTAGCCCCTCCTCTGGGAGGGAATCCTGAATCATTCCAAGCCTTTGCCTAGGGTACTTAAGGGCTTACCTGTGGGTGGCTCTTCAGATTTGTCGTGGGACAAGATTCAAACTCGAAACCACTTCAACTTCGATCGTCTGGGCAACTTGAACTTCACCTGAAACCTAGACTGCATCAAGGAAGACTCCTGCTACTTCTGGTCTCGCTGTTCTGCAAGTCTTCTTCATTGTCTGTGCTTCATTCAGGTTCCTCTCCAGGTCTGTGGGCATCAAAGACACCCGAAGGAATCTCCCTTGGAGTGAAGGCACCGCAACAAAGCTGACCGGTCTGCTGCTCCTGATGTCCTATGGACTCAAAAAGGCTCAGCAACACAGGTGGTGCTTCTGCAACTCCCCCGAGGTGCGACCTGTCCTCTCTGCAAGTTTGAGGCTAATATCCCTTTTCAGAACTGCTGGAACAGAACCCCTGTGCACCGTGTCGACTTGCCGTTGCCAAGGATTGTTGGCTCTGTTCTCCAGAGATCTTCAGGCTACAAGAAGCTCCAGCCTCCAGCATCTCTTCTGGCCAAGATCTTCATCCTCACCACATCCTCTGCATCGTGGGACTGCATCTTTGGGAGCTGCTCGAGGTCCTCTTGCGACTCCTGTGCTTTTAGCCTGTGGGTCCTCTTGAGGGTCTTCTTTGACTTCAGTGGGCTCCCCTGCTTGCTCGGGTCTGCTTAGACTCTCCTGAAATTGCTGAGTCCCTTGGATCTTGCTGGTCCCAACGTTGCTCCTTTTTCATTCACCACGTCTGTTGCTGCTGCCAAGGCTTGTTGGTGCTCCCGCCAGACACTGACTCCCTGCTTCTGGACTTCTGACGTTGGACAGCTCGTGAACAGCTCCTGGTATTCCACAGTGTCGCCTGGTCCTCACAGCTGCAGTGACAAGGTCACCATCATCACTCCTGCATCTTCTGTCATCGGTGGTCATTGCTCTGCCATGCCTCCTGGTCACCTTCGAGTGGCATAGACTCTGTCCTCTCTGCTTGCAGGTTCTTCTCTTCAAGAATCCATCCTTGGATTCCACAGGACTCCTTCACCCTCTTCGCCAGCGGCATCTTTCCTGAAATCCTCCATTGTGGTCTATGGCGGTTTCCGACGTCACTTTGCACCTATGCACCCGGCTTCCCTGGTGTAGGTATCCTGGTTCCTGCAGTATCCACAGGTGGGGTGACTCTCCATCCTTCTGTCTTCCACTTGGTTTCTTCAGGGTCCACTGGGAAGGATCCTTCTTCTTAAAAACTGCAACCGCGACTTTCCTAATGACTTGCATTGAGTACGCTGCTGTGTTTCCACTCTGCACATCGCCTCCCTGGGTTTTCTGGGTACTTACCTCGGGTGGTTCCTTGGGTCCCCAGCTCTTCTGAGTTGCCTGGTCAAAGTCCTGACTTCAGCTGCAGTTCACATTCCACTTCTTTAGTATATGGTTTGGTCTCCCCCTGGAGACCACTGTGTATTTGTGCTTTCTTACCTGTTTACAATTGAAGCATTGTGTGTATTGTGTTGATCTCTCTGGGTAAGAGATATACCAATGTGTTAGTGTGTATAATAAATATACTTATTTTTATAACTACATTGTGTGGTTCTTTTTCGGTTAACCTACACTATATGATTAGTTCTGGTAAAACAAGCTGCTTAACACTCCTTCTGGACTAAGCCTGAAGGCTGCTCTTCACAGCTACCACTTAGAGAGCTTTCTATGGTTGTCTAAGACCACTAAAATCACCATAAGTGTTGTATCAATTAGTGCAAGGTGCTTCACTTAAATAAGTGTGTACCATATACTAAGCCATTCTCATACAATGCATTTTTTTCTGTTTCTAGACCACAGCAGTTCCCTCAGTCAGTCTTGGACTCTTCTGCCTTGCTGTCCTGAGCGTGAAGTGCTAAGAGGGGTACTTGATTTCCAGTTTTGGGACTCCAAAATGCAGGCCCCAGGTTCCCTGGGCAGTGGCGGCTGGTGGGCTTTAGATGTGGTGAGGCGTACAGCAGCAAGTGCCCTGAAGCTAAGAAGCACTGTTTGTTTACCAGTGCCATCAACAATGGGGAGCAGACTAGAGGTTGATGCCTCTTGCTGATGCTACTCAGCGCTGTATTTCATTTTGTGCTTATTTTTCATTGCAAGCACAACTCTGCCACATTTTAAGTTGAAAAAATAAAAAGCATATGCCACTGCATTAATGTGGCCAAATTTCCTAAATACACAACCTTCCTCTGCCACTAATACTCTGAGGCAGTACCACCGATAACTTGCGCCTGATCAAAAATTGCTTTGCCGAACCCCATTTGCGCAGCCGCATTCGTATTTCTTTTAATTATATACCTAACTATTGTTAAAGTTACATGACCTATCTTGATTATTAGACATCCACATATTACCTTTTTCTTCAGTTGGTGCTCATTTTATGAAGATATTCCTGTTTTGAGCATATGGTAAGACATTTGGTGCACATACCAACTATTTCCTAGATGTACAATGTTCATAGTACAGACCCCAGTTTCCTCAATAAGTAGTGGGGGACAAAGATGGGCCTGTCTTGTGAAATGCAAGCGAAAGGCCTTTTTTAGTATTTTCGGCTGTCTGGTCAAACCGTGTTAAATGTTCCTCCTACTAAAACAGCATCTTTTAAATATAACACTTACCCTGACTCGGTGAAACCTCAGAAGTTTAAATTAAATATATCTAAAATGTCAGTAATATTATTTTAAACTTCACTCATCCCACTCCCCTGCAATGCATCGTCTTTCCCATTTTCCTTACATGTTTTGCAGGCCATACACTGGATTACATCTAGTCCAGCCAACGGGGCACCGCATTCATCCCACATACAGGTCCAAGTTAAACAGTATTGTGTGTCACAATACCTGTGCAGTGTTGAATCCATCTAAAGTTTTATTAAACAAAACAGACGCATGCACTCACCAGACAGTGCAGGTGGTGGGTGTGTTTCTCCTGACTTCATCTGGTCGCCAGGCTCCACTTTACAGACAGGCCTTCTCCCTGTCATAAATCGTAGTCAATGCAGGTCAGAGGGAGCGCGAGCCAAGCCTCCCATTCCAAATGGGCCTCTCTTATTGATGCAGCAGGAGATGTGGAATCCACCTCGGGAGATCACTGCCACGATCATCTACATAGACTAAACTGTTGGCCACTCCAGCACCCAGCCTCGGGCCTTGGCAACCACTGGCGAATCGCTCACAGGCAGGCTTTCTAATTACACGCACACACATACACTTAAACATCCGGTCAATTATACAAAGATGCATACACAGGCACACATACACAAAGACAAAAGCATACAAAGATACATACGCACGCACACAAAGACAGTGGCCCTGACACTAGTGCTTACGAGGAGGCCATTAGTGGGATTTCTAACTTCCCTACTCTCGAGGGCTGGGATAAGCCAGCACAGTTGATTGTAACAGGCACTGAGGAGGTGCGCGACCGGCTTGCAATGACATCGTTTTCTGTTTACCCAAAATCCATGATAGAGCGCACTCTTCTCCAATGCCTGTCCAGACTCACTTTCAGCGCAGGGAGGTGTGACCTGGATTTTGGGCAGTGGGTCATCAAAACTCATGCTTATACACTGCACAAAATCCAGTGATCAACTTCCTGGCTGCAGTCTCTAGCCCCACCCTCTCCCTCTCGTCACAGAGTGGGGTGGGGCCGTTAATCCCACCTCACTCTGTGACGAGATGGGGAAGGGTGGTAAGCCTAGCTACAGTCTTTGATTGACGTGAAGCTCCCGGCACTGCAGGGCTTCAACATGAAGCGCCCGGGGCAAACTTTAAACAAAATGTCATCAAGGGGTAGAGCTTAGCCGAGGAGGCTATTGCTTTGCTGAGCTGATGACATCACAGACCTCCGGCTGTGAAATCATCAGCTCTGCAATCAGTTGCAGCCCCAGTGAATAGGCTGAGAATGCCCATCGGTATTTAATCACGTGACATGCGGTGAACCGATGTATTTTCAAGATTAAGCAATCGTCTTGATTGCTTGAGAGTGACTGGCAACAGAGTGTGTAGGTGTGCTCCTTTTTTATTCTAATGGCTCATCGCACTGAAGTTCAAAGCAAAACAATTTTGGGCCGAAAACTAAAGGGGGCGTAGCCCCATAGCCCAAACAAAGGAACCGAAAACGGGCCCTGATATCCCTGATGGCGCCGTGTCCCCTGGACGGGCATACTCAATCAATCAATCAATCAATCAATCAGGGATTTATAGAGCGCACTACTCACCCGTGAGGGTCTCAAGGCGCTGGGGGAGGGGGATGCGGGCAGCTCCGTGGTCATCCGAAGAGCCAGGTCTTGAGATCTTTTCTGAAAAGGTGCAGTGTCGGGCTTTGTCTGATGTGGAGGGGGAGTTCGTTCCAGGTCTTGGCCACGATGTAGGAGAAGGATCTGCCACCCGTTCTGGCCCTGTGGATATGGGGGACCGTGGCTAGAGCTAGGTCAGTGGAGCGGAGATTTATCTTGGGTGCGTGGAAGGAGATTCTTTCGTTGAGGTATTGGGGTCTAGTGTTATGGAGGGCCTTGTAGGCGTGTGTGAGTAGTTTGAACGCTATTCTTTTTTCAACGGGGAGCCAGTGGAGGTCGCGGCGGTGCTGGGTGATGTGGTCATGTCGTGGGATGCTGAAGACGAGTCTGGCTGCGGCATTCTGGACGGTCTGGAGTTTGCGAAGGAGTGTTTTGTTGATTCTGGCCTTGAGCGCGTTTCCGTAGTCCAGTCTGCTGGTGATGAGTGCGTGGGTGATGGTCTTCCTGGAGTCAGGGGGGATCCATTTGAAGGTCTTGCGGAGTATGCGGAGGGTGTTGAAGCATGTGGAGGACACGGCGTTGATCTGGCGGTTCATGGTGAGTGAGGAGTCGAATATGATGCCGAGGTTGCGGGCGTGGTCCATAGGGGTGGGAGGGTTTCCGAGGGCGGGGGTGCCACCAGGTGTTGTCCCATGTGGAGGGGTTGGAGCCAAGGATGAGGACTTCCGTTTTCTCCGAGTTGAGCTTCAGGCAGCTGTTGCTCAGCGAGGATGCGACGTCCTTCATCCCTTCTTGTAACCTGTGCCTGGTGATGTCAGGTTCCTTGGTGAGGGAGAGGATGAGCTGGGTGTCGTTGGCGTATGAGACTATGTTGAGTTCGTGTTTTCTGACGATGGTTGCGAGGGGAGCAATGTAGATGTTGAAGAGCGTGGGTCTGGGGAAGGATCCTTGGGGTACTCCGCATCTGATCTCTGTGGGTTCGGAGAGGAAGGGCGGGAGTCTTATTCAATGAGTTCTGCCTGAGAGAAAAGATCGGATCTAGTCTAAGGCACTTCCCTGGATGCCGGCGTCGTGGAGTCTGGCGGCTAGTGTACGGTAGGAGACGGTGTTGAAGGCTGATGAAAGGTCTAGGAGGATGAGGGCTGCAGTGTGGCCTTGATCGAGGAGGGTGCAGATGTCATCAGTGGTGGCTGTGAGGGCGGTCTCTGTGCTGTGGTTGCTGCGGAATCTGGATTGAGAGGAGTAGAGGATGTTGTTGGTTTCTATAAGGTGTGTTAGCTGGGTCTTGACGACTTTCTCGATGACTTTGGTGGCGAAGGGGAGAAGAGAGATGGGCCTTTAGTTCTTGAGGCCTGTCAGGTCTGCGGAGGGCTTCTTGAGGAGGGGTTTGACTTTGGTGCGTTTCCAATCGTCGGGAACATGGCTGTTTTGAGGGCGCAGTTGATTGTTCGTCGTAGTTCGGGTGCGATGTCGGTAGCGGCCCTGTGGAAGATGTGCGGTGGGTAGGGGTCAGTGGGTGCTCCAAAGTGGATGCTTTTGATGGTCTTTGCTGTGTCTTCTGTGGTGACCGGGGTCCAGGTTAGGAGGGTAGGCTGGGTGGCGTCGCTGGTGGGGAGTGTTGTGTCGGTGCTGTGGTCTTGGTCGTTGAAGTTGTCGTAGAGCGTCCTGATCTTGTGGTGGAAGAAGGAGCTGAGTTTGTTGCAAGGGTCCTGGGAGGGAGGGACGTCTGTAGTTGGGTCTGGTGAATTCTTGTATGATGGCTAGCATTCCTTGGAGTTGTGGGAGTTGGAGAGGATTCTGTCTTGAATGAAGTTTCTCTTAGTTGATTTGATGAGTTGGTGGTGTGCCATGGTTGCGGCCTAGTAGGTGGAGCGTGCTTCTGGGGTTTTGCTGTTCCTCCATGTTTTCTACAGTCGTTGGCAAGAGCGCTTGGATTCTTGGAGGTCCGTGGTGAACTAGGTGGCTTTCCCGTTGTGTCGTCTGACGGAGTTCTGGAGAGGGGTGAGAGTGCTGGCGCAGTTGGCGATCCATTGGTGAAGGTCGTTTGCTGCTGTGTTGGCGTCTGTCGTGATAGGGGGAGGAGTGCAGCTGTGGGTGGAGGTGCGGTGTTCTTCGGTGATTTTGCTCCAGTTTCTGTGTGGGAGGCATGGCGTGAGCTTGGGTGCGGTGGGTTTCGAGAAGGAGAAATGGACTCAGTGGTGGTCTGTCTAGAGCGGTTCTATGGTGTGACTGAAGCAAATGTTGTTTCCTCCGGCGAAGATGGGGTTGAGAGTGTGTCCTGCCGGGTGGGTGGGGGTGGAGACGAGTTGCTTCAGTCCACTGTTGGTGAGGTTGTCTAGGAGTGCCGTGGTGTTGGGGTCGCTGAGGTTGTCTAGGTGGAAGTTCAGGTCTCCGAGCAGTATGTAGTCCGTGGAGGCGAGAGTGTGGGGAGCGATGTAGTCTGCGATGGCGTTGGTGAACGGGGAGCGGGGTCCGGGCGGTCTGTTGGCGAGAGTTCCGCAGAGCATCCTTTTGGGGTTGGCCTTGATCTGGAAGTGGATGTGTTCCATGGGGGTGAGGCGTCATCCGAGTTGGTGGTTGTCAGTCGGAGGGAGCTTTTGTGAACAATGGCGAGGCCTCCTCTGGGGCAGTTTGGGTGGTCTTTCCTCAGGGTCTTGTACCCGTCGGGGATGGCGGTTGCGATGTCGGGTGCGGACCTGGGGATTGGTCCAGGTCTCTGTGAGGAAGGCGACGTCGGGCTAGTGAGTGTTGAGGAGGTCCCTAACTTCTACTGAGTGTCTGTGCAGGGAGCGCACGTTGAAGAGGATGCAGCTCAGGGGTTTGTGTACGTTGTCATCCGGTGGGTTGGGGGAGACTGTCTGGGTCCGGAGGTGGGTGAAGGTGCGGCGGCAGTATCGGCAGGAGAACGGCCTTGGGAGTTACTTGGCGTCAAGAGCTGGCAGTTATTGTTTGCTCAGGGTTGAGTGCGTAGAGGGTGCTGGGGTCATAGCGACTGGGGCCGGGGGACCAGGGTCCCTGGCGCTGGTCGCAGTCAGGGTTCGGGGGGAGGGGGAGCAGCTGGGAGGCGGAAGGCAGGAGCAGGAACACACCGGGGGGGCGCGGGGGCAGCAGCAGCGGGAAAGAAAAGCAAGAAAAACAGAGGCAACAGAGAAAGGCAGAATAAAAAGGCAAAATACAGAAAAGGACAGAGAAAACAGCCAAACAGAAAAAAAGACAGAAAAAGGCTGACAACCACAGAGCGGACCAGCAGAAGAGCAGGCTCTTCCACTGGACCACCAGGGATGAGGCGCAGGCAGGAGTTTGCAGGTGGAGGAGGGCCACAAACACCTACCTGGGACACCAGAAGGCGCTGGGGGCAGTGCCTTAACAAGGGAGCTGCGCAAGGGGAGAGCAGTTAACCTGACCAGGAGGTCAGAGGTCTTGCTCTCCTGGTTGCGCAGTGGCCGCCATTAAGTAGGGGTCAGGGAGGGTGAGCAGCTTGGAGGCGAGAGGCGGGAGCGGGGACACGCTGGGGGGAGGGGCCGCGGGGGGCAGCAGCGGCTGGAAAAGAAAAGCAAGAAAAACAGAGGCAACAGAGTAAGGCAGAATACAGAAAACAGAAAAGGACAGAGAAAACAGCCAGACAGAAAAAAAAGACAGAAAAAGGCTGACACCCACACTGTGGACTAGCAGAAGAGCAGGCTCTTCCACTTGCTCACCAGGGATGAGGCGCAGGCAGGAGCCTGCAGGTGGAGGACGGCCTCGAACACCTACCTGGGACCCCAGAAGGCGCTCGGGGCAGTGCCTTAACGACGGAGCTGCGCGAGGGGAGAGCAGTTACCCTGACCATATACATTTAATGTTACTGAAATCAAAAGGTCTTGGCTAATGCCAGGGGAAAAAATTGGTATTCATTATTCAAAATAAGCATGTTAACAGTTTCGACTTGTATCTCGATCATTGAGTGAAAAAACAGGCAATGCCTGCTTCGTGTCCTGCTGCTGAATATGTTACTCTGTGTTAAGGATTTGTTTAGCGCTTTATTGCTATTAGTGTGGCCTCGCAGCACTCACGTGTTCAGGTATTTTCGCCCCAGGTATTGAGGATTCTGACACAGACCGGAAACTATTTTCTGTGTTGGAGGTTCTGATTATTTATCATAATGGCTTGTACTGTTGTTGTGAGCTCGGTGTTATCCCACTATACTGCATATCTGAAGCATGTTGAATGTTTATTCAGTGTTATGTCTTTAGTGTTTTTAAAGGTAGATATTTTTATTGAATATTGTAGTCTGTATTTTTCTTTTCTATTTATTTTTCTGCTCCAGCAGAGAAGCCAATCCCTGTATTTGGCGATCTTTCAAGTAACCACGGACATTTTGTTTGCTTGAATTATTCTTGTAGAAAGAACCCTTCTCAGCAACAATAAGATTTAAAGATAAAGGTCAATGAACAGAGATTAAACTAGAGAACATTCGTTTTGCCCACACTGCACAGCCTGCTACAGATACTGTCATGTACTTTCCTCCACCCAGGCACCAGTAATGTTTTAACGTTTGTTCCTTTTATGGCTTAATTGACAGCTACGGCAAGGTTTTTCATCAACAGTGTGTGTTGCCCATCACTGCTGTCAGATTGTGCATCTAAGGCTGAATTTTCAAATTGGTTACTGTAGTCACAATCTTGCTTTCTTGTTATGTGCTTTTTGAAGTTTGCTTTTTTATTTGTACACTCAAAATTTGGTTTGTCTGTATTTTAAATGGCACAGACACAAGGTTCTCCTTGATGCCAGCTGTTTGGAACAAGTACGCTCCCACCGATATCTTACAAAAATGATTACCTAAAAATACGTTCCTCCAAATGAAAGTCAAAATAAGCATTGGCAAAGCCAATAAGGCTGGCTTGGATTTAGAGTCTCGACTAAAACATCAAGTTAACGCCTACAGCAGTGGAAAAAATAAAAACATTACTTTCTGTACGCAATGCAACAATGAGGAAAATAATTTAACGTGTGATGTTTCAGTGTACTTTTGAGATGTAAAGTAGTCCCTCGTGTATTGTAGTGCAAGCACTGCATTGTATGTGGAATGATACACCAAACAACCAATAGCGTGAGATAAGAGAGAAATGCTCCTCTCGATGAAGTCAAAGCACAATCCATGTATATTTTTAGGAAGACTTGGGGCCTGATTTGAAGTTTTACGACCATTTGGAGCGGGAGTGTGAATGAGCAATGCTGATTGTGATGCGAAGAAATATAAGTAACCCCATGCATTCTCAATTTTAGCCGGCGCCCCTCTCTATATGACTAGTGATTCAAGCCTTCATCTATTTTAGAGAGAAGCATACCTTCTGATGCAATAGGAACGCTTTGTGGTGGAAGTAAAAGAAGGTCACATAGTCCTTTCTTCGACTCCAGGTTGTTCCATACGCTGATAGTGCTTAATTTGTTAAATATGAAGTGCCAGGGCTCTGACCAGGAGGCCACTGCAGCTTGCGCCCCCATCGCCCTTTTTTTGCATATTTATATAGCACGAACTCGACCCGAAGGTATTGGAGCGCTTTACACGAGCACCGTATTTACATTACACATTCAGGCACAGGGAGATTAAGTGATTTGCCCAGAATCACAGGATGTGGACGCGACCCTGAGGCTCGAACCCTGGTTTCCAGCACCAAAGTTGGCAGTCTAGCCGATGGACCACATCCCCTCGCCCTTGTCATTGCTGCCAAAACAACTACTGACCATCTCTCTCTCATGTAAATGCGACAGTTCAGATTATTCCAGGTCCCCAAAGCTTAAGGAATGGCTGGGGAGGCAGGTATTAGCAATTTTTTTATGCATATTGTTTTCCTAAACAACTGTTATACTGCTCATCTCTAAATTACATGAGCAGCGCCACCATGTGGCAGACTGCCCTAAGTGTGGTTTTGACAATTAGGTGCCGGTGCTCAGCACCGGAAAGCACCGGCTCAAATTAAGCACTGCCCTGATGAGACCCTGTTAGGGGCATAAACTTCTTAAGAGCATCGAAACTTCGACGATTCATTTTGTGCCTGTACCGAAACTCCAACTTTTAGGCACTTAAGGATAGATGAAGAATATCCCATCTATAAGAAACTAAGGGGCTTACTTACAAGTCCCTTGCACGGCCAGTGCATCACTTTTAACGTGGGAAAAAGTGACGCACGGCGGCGCAAGGGGCGTGTAAATAAGACCCTAAGAATTTTGATACAGTGGGCAGGCCCACCAAAGAATTTGAATTGTTCTTGTTTTTATATATGTACAGGTACTTCTTCTTTCTTTGATGCATTGCATGGGCACTTCTTCACTTACCACATATGGGGCACCTTATTGTTTGATCATTTGATGCATTGCTCCACAATGACTATGAAATACATGACATTCATCCAATAACTGTGTTGTTTGCACCTACATGTGTTGAGATGTGTTTTCCCATATGAATTAACTTCATGATCATTTGAGCAACTACATTTTGGTAACTGATGATGATTTTTATCTGACAGGACCATCTTTGTCTATGCACTACATGATACCCAGGTTCTGAGGAATACAAGGTTACCCCATTGAAGCTTAACTGATTTAGAGTTCGGCAGATGGGTACTCCATCCCAAATGTGACGATATCCTGTCCTCTTTATGACAATGCATTATATCCTAATGCTCTTGTCATAAGCAGGGCGGGGTATCTGTCACTCTTGTGATGGTGTGCCCATCCTCCAAACTCTAAAACAGTTCAGGTCATGTAGGCTATCAAGCCGGACCTAAAAATGGCAGTCTGATCGCCAACAAACAGAAAGGCCCTGAATTCATGGGCTGCAAAAGCATTCAATGACCGCCCATATCAGACAGAGCTTTTTAAGGGCGTTCTTTGGTGCATTTTGAAAGTCAATGATAGGTGCCTGTACATTCTCTCAATCACTCCTTCTCACTCGTGCCGCCGTTAATTGCTTGAGATCGAGATGGCGAGTAGTGCCCTGAATGGGTTCCATGGGGCTCTCAGCACATCTGGCACTGAATGGGGAGTGATATCTCTTCGCATTAGCACCACTCACCGTCAGGAAAATTAAGTTAGAAAACGACTGACTCCAGCAGATGAGTTGGTGACGCCTACTGTTCCCAAAGTTGGGCTTCACTTTTGGCAAAAGAGGTGTTGGGTGGTAAACAAGCAGGAAGGAAGCCCCCTGTGGCAGACTGAAGAGGTCTTCTAAGACCTCTCATCGACTGCTCTTAAGAGGCAGAGTGTGCCCTGTGCACTGCAGAAACTATATCATGAGATGAGGAGTTGCTTAGAGGTAAATGGATGGTAAAAACGTATTGACCTGGTCCTGCTTACCCTTTGAGCTCCCTTTTGTTTCATTTAACTGCTGACCAATGGGAGTTGTCCTCATGGATGGCCACAGGTAACGAACGGTGCTGTGGTTTGCTAATTCCTGCAGAATAACAGAGCCAAGCACCCTAAGTACCTTCCAGATGTAGGGTTATTGGAACTGACCCGGAAAGAAAGTGACCTCAGCATTAAAGTACTAAGAAGTCTCTTGCATGGCCACTGAAGGCTCCAGCTGGGATGAAGCTCAGAGGAACCATAAAACTGCTGCGGCTAATATTCTGGCAGATATTAAAGAGGTCAATGTGTCCCTTACTCCCAATTTTGATCAATTGCACTCTGAGAGTCTCCTGCTGCAGGTTGTAATGTACTCATTAATGGCCTCGGTGTCACGAAACAGAACTGCCAGGCTCTAAAGAAAGTTGGTAGTAACTAGGCCACGCGGACAAATTACTACATTTAGAAAGTGTGAAGAGAACTCACTTAAAACCAATCCAGGCCAGTGGCTAAGCAAGGAGGCCCGGGCCCTAATGCAAGCAAGCAAAACGGGCCCCATGCCCAGGCTAGTGACCGAAATCCACCCCTAATTGAGGCGCCAATGACCCAAGGACCTCTGGGCCCCAATACCACTGCACCTCAGGAACTGAGGCAACTCAAACAATCGTGCAAAAAATTGGAAAGGAAATGGAGAACGGATTATTCTGCGAATAAAAAAGCCAAATACAGAGAGGCAATTAAACTGTACAAAAAAGAAATAAAGGCTGCTCAATCGAGTTATTACCATGACAAGATTGTCTCCGCAGCCAACTCCCTCCGCGAAATTTTTAAAATCACAAAATCTCTTCTTACACTTCCCAGCCCTATCTCTGCCCCCGATAGCTCCCAGCAGCGGTGTGATGAAATCGCAGAATATTTCTCGGCCAAAGTCCAAAAGATCTATAAGCTTTTTCACATCCTAACCCCATTAATGACGGTGTCATCTCGAAACAGCTTACCTTGTTGGAAGAGTTTCCCCCTCTTTCCTTATCATCCACGCAGGAACTCCTCAGACAACTGAAATCGGGCTCTCCCATAGACCCTGCCCCTCCGTCCATTCTAAATCTAATCCCGAAATAGTTTCTTCAGTTATACGGGTTGTGATAAATTCCTCCCTTCTTAGCGGAGTGGTGCCCCTCTTTGGAAACAGGCTAGGGTCAAGGCACTCTTAAAAAGACAAATCTTGACCCGGAGGACTGGGCGAACTATTGGCCCATTTCCTTGTTGCCTGGAATCAGCAAGTTAGCTGAAAAACATGTCAATTCGGTCCTGTCAACATTTCTGGAAGACAATAAGTGTCTTCATCCCTCTCAGACAGGCTTTAGATGCCAACAGGGTACTGAGACGGCCCTTATTGTTGTGATAGAAGAGACTAGGAAATCATGGATGACGGAGGCTGCGCTGCTCTGATATTGTTAGATCTTAGCGCAGCCTTCGACACTGTCAATCATCAACTTATGATTCAGAGACTTAAGGAGGTGGGGGTGGCAGGAGCTGCGTTGGACTGGTTTCAGTCCTTCCTTGAAAATCGCTGCTTCTGCGTCTATGAAGGCGAAGTTGCATCAGAGCATATCCCTCTGCAGTGTGGAGTCCCCCAAGGATCATCACTAAGTCCCACCATGTTCAATATTTACATGAGTTCTTTAGCTGAATTGGTGTATCCTTGGGGGATCCAGATCGTCACTTATGCTGACGATACGCAATTAGTGGTCTCCCTTAGTCAGAAGGACAAATCTGAGCCTGGTCTTACATCATGCTTGGGAAAGATCTCTGAATGGATGGATAAGTCATTTTTT
Source organism: Calotriton arnoldi (assembly GCA_963921515.1). Taxonomy (NCBI): domain Eukaryota; kingdom Metazoa; phylum Chordata; class Amphibia; order Caudata; family Salamandridae; genus Calotriton; species Calotriton arnoldi. The sequence goes on from CAWUFW010013565.1 coordinate 245,896, forward strand.
AAACTAAACGGAGCTAAAACAGAACTTATGCTTCTTGGGCATACTGTCCCTGCCAGTATCGATGCATTATGGCCCAGCGGTCTGGGTCCTCCACCTGTACCAAAAACTAAGATTAAGAGTCTGGGAATTTGGCTCGATTGTAAGCTAGATTTAAAAGAACAGGCTAGTAAAGTTGCAGCTAGTTGTTATGGACTTATCAGGATGATAAGGAAGATCCTTCCTCTTCTTCCTTTTGATGCTAGACGGGTGTTAGTCCAGGCGCTGATACTCTCGCGACTGGACTATGCAAACGCAGTGTACCTCGGTGCACCCCAGGGAACTACCAACAGATTACAAATCGTTCAGAACTGTGCTGTTCGCCTATTAATGAACATCCCTAAACGCAGTTCAGCCAAACCAGCCCTTATCAGTTTGCATTGGCTCCCCATTCAGGCCAGAATTAGCTTTAAGGCGATGTGCATTGTTCACAAAGCCATTTCTGCAAAAGGCTCCCCATTGATCCAGTCTATGATTCAACTCTATCACCCTAACAGGATGCTGAGATCTAATCATAAACGCTTACTCATAGTGCCTATGATTAAGCGAGTTCGAACAGGAGGTCGGCGGTTCTCATACAATGCAGCCAAGCTATGGAACCGGATACCTGAGCATATCCGCCTGGAACCTAACTATTTTAGTTTCAGGAAACAGCTGAAAACTTTCCTTTTCTCCTGAGTTTTGCTTGCTGACTGAGGCGCCACATTAAGCGCTGGGATGCCCTCGGGTAGCCATGCGCTATATAAGTGCGTATTCATTCATTCATTCACCTGCTGCACTACTGATAGCTACACCCCTGATCCAGACGGTGCATGCCTGCTGAAAATGGAAGCCACCCGACCATATCTGTAGAGTGTACCTTCATATCGCGAGGAAGTCTATTGACATACAATGGATGTTTATTGTTACCCAACACCCAGAGACGTTTTAAGGCATGGGCAAAGTGGGCTCTATTCCAGGGCCCCAGCCTTTCAGGGGCCCTCCTCAATAGAGCCCTCTCTGTTGTGCAGAGACTCTTGCCCTGATGACCGTCTATAATTCTTAAATAGAATGTTTTAAATACCGTTTTCATGCAACATTAATAAAAAAAGTTTTTTTTAGATCAAAACAGGACCTCACATATGAGAAATGGGAGTATGTTGATAACGCTGATTCTTATCTTGACACTTCTAAGAATCTTCAGGTCGCCAGGATCTTTTTACCTGCTGAATAGTGTGAAGGGAAGAATCTCTTTTCGATTATGCGACAATTTAAAAGCAAGTTTACCTTGAAAAACCACTGACTCCGAATTCAATTTTGTGAGTTTATTACAGCCAAGAATAACTGCACATGCAAGCACCTCAACACGAGGTTAAAGAAATAGATGGGCACTAATACAAACAACATCCTACGCAGGAGTCTCATCCGACTCAAAATAAGAAGAATCGTTAGCTCCAGAAGTATTAAACAAGCGATAACTGCTCCAATCTCTATATTATTCTTCATTTACCTACATTAGCATAAACCATTAGCTGTCCCTACTCTCTCACTAAGGTGACATACCTACTTAACGAATTTCCCAGGCAAGAGTAAAGGAAAAGGTGTCAGCTGTGAAGACTTCCTAAGAAGTGCACTCACTTAGCATTTCGTACTCGTTCTAAGATGCTCCTTCCTAAAGTCTCTCTCTCTCTGCCTTTCTCTCTGGTCTCCTCTACCTCTTCTCCCTCTCCTCCCTCGGGGCACTGTCCCTAATACAAAACCCAAATACAATTGAACACGCCCTTGTCACGCCTCTTCGGCCAGGTCTTCCTTCTCGTACTTTTCCATCGAAACTCTTACTTCATCCTGGATGGTTACGATGACCTTGAGTCCCAGGCACCTTCTCCGCTGAAAGTATCATCCCTACATTCCAGTATACTCCCATCTCAATGCCTCCCACCACCCTAACTCCTGAAACAAAGAGCCAGTCTTTCGCTAACGAGGCATGTGTCCTTGCACCTGCAACAGAAGATACATTTCAACAAACTTTCCCTCTGTACGAATCTACCAACTGTGCCCAGAGAGCCTTTCCAAGGGAACACCTTCTCTGCCTAACAAATAAGCTAACATAAGAATGAACAGGCCTTTCCTTGGCGTATATGCAGTCAGGCCTTTACACATTTTAAACACACAATTCTTAATTACTTCTTTAAGCATAGGCTCGTATATTTCATATGCAAAGCATAAACTACACGTGCACTTTAATATCATACACGTTAATTACTGCATCTCAACTGCACATAACCTAATCTATCTACGCATTATGTTAAACACATTTCAATACTGTATTACATTTGCATGATTAAAATAACACAACTACTCTCTTAATCACTCTAATAATGCAATTTGAATTACATTTTACTAGCCACTCATTTATATATGTCTGAATATATACAGATGCGAACTAACGGTGATTATGATGCACCCCTACAAATTTTACGAGAGCATGGCACTCTATCAGTTCCCCCCTTTGATGACTCCTGTCATCACATCTTTTCAACTCCCTTGGAGAGAGAACCGACCTAAACAGAACTTGTTGCCATTCTCCCCTATCGGAATCTCTCCAAACTCTTAATGTTTCGATAGTGACTGTCCTGCAGTCTAGCCATTCTCGTCTCATTTTCTCTCAGAGCCCTCTCAGCTCTGCCTGCTCGATACCACTTGTATGCTCTGATCAGACCCCACAGACAAACCACACAAACCACCACAATAATGAGAGGTCTCAGAACATAGCCAAGGAATCCCTTTCCCAAATTCGCAAACCAGCTTCCCACTTGACCAAATCCTTTGCCAACTTTCTCCCAAACTCCCTCTTCAGTCAAATCCGCTATTTTCGTATGGATCGTAGTGATGTTACTTATATATTTCTCCAGATCCTTGCTGTGGTCTGGTATATAAGTGCAGCACTCTTGAACCTTTAACATTTTACAGACTCCGCCCTCTTTTGCCAATAAGACATCCAAAGCAAGACGATTCTGCAAAACCATTGTCCTTATCGACAACATCTCTCCATCCACGAGTATCAATGACTTTGCTGTATTCATTGATAATTCATCAACCACAGTCGCCAATCTCCGGATCTTCACATCATTCAAGACCTCTTCCAAACTTGGTATCATTGCTCCAAAGATATCTCCTACTACAGCTCCTGCACTCGTGCCTCTCTTCACTCTCGAATGCTTTCCAGCTTCCAAAAGCTCCAAATCCTCTGCATGGTAGATCTTTGGAAATATTATTCCCAAGTAACATGTACCATACCAGTTCGCTGGCAACCTCACGTAAGCATTCCTTCCACACACAAAATACACCATAGGTATCACTTGTACAGGACCTTGCAGAAAATTCTTTGCTGAATCCTCAATAGTGAAAACATGATCACACTCGCTCTGTCCCACAGAGACCTTATCATAATAAGTCTGCACACGTCTCACACACAACTTTCCCCTTTGGCCCAAATCCAATGCTATAGGACCATAACTTCTTTTTGTTCGGTGCAATCTCTCCTCGTCTGTCCAATCTACAGGACTATCTCCAGTGTGACGTGTTTTTGTTAACATTCTATATCTATCTTCTACCTGATCTACAAACTTCTTTTCTACTTCTGTTAATGCACATGTTAAATTGTGTCTATGGGCATAACCTGTATCTAAAGTCGAAGTCGGTATGAAGTACTTTCCAAGTCTATCTTCTGCCTTGTAATAATCATACTTGTTCAAATGTTTATGGACAGGAACTTCTGAAAGCATGGCGTCATAGTTGGAAAAGAAGTACTCATAGTGACCTCTCCCATAAAACACACTCAATAGCAAACTACACGAAATTCCATAAGTCAGTGGAAGATGGTGATATCTAATACCCTCATCCACTGAAGCTGGCAACTGCATACACACATAACAATCTTTCGCATCCATTGCATCTACATACTCGTATAGCAGCTTGGCATACGCGTTAAGCTTAAAATCACTTCTAGACAAATCTACATGCAATCTACGACTCTCTTCTATTAACAAAGCTCTGTCAGCTCCTATGTTTCCCTCCTTTTTGCTAGGTGTAGTAGGTGTAGGAGTCCCTGGCACCCCCTCCACTGCTAGCTCGTGTGGAACTACATATGAAACTACAACTACTATGATTATAGAAACTATCACACCCCCTATAAATGTGCCTACAATCAATTTGGATCTACGATGTGGATCTCCAGGCTCCATGATCTCGAAAGTTCTCAAAGTTCTTGGTTTCAGCAATGAACACTCAAAAGCCTCTGTCTTCTCCGCACGTGACTTGCTTAACCAGTTCGAGCAACACTCCGAAACCTCTGGAAATCCCCTTTTCAACCACAATTTCTTAGATACATAGTCCAGAAAAAGACTTCCCTAAGTTCTTGTTCTTCTTCGACGGAAAGTCCCTAAGTTTATTCTTCTTCCACTCGGACCTAGGTTATCTTTTTCTTTAGGCTTTTATTTACAACAGTTTATATTCAATCCACAATAAGATCATCTGCAATCGCCTCTAGAACATGATACAAAAGTTCAAGACGAAGAATTATCATTTCATGGGAAGGCGGCTCAAATCCAAATGACGGAAATTCGAGTCGATGCAGAACCAATTCTCGGACTTTACTCAGAAGCGGGGATTCGGAACCGTGAGGGTCAGTATTCCTTCGACTTCGAGCCCTGGTATTAACAGCACCACCTTCAACACCACGCTCGGGCTCTTGCTGACCACCTGAACGGACCTCAGCCTCCCCGAACTCACTACCCCCGTCATCAGTCACTACGTAAGTCCACTCCGGGGTAGCGTATCTCTGGCAAGGTACTCTCGTTCTTTTCGACATCCCCCGACCCTCTTGAGCCTGCTCTCCGTCACTTGCTTCCGATTCAGACGTTTCAGACACTGGAGCAAGATCTCTTTCGGGTGCCAACCTCAGGTTCAGTCGCCTCTGTCTCTCAGGCCAAGCCTCCTCAGTTCTGGTCATTCTTCCGCTTTCCCCTTCTATACCCTGTGCACCACTTCCTTCTTTGGCTGAATTTGACTCTACTCCACCCACTGCAGCACCTCCGTCACCCGAGTCAGAGTCGTGGTTCTGATTGTTGGAACCCTCTTCAGCTTGCTCTGGTGCACAACCAGCTGCATCAGCGGCCCTCACAGCTTGACTTGTCCTCTCATGTGGCCCTGCCACATCAGCTGGATTTTCATTTACGAGAGGAGCTGTTTCTTCTGAGGGTGCTGAAACTCTGCGGGTATGGGAGGCGTGCACCCAGTTTGGCAATCCTCCACACTTCACTGCTGTGTTCGTTACCAGTATTACCTGGTACGGGCCTCGCCACCGAACATCCAGACAGCTCTTCCGCACGTGCTTTCGGACAAGCACCCAGTCGTCTGGACACAGGTCGTGGCACAGATCACTCGAGGCCGGAACAATTGCAGCTTGCACCTGCTGGGACACAGAATGGACCACATCAGATAGTCCTTTACAGTAATCGAGAATCAAGTTATCAGTGATGTTTATCAAAGCTGTAGCTGGTACTGCTGGCAACCGCATTGCCCTCCCCATCAATATCTCATGGGGGGACAACCCAGTTCTCCTGTCGGGGACACAGCGAATGTTCATAAGCACAAGCAGCAGTGCATCAGGCCACTTCAGAGACGTTGACGAACACATTTTTGCCATTCTTGCCTTCAAAGTTCCATTAACCTGTTCCACTATCCCAGAAGCCTCTGGTCGATAACTGCAATGTAATCTTTGATCAACATTCAATGCCGCACAAAGCAGCTTTATGATTTCACTGTGGAAGTGTGTTCCTCTATCCGATTCCAAAGAGGTCGGAAAACCAAACCTCGGGATGAGTTCCCTCAACAATAACTTAGCCACTGTGAGGGTGTCACACCTGCGTGTCAGGTAAGCCTCCACCCACCGTGAGAATACACACACCACCACCAAAATGTACCTCAACCCATTGCACTTGGGCATTTCTACAAAATCTAGCTGCATCCTATTGAAGGGTCCTCCTGACCTTCCAATGTGACTCAAGGTGACCACAGTTTTCTTTCCAGCATTCATCTGTTGACACGTAACACACCTCTGACAAACTGCTTCAGCAATCGCCCGAAATCGTGGGTTATACCACGTTTGTCTAAACACACGCATCATTGCATCCCTACCAAGATGTATCGGTCCATGTATTAGTCTCGCCATTGGGCTCAGCATATTCTCTGGCAATACCGCTCTCCCATCATTGGAAACCCAAACATCCACATCCCCTCTTTCACATCCTGCTCTGACCCATCCATTCCGTTCTTGGTCTGAGACTTCATCCTGCAGTCGCTTGAGTTCCTCCCAAGTGTCTGCCATGGCCAACATCATGTTGAGCTCGGTTCTTTCTTGGCTCTCTCCTGTGTAACCCTCTGTAAATATGCATCCTTGTTCTGCACAGAAGCGGGCAACTTCGTCCGCGTAATTATTTCCCAACGACACAAAATCCTCCCCCTTTCCATGCACAGTGCACTTGACAACTTCGGACATTGCAATGCATCTAGCAGTTGCCTTACATGTTCTCCATTCCTAATGGGTGAGCCAGATGATGTCAAGAATCCCCTCTGTGACCATAACTGTCCGAAGTCATGAACCACACCGAACCCATACTGGCTGTCCGTGTAGATCGTGATTCGAATTTGATCAGCGGCCAAACAGGCACGAGTCAAGGCAATGATCTCAGCTACCTGCGCGGAGTGTACTCCTTCTAGGCAAGCAGCCTCAACCACTCCTGAAATGGTACATACAGCAAACGCTGCTCTTAGTTGACCAACACTGTCTCTTAGGCATGAACCATCGACAAAGAAAATTTCATCTGGGTCAGTCAGTGGTTCATCGACAATGTCAGGTCTCGGTTTGGTGCACAGTTCAGTCACATCAAGACAATCATGGTCCGCACAATCTTCATCATCTGTATTCGGTATGGGCATCAATGTCGCAGGGTTTAAGACGGAGCACCTTTTCAGAGTCACATTCTCTGCGGCAAGTATAACTTGCTCATACCTCGTTAACCTGTTATTCGTTAGGTGCTGAGTCTTAGTTCTGGTCATTAACAATTCAACAGAGTGTGGCACATAAACTGTCAAAGGATGACCCATTACAATGCTTTCACATCTTTCAATGCTGACACCTGTTGCAGCAACGGATCTTAGACATCCGGGCAACGCAGAAGCTACTGGATCTAGAGTAGCTGAAAAATAGGCAACTGGTCTACGGACACCTCCATGATTCTGAGCTAAGACCGCTAATGCACAACCCTCTCTCTCGCAACAGAACAGTGAGAAGGCCTTGTTGTAATCGGGCATTCCCAAAGCTGGTGCACTGCACAAATCTTCTCTCAGTCTTAGGAATGACACCAAGCACTCCTCGTCCCATGGTACCGGATCACTCACATCCTTGTGCGTGAGCCTCTGTAAAGGCTTTGCTCTCAAGGAAAAATTTGGAATCCACAGACGACAATAGCCGACCATTCCCAAAAACATCCTGACCTCCCTCTGAGTGGTGGGCACTGCCATGTTCATTATTGCCTCAATTCGATCTGGTGACACCTTCCTCTTGCCTTTTTCTAATCTGTGACCCAAGTACTGTACTTCGTTCAGACAGTCCTGCAATTTGTTCGGGGACACCTTGTGTCCATTCTCTGCCAAATAGTTCAGTAGGGCTATCGTGACTATCCTGCAAGTATCTTCTGTCTCTGATGCCACAAGTAGGTCATCTATGTACTGCACAAGAACTGAGTTCTGTGGCAATACGAGACTCTCGAGATTCTTCTTCAAGATCTGATTAAAGATCAATGGACTCTCTGTATACCCTTGAGGGATACGACACCATGTTAACACACGATTTTCCAGCCGGAAAGCAAAAAGAAATTGGCTTTCCTCATGGAGCGGTATCGAGAAGAATGCTTGACACAAATCAATGACAGTAAACCACTCGGCTTCGCATGGGATCTGAAACAGTATCATTGATGGATTCGGTACCACAGGACAACATGGGACAACTATCGTGTTGACCTTTTGCAGGTCTTGCACGCTCCTGAACTTCCCGCTCGGCTTCTGTAGTCCCATGATAGGTGAATTACATGGGCTACCTCTTATCTCCTTCAGAATGCCTTGCTTGATCATAGACTCGATTACAGGTCTAATCCCTGCAATCGTCTCAGGCGACAAATTGTACTGGGGCGTCCTAGGGAATTCAGCATTCTGCTTCACCTGGATCTGTACAGGTTCAACCCCTTTGATCAGTCCGATCTCTTCTCCCGTGAAATCCCACACCTCTTGTTACACAGAATCTCTCAAGTCTAGTGGAAGTTCCTCCACTGTCACCACTGGATAAATTTCTATACACAAGTGCTGATTGGTAACCTTGAAGGTGGCATCGTCATCCTTCGTTTGAACCTCCACTCCCCTGGGTGTGCAATAGATAGTGCAGTTCAATATACACAATAGATCTCTTCCTAACAGACAAACTGGACTCGTATCGCACACCAAAAACTGGTGTCTAGCTCGGAAAGAGCCTATCCTCACTGGAATTGGTTCGGTCAATGGGCTAGTTATCCTCTTGTTCGCCACTCCAACAACTTGGATCGATTGTCCCGAGAGGGGTAGGTTGGGGACCACTGCTGATCTTACAGTGGACCGGGTAGCACCAGTGTCAACCAAAAGAGTGGTAGGATGACCATCAATGTCTGCCTCCACAAAAGGTCCTCTCTGGTCTACCTCCAAGACTGCTCCAAGTGTGCAATCTTCCTCCCCCCTCAGGCACCGTCAGGCTAACGGGTCTGGACTGTACTCGTCATACCCTTCGAAAAGGGGCATCTGCTGGTAGGTCCGCATTCCTTGTGAAATTCTCGGTGGCTGGGGGACCTGCACCTGTGGGTTATACGGCCCCCCCTTTCATCGATCTGGGCCTTATCACCGTATTGACTACCTCCGGCACGGGTGCCTGAACCACTTCTACCTCCTGCTGCACCTGGTTGGCTGGGTTCAAGGGACACTCGCGCTTCCAATGTCCAATCTGATGACAAAGATGACACGCAGTGGTCTTCTTCAATGTCGCCACGTCCATCCCCGTCTTGGGATCTATAGGTTTCCCTTTTCCCTGACCTTGCCCATTTTGGTTTCCTTGGTAGTTTCCCTGTCTTCTGCCCAGCGTCTCTCCACTAGGCTGGACCTGAGCTGTTTGCATCTGAACAAGCATCAGTTTGTCCTTTAGCTTCCGGTGCTTTGAGTCTACTTCATCACTACAGTATCTCGCATACCGCAAGATTTCATCTACCGGCTTGTTCTGCCAGCAGATCAAATGGTGCTGTATCATGAGGCTAACCTCTGGTCTCAATCCTAAGACGAACTTTGAGACAAACTGTCCCATGTCCTTGGGGTCTAAGGCATCTAGTCCACTATACTGTTTAAAAGCTTGCAGAAGTCTTTCATAATACTCATGCACTGTCTCCTTCGGTTCCTGCACAGTTCGATCTATCTTAACCCAATCGATGTCTTGAGGCGAGATCTTTAACTTCAACCATGAAATCACTTGCTCAAATTTTTTCATAACAATAGGTGACGGACCATTTGTAACAGCATCCCTTTCAGGTTCGAAGGTCGGCCACTCAACTGCAATTTTACAAGCTGTCCACAAATCTCCTGGTACCACTATATCAAACAAGGTGTTCAAATCAGTCCACAATACCTTCGAAATTTAAACAAAACGCTCGACCTGTTTGTACCATTCTACGGGTTTTTCCCCCAGCCGAGGAAAATCATTTGTAAATGCAGCCAAGTCACCTCTACTCCATGGCACATGCCCGTACCCTCCATGCTGTACTTCCTGTAAAGGATAGTTCCCTATGCCCGTCATCCCTCCCCCCGGGGGCGGCGTTTCTCCTACAATCTTTTTTGCAATCTTCTTCTTCGACCACCTTTCCTCCCATTTATTTAGCATTATCCATATACGCATCCCTACAATCAGGTTTCTATTATGCGTCCTTAATCCTGTGACCCTTTTTTCCTCCAGTTCTTGATCACTATATTGTAACCTATGGGATCCTTGCAACGATTTCGTTTTATTCGTATCCACCTCATATTTCTTGGCCAATTCTGTCAATTTCTCATGTGCGGCCCTTGCTTTACGAGTCACGTCCTTTGCTACAAAAAGCAGCTCGTCTGGTTCATAGATCTCTATTCTCTCCAAAGGCAGGTTCCCACTAATCATTTTGTCTACCTCTGCCTTTAGTCTCACTACATCCAGCAACCTTGCCTTCACTGCACTCCTCAGCGTTTCTCGACAAGCTGCACCATTTTGCTCGTCTTAATCACTGCTTTGTTCTCGTGACTTGCTCTCTTCTATAGTATTCCTGGAACCTGGTCTGTTCCCTAAGTTGTCTTGTTCCATATCTCCTGGCATTCTATCGCTCTGATTCCTTACAGGTGGTGCCCACATTCTCAAAGCTGACTTGAACTCGACCAAAGACCCTGGTCTTGCCCGTCTCTCATCCACCTGTCCACTAGAGGAGTCTGCGGTGGCTGGCAGTGGCGTGCTCGCTTCTATGGGCTTCGGAGAACGGACCAATTGTACCTCTACGCCATTCCCTCCGACGCTGATCCCCTCTCTCCCTGTCATCTGCATTAGACTTCCTTCACTTACTCGATCTGGGTCATACACTGATACTATAGGACCAATGGTAACAGGTACCGTCAGGGAGTCCGACAACCGCATATTCCCCGTGGAAGACTGGGCTCCTACTCCCTCCGTTCCCGTGGAGATTGTTCCCACTACTCTCATTTTTGTCTGATTGTGTGACTCGTCCATCCCTCCTGCCACAATCGAATTCCTTTGCTATATTCTGGATTTAATGAAGGTGGTTTCTCTGCCAGCAGCCTGTCTAACAAGCTGTCATCCGTATCACTGTCATCTTCCTCTGCACTTTTTCCCTGCGTGCCTCCCGTTTTCTCTAACAACGGATATAATCTGTCTCCCTCAATTGTTTCTACTCTCCACCTTTTCTCCAGTGCATCCCATCTCGCATCTTGAAATGCCCTGATCGACTTCTTCACCCTTTCCTGGCTTTTGTCTCTCTTCCTGTTGTACGCTGCTCTAATCCATGCATGTAGCGCCTCAAACTGTGTAGGTCTAGGTAGTGGTCGCAAAGAAGACATCACCGACTTCAACTGGTATAACACTTCCAACCTGAAAGTACCATAGCGTGGGAAAGTCAATTCTTCTTCTCCTTCTGTCATTTTATGCCAATTCTCAAGCCAAATAATAGTATGTAATCCTACATTCTTAGCCATGTAATGTGCTGGCGTATCCTCGGGAGGGGCTTCCTCTCCTCCCGAGTAACCACATGTCTATCACCTCTACAGAGTTCTCGTAAAACTTTAAAACATTTCATGATGAAGCAGATTTCCGTTCGCACACAAGTTTCGTTTTTACTTCCTGACTTCAATCCACCAATGGCAGCGCGGCTCACACCAACCGGCCTATCGCAGCGCGGCACTGTCTGACGTCACTCTTCCTCCGCTCGCAGCAGTTCCCCTCCTTCTCGATTCACCCTTTCTCACTTGCACGTGTCCCAATCACACTCTGAAGTAACTGTCTGTCCTACCGGACAATCACCTCTCTGACTGTCGGTCCTTCAATGACCAAACAGCCTCTCGAAACTGTTGACCTCAATCTGGCAACTGTCTGTCCGCGAACGACCGGACAATCACCTCTGACACAATTGATAGGATCCAAACGCTCAATGTTCTGCACCCAACAACCTACGACCAGCGTCGGTTATTCACACACTCACACATATGCTCCCTATCTTCAGTGGGTTAATCAACGACGTCTCATGACCCCCACAACCTCTTGGTCAACAATCTCAGCTCTGGGTGTCTTCTACACCACAATCTTTTATCCCGGGATATCGAATCAAATCTCTCGGCCCCGCTCGTGCTCACGGTCCGATCCTCAATCACACGACTCTCATTCCAACTCCGTAAGACATCACACAACAATTAAACCCCGCAATCTAACAAGCATCACCCTGTTCATACTCACTCTACCACGAACTGCAACTTCCGCCGCACCGTCACTCTCCGTCAGTTCTCATCGACCGCCGTCGTCCTCCTCTTACGATCAACTGGATCACCATCACTCGGGCTCTATGGGGCAAATAATCTCTTATCCTAATCTAGATCTCCCCTTACTATCAGAGGAAACCATCCTACTCTGCTACCAATTGATAACGCTGATTCTTATCTTAACACTTCTAAGAATCTTCAGGTCGCCAGGATCTTTTTACCTGCTGAATAGTGTGAAGGGAAGAATCTCTTTTCGATTATGCGACAATTTAAAATCCAGTTTACCTTGAAAAACCATTGACTCCGAATTCAATTTTGTGAGTTTATTACAGCCAAGAATAACTGCACATGCAAGCACCTCAACACGAGGTTAAAGAAATAGATGGGCACTAATACAAACAACATCCTACGCAGGAGTCTTATCCGACTCAAAATAAGAAGAATCGTTAGCTCCAGAAGTATTAAACAAGCGATAACTGCTCCAATCTCTATATTATTCTTCATTTACCTAAATTAGCATAAACCATTAGCTGTCCCTACTCTCTCACTAAGGTGACATACCTACTTAACGAATTTCCCAGGCAAGAGTAAAGGAAAAGGTGTCAGCTGTGAAGACTTCCTAAGAAGTGCACTCACTTAGCATTTTGAGCTCGTTCTAAGATGCTCCTTCCTAAAGTCTCTCTCTCTCTGCCTTTCTCTCTGGTCTCCTCTACCTCTTCTCCCTCTCCTCCCTCGGGGCAATGTCCCTAATACAAAACCCAAATACAATTGAACACGCCCTTGTCACGCCTCTTCGGCCAGGTCTTCCTTCTCGTACTTTTCCATCGAAACTCTTACTTCATCCAGGACGGTTACGATGACCTTGAGTCCCAGGCACCTTCTCCGCTGAAAGTATCATCCCTACATTCCAGTATACTCCCATCTCAATGCCTCCCACCACCCTAACTCCTGAAACAAAGAGCCAGTCTTTCGCTAACGAGGCATGTGTCCTTGCACCTGCAACAGAAGATACATTTTAACAAACTTTCCCTCTGTACGAATCTACCAACTGTGCCCAGAGAGCCTTTCCAAGGGAACACCTTCTCTGCCTACCAAATAAGCTAACATAAGAATGAACAGGCCTTTCCTTGGCGTATATGCAGTCAGGCCTTTACACATTTTAAACACACAATTCTTAATTACTTCTTTAAGCATAGGCTCATATATTTCATATGCAAAGCATAAACTACACGTGCACTTTAATATCATACACGTTAATTACTGCATCTCAACTGCATGTAACCTAATCTATCTACGCATTATGTTAAACACATTTCAATACTGTATTACATTTGCATGATTAAAATAACACAACTACTATCTTAATCACTCTAATAATGCAATTCGAATTACATTTTACTAGCCACTCATTTATATATGTCTGAATATATACGGATGCGAACTAACGGTGATTATGATGCACCCCTACAAATTTTACGAGAGCATGGCGCTCTTTGCAGTAATATTAGTGAGCTGCTGCTGTTCTATTTCAATACTGAAAACACACGTCACTATCCCAGGATATTAGATGTAAATACATTTAGAATTTGGACCAATGTGCCTGTGGGCTGTCAGTGACCTGGCCAAAGAGGCCCTGAAAGAACTGAAATTGGATCATACATCCAAAGTTGTTCCGAACAGGGGCCCCCAAAATACTTTTGGCCCAGGGCCCTCAAAATCCTTAAGATGTCCCTGCCAACACCATGGTACTCATTTTATCAAACTCAAAAGATGAAATGGGAGTGGACCCATCAAGATTCGCCCATGACTAAGGCATTCTAATAGCTCTCTGAAGTTGACATGTATGACCACTGGGCCCCTAGGCCCTGCAGTGTTCATGTATCCCCGTCATGGCATGAGGGTTTTCCCAGCTCTGGTGCCCATGTTGTCCTGTTTGGTGTCTGGTGTATCCGTGTTTTCCTTTCCTGGCATCCATGCTTTTCTGTGCCAGTGTCTGTGTTTCCCTATCCTAGATTGTGGGTATGAATGTCCTGGTCTCCATAACTATCTACTGCAGTGCCAGGGCCGGACAGACATTTTATTCCACCGGGCATCTCCCAGATGGGCCGGCGCCCTAGCAGTGCTTCTGTTACTATCCTCAGCTCCCCGAGGTTAATTCCAGCAGTTAGGGGAGGGAGGCTTCAAGAGAGTGAGAAAGAGAGGTGGGTAGGGCGAAGGTAGAGAGAAAGAGATCAGAGAGGAAAGAGGGAAAGAGAGAGAATGGATGGACGGAGACAGAGGAATTGCACAAGGAGATGAAGGACGCGGGGCTGGGTGCCGCATTTCTGTGAAGTCTTCTGTGGATTCCCTGGTCCTACCCTGGGCAGTGTCCTGTTTCTCCGTCCTGCTCCATCGTTTACAATCCCGGTGCACACCTTTTCATGGTTTGTGTTTTCATATCTCGCTGTTTCCTTTTTCTGGTGTTCGTGTTTCCTTGGCCCAGTGTATGTTTTTTTCTTGTCCTGGTTCCCATGTTTACCTGTCATTGCCCCCCTTAATCGAATCCAGTGCAAATTTTTCTCTTTCGTTGAATCCGTGTTTCCATATCCCGGTGTATCTGTCACATTATGGTTACCACTCTCCTTAGTTGAAAATACTGCCCATTGGTTCATGTTTTGAGATTCTGGCCACAAGCTTGTTTATTAAAAACATCTTTATTCTTTTTTAACACGCCAATAATGCCACTAATAATCGTAAAGTTGTTAGGTCTAAAATACTTTAGAGATGATTTCTTCTTGTATTTGATGTTCTTAGTTTTTATTTTGTCAATTTTTCCATTTTTTACAGACCTTGACATAAAAATACTACTCATGCTGGTAAAATACTGGTCAGGTGGCGACCGTAGGCACAGTGTCCTTGCTGCTTTGCCCAGAGTCTGTGTGCTCCTGCCTTTATTTCTAAGTCCCTGTGTTTATTTTTTCCTGTGACCTTGTTCTAGTAACTGTGTTTTCATGAACCAATGTCCACCTTTCCCAGTTTACCAGCCCAATGCTTAATCTGCACAGGTGGTTGCAGGTGCGGGCCACCTGCACTCGTTTAAGGGTTTTTTTCCCCCAGAGCACGAGAGAGAAAAACAAAATAGGAGGAAAGGAGGAGGAAGATAAAGACATAAAAAATAGCGAATACAGAAGAAAGCAGGGATAAAAAAAGAACCTGCTAGAGTGCGATAAAGAAATAGGGAGTGTCTAGTGGTGGATTAAAGAGGCAAAAGGTGCAATAAATATTATTATGCAGCATGAGTATCCGGTACCCCTGCCCCTCAATAGCACTGGCTGTTGTCTTCTGAGAAAACCTTTGGGTCTCAGCACTTTCATTTTTTTTGTTCTACAAATTAAGAACTGCACCAGCTTTTCAAGTGCAAAAGCACTTCAGAATGATGTGGGGCCCCTTCACCTGCATTTCAAGTACATTGAACCTTCAAATTTATCAAGGGTGATCATCTGCGGCCAGGTCATTATGGACGCTGGTTCCAGTCCTGGACTATTATGTATGAGCGTAATGCATTCTGGGAGTCGTAGTTTTGTTTGGACCATTGACCTCAGTAGACTAATACACCTGACATCAATGACTTGTAGCTGAAAAGTTCAGGCCTGGGGAGAATGACTGGTATAACAAGAGTGTGGCAAGCATCCTAAATTTAATTCATGATGGGTAGGGGTATACATCACTTTAGTGATGTTCCCCTATGCTCAGTAGGTAAATCTGGGGAACAGGCTTGGCTGCTGTTTTGCTCTCAACCCTGGGTATGCAGAGACCTCACTTCTTTGGTTACTGAGAGTCACTGGGGGCAAAGTGCGGCGTGTAAGGGAACTCTATGTTTAAACAAAGTGTAGTTCAAAACATAGAAGATGAAAAGCCTCTTCTAAGCCGCTGCTTTGTTTCGTACACAGCTTCTATTGATTCTTCTCACTTTCCTATGGTGCCCTTGTTAGGGCGAGGAACTCTTGCACTGGGGGGAGGTATACAAGGACAGAAGTGAAGCTGCTAAGAGTTGGAGTGCATGAAACACACAAAAGGTGATGAGAGGCTGCTTGCAATGACTCTAACCACTAGCAATCGCTCGGGGTAGCACTCCAACCCATTGTTCTTTTGCTCACCATGTCACCTCTGTTTGGACCCAGTGATATGCAAATCAGTCCTGACCCTGTTCCTTATGGGAACGGTCCAGCCCGAACTGCCCCGAACTGCCAAGCCAGGTCCTCCCTGAACCGGAACACAAGCATCCTGGGACTGGCTTCGCCCTAGTTATGGGCTCATCAGCCGGGTACAGCTTGGTTCAAGTGACACAGTGGGCATGGGACCCACGTCTGGGCTTATCCATGCCACTTAGGACGGTACATGAAACACATAAAAGAGGTGATGGGAGTCTGTTTGCAATGAGTCTAAACACTGGCAATAGTTCGAGGTAGCACTCCAACCCATCATTCTTTTGCTAACCACGCCACCTCAGTTTGGACACAACCATATGCAAATCTGTCTTGACCCTGTTCCTTATTTGAATGGTCTAGCCCGAACTGTCAAGCCAGGTGCTCCATGAACCGGAACACAAGCATCCTGGGACTGGCTTCGCCCTAGTTATGGGCTCATCAGCCGGGTACAGCTTGGTTCCAGTGACACAGCGAGCATGGGACCCATGTCTGGGCATAACCATGCTACTTAGAAGGTGATGGGAGGCTGCTTGCAATAAGTCTAACCACTGGCAATAGCTCAGGGTTGCACTCCAATCAATCGTTCTTTAGCTCACTTCGCCACCTCAGTTCAGACCCATCTATATGCAAATCAGTCTTGGCCCTGTTCCTCATGGGAACAGTCCAGCCGGAACTGACAGGCCAGGACCTCCCTGAGGTCCTCGCTGGGTCCAAATTGAGGTGGCATGGTGTGCAAACTAACAATGGATTGGGGTGCAGCCGGAGTGATTACAAGTGGCTGAGATTATTTCAAGCATTCCATCCATCACTCTTTTGTTGCCCTAAATGGGATGGGTATGCCCAGAACTGGGTCCTGTGCACACTGTGTCATCGGAATCAAGCTTTACCTGGCTGATGAGACCTAAGTAGAGCGAAACCAGTCCTGGGTTGCTTGTGTTCCGGTTCAGGAAGGAACTGGCTTGGCAGTTTGGGCTGGACTGTTCCTATTGGAGCAGGGTCAAGACTGATTTGCATATTGTTGGGTCCAAACTGAGGTGGCATAGCGTGCAAAATAATGATGGATTGGGATGCGGCCCGAGTGATTACCAGTGGCTGAGATTAATTCAAGCATTCCATCCGTCATTGTTTAGTATACTTAATGAGTTGGAGTGCAGCAGACAAGTTCAATTCAGAAGGATTCTTATTCAGTAAAACTGATGCACTAAAGCAAAGCAAGCTCCTAGATGTCAGTATGCTTTAAATACTGGACTGCACTGAAAATGGCTGCCTGTATCAAACTGAAAATAGGTAAGCTGACAAACTCATCTGATTTCATGGTTTAGTGTCATTTTAATGGTTTTCAGGATTTTACCAAGTGGTTGACCATAAGAAATATTTCAGGGGGCATGATCAAGCAAGCAGGTAATTCGGTGACAAAGGGTAGCTCCCTCTGTGCAATTGGGTCGGTCAGTACAACAAGGTGACTCTCAGCTGTGAGATTGCCTTTTGCACTGGGACTCATCTGACCAATGGGTGCTGTGAGGTCACTTTGTGTACTGAGATCACTGTGCAATGGAGGTGGACTGTGCAAGAGGGTGACTCAGTGTAGAGAGAGCTTGAGTCAAGACACCAGTTAGTTTCCTTTTAAACTTTTGAGCAACTTTACTACTTTTAGCTATTCATCAAGTGTAGAGTTACCTAAAAGTGTTGACTTATATGTCCAGATTTATGAGTGTAAAGTTACTACAGCCAAAAAGGAGTAGTAGTGATTCCAGTGCCACATATGACCAGTCACTGATATTGCAACATCCTCCCGAAGTCAACTATGGAGACAGAGACTTAAAATAGGAGCCCATAGAAAACAACTTTAAATTAAAATTATTGATTTCAACTATTAAACATATATATAAAATAATTTGTTAATCAAATTGTATATATATATTTTAAAATAAATATTATTTAATAATAACCTGTTCTAATCTTTTTCATTTAAAAATAAATGTAAATTTAATTGTTTAAAATTAAAGAAATTCCAATTAATTCTATACATTATTTTTTGGTAATTTTCAAATACATAATAAGTAACTACTAACATTTGACTGTAGGTGTTTTTTCAATAAAGCTTAAAAATTAATTTTTATTTGATTTGATAGTTTTATATTAAGGAAATATTTAATTGAGAATTAAGATAATAGTACTCCCGTATTTTTGTTTGTTTGTGCTAAAGGTAAAATAAATATGTAACATTAATTTATATTAATATTTACCATAAAAAAATATGTACAGTTTTTTTAGGTTTAATAAACATTTTTATTTTTCTCTATACTTTACCTGGGGGAGATCGCTGCTCCCGTGGTGGAGATCTGCTTATGGTAAGTATAGCGAAAAGTACATGCTACAGTGCCTGTGCTTCACTTTCCCACGGTCTGTGTATCCCTGCCCAAGTGCCCATGGTACCCTGTACTGGTGCCCATCGTTTCCTGTCATAGTTTCAGATTCTGACAGCTCCCACTGCTATGTTTCCCATTCCAAGGGTGTTTGTTTCCTTGTTCTAGGTCTATGTTTCCCTATGACAACGTCCATATTTTCCAGTCCCATTGTTTCTGTTTTCCTCTCTTGGTGTCTGTGTTTCCCTAATTAAGTGTTGTGTTTCTCTGTCCCAGTGTCTGAGTTTGTCTGTCACAGTGATAGGGCCTGATTCACAAAAGTAAACCTACATTTTTTGTAAGTGTACTCTTTTTTGTGGGTTTCACAAGCTATGACTTAGTAAGGTTACGACTGTGGAGACTCCGTAGTCGGGGCAGAAAACCCGTCACATAAAAACATAGGACAGAGCTAACTTCTATGCATGGGGTTCTCTGCCCTGACTGTGAAGTCTCCACTGTTGTAAACTTACTATTAACTCATAGTTTGTGAATACCAAATAAGAATGAACTTACATAAAAGTGTAAGTATACCTTTGTTAATCTGGCCCTCTGTATATCTATCGAAGTGTCCCTGTTTCCCGCTACCAGTCCATGTTTTGTTTTCCCAGCATCCCCTTTCCCTGTCTGTTTCTATGTTGTAGCATTAGTTTATTCCTATCCCATGATGCAAGTGTTGGGTCATATGTTGGTGTATGATTTGACAAATGTAATGGTGCAAGATGAGTGCAGCTGCTGGTGTAAGTGGTGATACAGGTACTGGTGTAGGCATTTAGACTGTTGTGATGTAGTTGTGGTTGGTGATACTGGCGCAGGTACTCCTGTAGGTACAAATACTTGGCATATTTATGACTGTGGAGTCTAGTAATCGGGGTCAAGGTGTGTAGGTTGGTGTTGGGTTGTTTGGCATCTATGTTTGCTTTGTTTCAGAATTATTTTGCTGTAACTCTATGAACCTTGTCATACAGAGTTTCCATGAATGAAACAACTTCCAGAGATGTTGGTTTAGGACTTACGATTAGACGTCCCTATTATTTGTATTGTCTGGGGTTTGCTTTTAGGCAGTTTGAGCGATGTGGCTTGTTTATGGCACAGCATTTCATTGGGGAGTGTTTGGAAGTGTAAATACTGTCATGTATTTCCTAGGAGTCCCTCAGGACCTGCGCGTTTTGGATGACATAAACTGAGGGCTTGGTGTCCCAACCGCTTCTGGACACCCCCACAGGATATGTCAGCCGTTAGACCAGCTAGCTCTACAGTGCCACTACCACCGCCCAGTATTCTACATTGGTGTAGGTAGTCTCTGGCAACCACTGAACATGACAACCCTGATTCCTCAGGGATCGTGGAAAACAGTACAGTACATTTCACTCAGACACTCGTGCTTACTTTCTCTCAGAAAATACACAGGATGGCGATTAGGACATTTCAATAAGAATTTATTGGTCCAGTGGCAGCCTTGTGTAAAACATATGGGCTGCAACAATCAGGAGACAGAAGCATATGAAAGAGATTGCTAGTACCAATATAGTAAATAGTAGATACATTTCTACCATAGTGTTAATAAGATGAACATAAACAGTTCAGATAAAAACAGTAGCACTTGTGTATTCCTAAAATGCCCGCCCTAAGTAATTTGCTAAAATGTACCTAGCCTAACCTGGATGTGTAGGTGCATATGCGTATAGATATGTGTATCTGTAGCCAAGAAACCCCCTAGGGGAGAACCAGCCCCCTCACCTGATGGTTTAGAACGAAGGACCCCTTCTCTGCGTCGAAGATGACAATCCACAAGGGATGTCAGACCGCTGCTTGTCGGAGATTTGGCATGCAGGACCCCAGTCTCAGCTTGGGAGGAATTCTCCTCTATCTTGTAGGGGGGAGTGAGGGTCTTTTATACTAAAGTGGTCACTCCAGGGTTTTTTGTAGAATCGATATGTTTTTAAAACAACCATGGATGTTTTGAAAACAATCATAAATGTTTTTAAAACAATCACCAATGCTTTTCCAAACAAGTGTGATCATGTACAGCTGGCTGTTGGCCAAGGATGAAAAAGAGTGGTGACCCTTATACAGAATGAATCTGCCGTGCCTGGGGGCATGTTTATGTACGTCAGGTACAGGGATTATGATAGAATACTTGGAGCCTGGTGTGGAGGAGACAGGAGCAAGTTACTAGGTAAAAGGTCACCTGTTTAGAATCGTTATTGTCGTGTGAATGGGACAATGTATTTAAAACGGGGTATACATGATGGGAATATTCTAAAAGACATGACACCCACTCCTCATCAAAAGGTCAACAAGGTCAGCTAGGTAATGATAAAGGCATAAAAATCACTTATAATAAACATACTAAAAGCATCTTAAACAGCCTTCAAAGTTGTCCATAAAGAAAAGTCATTTTTCCCTAACAAAGCGTTCAAAAGGTCCTCTAAACTTGTATGTATTGTGATTATTGCACTGAGCACCTTGAAAGCCATGAAACTCAGTTAGAGGCGAGAAGAAAAATAAAACAAAGTCAGTTTTGACCTTCAATTTTAGTAAATGTTTAAAAAGTTGCCAAATGGTTCCCAGCACAGGAGAGTCCAGATTGTTTTAAGAATCCTGTGCTGAAGACTCAACATCGCTGAACATCGTATCCACAGATGGCAGTCCCTCTAGATCTTCCAGTATCATATCCAATGAGCAAAGGTGGCCATCTCTGGTTCCCACGGCAGCCGCCGGGGAAGAGTTAGATGCCTGCAAGCCTGTTGCTGATGCCTGTATTTCTGGAGCAATGCCGATATTCCTTTCAGCAGGAGTGGAAGCATCCCTTGGAGGCTCTAGAAATGTTGTCATCAACATGGGAATACGCTGTGGACAACTGCACGTGTGGGCCTGCAAAGGTGCCAGTAGCACTTCTATGTCCGGCGGCGCAACCGATGGAAGTGTCAGACACAGTTCTAACATGCAGCCGAATCCGCAGAAGAGGCAACGGAACACAGGCAGGACACAGTCTAGCCAGACAGGTCTGAAAGACAGGAACCAATGCTCACTCAGCTCTAGCAGCCAAGGTGTAGTCGGGTAGAACACCATGCGCTCACGACAACGCCGTTCCAGCAGTGTTCTCTCCATTTCGTGAGGGATTGCGACGTCCATTGCGAAGCAAGTGTATTAAAATCAGGATGCCCGCTACTGAAAGCAGGACCAAAGGAAACCCTCCAAAAACACTTCCAAGTATGGAGTGTATGAAGACTGGAATTACTCCGAAGATGGTCTGAAAGGTGGTTAAGAGACCTGATCCAAGTCGCTTAAATAAGTGTATGATCCCACTCGTATCAGACATGTTAAAGATACTATGAACCATTTCTCCAAAATGGATCGGGAAGTTCGTACGGACCAGGGCCTGTATCTCTGCTAAAGACCTTGCAACCTGGAGTTAAGTTAAGGCCACATTTTGTTGAAACAACATGGCTTTCAATCTGCTCAGCGAATCAAACTGTATACTGGAAACATTCAATGAAGGCCACAGTGGTGCCTCCCTAACTGTGCGAGCCGGGGGAAACAATACTTGCTTACAGCAAGCAACCCTGAAGTTTACTGTGACTGGATATATGATGCCTGGCGTCATTCCACAACAGCCTTGATCATTCAGCACTAAATAACTTCCATTCGAAAGTAATAAAAAAAACGGATGAATCACGGCAGCTGGGGAGCCTTTCAAGTAGCAAGATAAGTTCGCTTTCGACGCATTACACGTTCCCTGAAGCGACACTTCTTTGCTAAAGACCCACTTAAAGCCTGCCCGCAGTCTTTACCACTTAAGAAAACTTCAGTGTCCTTATTAATGCACCTATATCTATATGGTAACTCCCAGGTTTCCTGTATGAACCCTTCACCCAACGCTTTATACCTTTGTGCTTGGATGTATCTAAGGCAGTATTGGAACTGAAATGTCGTGATTGGTAGTGTGATATAGCCATGAATTAACCATTCAGTCGACGGTGATTCTGCTACAGTGAAAGGTAACTTCTCTAATTTCTCAATGAGCAGCATGGTGTACTTTGCATCTCTGCGTGCCATAGTCAACTGTCCGTCGGTCAGATTGTAAACCGATAACAAATTTGTGCTGTTAATGTATTTCCATGGCACGTGGCCTGAACGCAATGATTGCAGCGTCTAGCTTAAAAACATAATGGAGCGCAATTGAGATTGCCCATGTTGTAGAATAGACAAATCTTGTTCCATTATGTCGATCGCTGAGGACACAAAGTTGCCCAATAAATAAATACGTGAGGAAAGTGTGATCATACCATTGTCTACCACAGCCAGGGCCTTTTCGAGGTTAATCCTATCAATTTCACGTAATCTCTCAGCAGCATCCTGTTGGGACACTTTCCATAGTTCATTGTAGATGGCATACAAGAAGCATTTCTTACACGGTTTCTTGGGACCTAACAAGAAATCCCTAAGATCCATGTTGTCAGCTAGAAGGGACAAGTGTTGTTTCACCTGTTGTAGTGTTGAGGTTTTTAGACATTCTAGGCACAACTTCCCAACACTATAAGAAGTCACTACCCCTGGGTCGCCTGTGTGTACATAGCTTGGGTCAGGCCTATGGATACTAGACCCTCTGGTGGTACCCTTGAATCTTGCTTGACACCTATTTGTGTCGACATGCCAAACCAATCATCCCTTCCAATTGGGAGCTGAAGAATTGTATGTACCATTCTATATCATAGTACCCAGCATTTCCTCACTTATCAGTGTGTCATTCGATGTACCTGCAATAGGTATGGGTGAGGGGATGCGTGGTATTTTCAGGTCTTTAATTTTGCAAACCTGTAGCAGGTAGTTTGTGGCACTGTTCTGTTCAGGAATATTATCTACATTAATGGTATGTGGCAAGCTCTAAATAAAGCCTCTGTTCCCTGAACCTGCCAATCTTTTGTCCCCCAGATGGATTTTGTGTCTATTGTGTCCCTCCAATAGTCGAAACCTTGTATAGACAGTTGGGAGATGAAAGGTGCTGAATATATGAGCTTTGTTTTAGTCAGCATCATTTTCTTCGCAGCTGCATTAGTCTGTACTAACTTATAGTAGTATGACATCGGGTCTGATGTATTGAACCCTGAAAAGTATGCAAATTTCTGCGCGAATGTGGCAGAACTACCTTTCGGTGGTGTCAGGCAATGTTCCCATTGATGGTAACTGTTTACAGTGCGTGCAACACTTGCTCTATGCAAAAAGTGATAATCATAATGCTGGTAACAATACATACTATCGTAGTCAGGTGTATCTTCATACAATTCCCTGTAAGAAAATGCAGCAGATTGTTCTAAATCTGAAAGCATAGTATTTACAGTCTCAATGTCCCAATCATCAGAGAGTGTACTCGGGGTAATGAAGTCATTCATTGAAATTTTAAACACGTTTGGAATTTTAAAATTTTCAGTAGGACCAAATACATCATAGGAAACCCTATTCCAAACTATACCATCCGGTACTGGAGCTGCTGAAATGTTCACTAGGGACAAGTCTCTTTGTTCACGGTGTGATGACGTATGTGGTTTGAAGGCCAAGTTCACAGGTTGGACTGCAGATCGTTGATGGAGGTAATGTCCATTCAGTAGTAGGAAAAGACAGTTACTATCCCAATCCAAATTAACAGGAACAGGATCCCTAATGCAAGCCAAAGATGCAGCCAAGGGGACACAAAGTAAGTATTTTTCAGCCAGAAATTGAATTGCTCTTTCTTTGAAAAGGGTGGCGTTTGCTCAGATTCACTTGGATCTGAAGAAAAGTCTTTGAAGTTGATGAAGTAGCCAGACGCAGTACGATCTATTTTTGGGAGCTCAGCAGTGTTCGTAGAACTGGCAGTAGCTTCTTGTGTAGACACGTTGATGTAAAGTTCATTCTTGGGCCGAATTGCAATTTGCGTTCCAGTTTCATTTGGATGTTGTTCAGTTTCAATAGGTGTAATTCGTACTCCATTATTGGTTACTCCAGCATCTTGCACAGAGGAGTCTTGAAACGTTATTAGTCTTTCCATCTGAACTTCCTGTATAGTAGCGAGAGGAGCTCTGCGGTTACACAGGACTCCACGCGGCCAGCTGTTGAGAATCGGCCACATAGTGTGGTTTGATCAGATCAATGGAGACAAACCTTTTTTCTTTTTGGCCGGCAAGTGGCGGATCAAAAGTACTGTTCTTGTTCCTTGAACCGCCAGGACAGGTACAGGTGTTCTGTAGGATGGCCCAAACTCTTTCTTGTCCACTATCTTTTCTCTGACCAGATCCCCAACCTTTGGGACCCATACAGGTCTTGCCGGAACCGGTTTCACTTCCCCAGTGGCGGTGCGTTTTACTTGGATGTTGCTTTGTAATGCCCGGAATTCATTGAGTTCCTGTAAAACAGCCAAACAATCATTCAATTCAAATGGTTTAACATCCACCACTGTGCTGGCACAATCGAGGTCAGGTACCCACATTCTTGTCCCAAACAGGATCTCAGAGGGGGGGGCACGTCCTCCCAAGGATTTTCTTGGCATATTATTCAGTGCCCTCTGGACCCTGTATAGGTGATTGACCCAACTACCGCCCGCACCCAATACCCTTGCTGTTAAGGATTGCTTTAGGTCCTGGTTTTTCTTCTCCACCACTGAATTTCCCTCAGGATGGTAGCGGGAGGAGTACCGCAAGGCCACACCCATACATTCCATGGCTTCCTTGTAAGCCTGAGAGCTAAACGCAGGGCCACGGTTGGAATGTATCCTGCCAATTGTGTATGTCCCGATAAAGGCTCGCAAATCCTTTATAACAGTTCGAGCGTCAGCCGAGCGCTGAGGCCTAACCCATAGAAATCTAGAGCATGAATCCACTGCCACCAAGATGTACTTGTAAGCCCCGTCTGAATTTAAGGGGCCACAGTGATCCAAATAGACACATGCGAGAGGTCTGTCTGAAATGAGTAATTGTGTTTGTGGTGGCCGTGCTATGGTGGAATCTTTCATCTGCTGACAGATGTCGCACTTCAGGGCATAAGCCTTTGTTTGCTTAGACAAACTTGGCCACCAGAATCGCCGCTTCAGTAACGAAACTGTAGCGGTGACTCCTGCGTGTACAGAGCCCAGACCCTCGTGTGCAGCTAGTATTAAACCTAACCTGCGATCAGTGTTTGGTATAACTCTATCCCCCACTCCTGGAATTTGAGCATACAGTGTGATTGAGCATCTAATTTATAGGAATATTTGAGTGGAAAGCCTTTCGGAACGGCAGAGCCGTTCTTTGGGACGTTGACAGCTATCAGTATGTCTCCGTCTATCCTCGTGGTAGAACGAGTGATTGCAGCAACGGCAGCAGTTCGCACTGTTGCCTTGCCGGCTTCATCAGCCAGTGAATTCCCTTCAACGTGTACGCCAACACGCTGGTGACTCAATGTGTGAATAACTTGAGCCCGTGGCAGGCATGCTTTCAGCTTTGCCACTTGTTCCCATAACTATTTATGCTTAGTTGTGCAACCCTTGGAATCTCTAAACCCATTCTGGCCCCAGTAATTAAGATATTCATTGTAAAGCTGCACACAGTAAAACGAATCGCATACTATCAGAGTGGGGAATTCCTGATCCGTTTACTGTAGTGCCAATATCAGGGCTTTCAGCTCTGCCAACTGCGCTGTACAATCTCCTAGAGATTGTGTAGTCGTATTGCTGGGATGAAACTTACCATCCCGCATATGTCCTATCACTATAGCACACGCAGCGCTCTACTGTTGCTTACTTCCAATGGCAGGCTGAGCAGATCCATCAGTATAAATGATGAATTCATATTCCTCCAGAGGCAAGATTTAATTCGGGAGAGGGTATTCTTGTTCGTACTGCTGGAACGCTTGTGGTTTAAATGTAGAATCGTATCTGTACATCTGTTGCAGTGAGAGAATTAGCCCATTGTATCCATCGCAGATGTAGTGCTTTCGCATTTGGAATGCTTGCTTTGGTGACAGCTTCTAAAGTCGGTACCGGGGTTACAACGATTATGCGTTTCCCCTGTGCTAGTGCTCTTTCTCTTACTACAGCAGTCTGTACTGCGGTCAGTATTTTTTCTGTTGCCGCAAATTGCATTTCAGCATTTGTATATAAATGTGATTTGTATACAATTGGAACTGTCTCACCTTCATTGAAAGTGAGGTAAGTATACCCTGATAAACCGGGGACAACCCAGATCACCAAGTTTGTAGAATTTACACGTGTGTGCAAGTGTTTAGATGCTATCATGTCAGCCTGAACTGAACGGAGAGTATCTGTGTGTTGCTATTGTGAGAAAGTACCCTCTTTCTGCATGGTTGCCCCCACTTTTTGCTGAATTGCTGATGTGCTTTGCCTGAGTGTGCCCTGGGCTCCTGCTAATCAGGTACCCAGGGCCTATGTTCTCTCCCTAAAACTGCATTGAATCCTAAACCCAATTGGCATCTCTGGCCACAGGTCAGCCCCTGGTAAATGGTACCACAGGTACCCAGGGCACTGTGACCAGAGAAGGCCTCTAAGGGCTGCAGCAGTTATTGTGCCACCCTTAGAGGTCCTGTACCCTTACATACACACACTGCCTTTGCAAGCTGCGTGTTTTGGTGCACAACAAAGTGAAGAGTCGACATGGCACACATCTCTGTGTGCCATGCCTACATCCCACTGCCCTAGCATAGATCAGTCACCCCTTTAGCTGGGTGCACTATACCAGTGGTGAGGGTACAGGTGCATGAGCCCTATACCCCTACAGTGCCTAAGTCCATTCTTGGACATTGTAAGTGCAGTGCTGCCATTAAGAGTTTATGGTGCTGGGAGTTTGTCATTACGAACTCCACAGCACCATAATGGCTACACTGAAAACTGAGAAGTTTGGTATCAAACTTCTCAGCACATTAAACCCACACTGATGCCAGTGTGGGATTTAATGAAAAATGCACACAGAGGGCATCTTAGAGATGCCCCCTGAAAACTAACCCACCTCTAGTGTCCGGGCTGAGTGGCTGCTTTCAGCTGCCACCACCAGACATGTTTCTGGACCCCCGGGTCGAGAGCCTGCTGCTCTCTTGGGCCTGAAACAATGCACATCCGGGGATGAGGTGCCAAGCCTCCTGCCCCAGGATGGGCAGGGTTCACGAAGGGGAAGCTTCAAAGGCTTGCCGCCTTCGTGAGCTTCCCCAGGCCACTTGCTGCTCTCAGCAACTGGTCCCCACTGGTTCTGACCCCCACTTTGGACGGGAGAACCGGCGGGAAAAACAAGTGAGGAACAGAGGTGTGTCCACCTCTGCCAACTCTGCCCCTCAGGTGGGGGAGGCAAGGTGAAGCACAACTCTCAGTCCACGCCATCTTGAAGATGGAGGGACTCAGCCAACCAGGGATGGGCTCATGCCCCCCTCCCACTGAAGGGTGGCATTACAGGGGGTGTACCCACCCAGGGAAGGGACCCATTGGTCCCTGCCTTTTACCTACCTTCTTCTTCTTCTTGCAGTTTCTTCTTGTCTGAGGAAGCATGATTCAGGGGTGCTCCTAAATACTAGATTTAGGGGCACCCCTGAATCTTGCTTCCTCAGACAAGAAGAAACTGCAAGAAGAAGAAGAAGAAGGACCGAACAGCCGTGCAGCAGCTAACAAGAGGAAGACGCCCACTGACTTGGCCCCAGCCCTACCGGCCTGTCTCCCCCTCGAACCTGCTCCTGCGAAATCCCGGTGTGTCCTGCAGCCAGCAACCTCGAAAACCCCGGAGGACCTGCCTGCCTTCAAGAACAAAGACTGTCTCCCGTGAACACCGGATTTGTTCATCTGCAACCTCTGGCTCCGGCCGGACACAGCGGATCCGCCCCACTCTGCACCCTCCATCCACGGCCCGAGCTCGAGTATGCAAACAACACGAGGAGGTCACCCCGGCGATCCTGACCTGAGATCCGGCGACCCCTGACCTGCCTCAAGCCTCCAGCTGTCGCCTGCAGCCTAAATCCAGAAGGTCCCCCCAACCGCGACCAGGAGCTGGTAAGAAGATCCGACCCCAAAAGGCACTCCTGCACCCGACGCCCCACGGCCTTGTGTGCCCAAACCAACGGTGCCTAACCAACCGCTAACTTCCCAACTTACCTCTCCAAGTGGTGGTCGCACCCAGAAGACCTTCGTCCCCGAGCCTGCAGTGCCTTTGCAAACCGGAGGTTCCCCATTGAAACAAACAGGGCGCCCAACGTCGAAACAGCACCCTGCACTCGGCCGCCCTAGTGCCGCTGAGGGTGCACCTTTGGTGCTACTTTGTTTCCCCATTTGCCCTGAGCTAAAGTCCAGGAGCTTTGCTCCCACACCCAAGTGGCCTGCTTGACAGCAGCCACCAACCGTAGGCCCCCTTTCCCCCATTGGATAACATTGGGCCTCAGCACTCTGCACCCGGCCGCCCTAGTCCCGCTGAGGGTGTAACGAGAGTGCATCCTTGACCCTGGGGGAACCCTTGTTCTAACCCCAGAAGCTCAACTCCAAAGACCGATTACTTACCTGGTAACCGTTAACTTCATTTCTCTCCATAGGAACCTATTGACTGTTTTTCTCTGAAAAATGTTCTAAGTGTGGAGTTGATTTGTATGGAAACCTAAAAAATAACAATTGTGCAAAACTGACTTTACTTACCTTTTCTCTAGGAAATGTCCCAGTGTGATATCTAGGCATATCCCACTGAGTAGAAAAAGTAATCTAAAAAGTAATCTCAAAAGTAACGAAAAGTAACTTACCTGTAATTTTTACTGCAAAATCGATACAAAGTATATGTACAGCATTCCACAGTATTGCATTACCAGTAATTCAAAACTGTAACCATTTCAAAGTACATTTACAACTGCATTTCAAACTGTATATTTACTGCAAAGTATTTATCAACTTACCTGTGCCAGGCTTGCTTGGTTCTAGGAAATAAAATAACTAAAAGAATATTTTTATACAAAACCAATTGGTCTGAAGTTCAGTCTTTGAGTGTGTGAAATAATTTGCTGATTGAGTGGGTACAACAAATGCTTAACACTGACCTCTGATACTGCCTTACTGCTCGACCACACTACCACAAATAGAGAGTGAGGTACTATCTAACTTTACCTCTGCCTACCTTTGGGGATCCACTGGACTATGTGCACACTATACCTCACTTTGGTATAGTATATACAGAGCCAGCTTCCTACATTGGTGGATCAGCGGTGGGATATACAACTTTGCATTTGTTGGACTACTTGGTTACCACCTGATCACACGACAGCACTCTTAAATTGTCTTTAGAATTCTGATTTTTTCAAATTGGCATTTTTTGCAAAACTACTAAAAGACTTGTTAAGGCCTTGGTTAAGTCCCTTTAGAATTTTAGAAAAATAAAAAGTCACTTTAGCTAGGGTTAGAGGAGTTAGAAGTTTTTTAACAATGTCTCAAAACAAGAACCCAGCTGTTAGTGAAAATAACCACAATGACATAGAGGACTTGGTTGAGGAGCTCGACCTCACCCCTTACCTTCACTTGTCTTTCAAGGAGGTAAGGTCCCTATGTAAACTTAAAAACATAGCCATGAGTCCCCATCCCACCAAACAAAAGCTCCAGGAGCTGTTGGCTGGGTATGCAAAGGACCACCCATCTGAAAATGGTGAAGACCAGTCAGATGGAGAAGGAGGGGAAGGGGATGACCTGGTCGATCAACCCCCTCCACTTCCTAGGGAGAAAAGGGTCCAAGTACCCTTGACTCCAAGAATCAACCTCTCAGTACCTAGGTCCCACAAAGGTGGGTCAGGCACTACTGAGGACATTGAGGACAGCCTCAATGAGGAGGACAGCCTTTTAGCAAGGCTGACCAAAAGACTGGATCTAGAGACCAGGTGCTGGCTCTAGAAAGAGAGAGAGCAGAGATGGGCCTAGCACCCATCAATGGTGGCAGCAACTTACTTAATAAGGATAAAGAGCAATCTTATGATCCTAAAATCCCCAAAGGGATTCCCCCTAAATATGAAGAGAGTGATGATATCACAAAATGGTTCACAGCCTTTGAGAGGGCTTGTGAAATGAGAAAAGTGAACAAGTCACAATGGGGGGCACTCCTTTGGGAACTGTTCTCTGGTAGCTGCAGAGACAGACTCCTGACCCTTACAGGGGAAGATGCTGGGTCTTATGACCTCATGAAGAGAACTCTGATTGAGGGATTTGGACTAACAACTGAGGAATATAGAATTAGATTCAGGGGGCTCACAAGACCCAAAACCAATCCTGGATTGACTTTGTAGACTACTCAGTTAAAACACTAGATGGTTGGTTAACTGGACACAATGTGCATGATTTCAATGGACTTTACAATCTGTTTATGAAAGAACATATTTTAAGTAATTGCACTAATGAAAAGTTACATCAGCATTTGGTAGACCTAGGTCTAATTTCTCCCCAAGACTTGGGAAAGAAGGCAGAACACTGGGTCAAGACAAGGGTGACAAAAGCAACCACTGGGGGTGACCAAAAGAAAGGGGTTACAAAACCTCCCCAGGGGAAAGGTGGTGAGAATCCCTAAGATAAAAAGCCTGAGTCTTCTAAAGGGCCCCAAAAACCTGCACAGGGGGGTGTGTCCCAAAACTCTTCCCAGTCCAATAATAGGTACAGGGGAAAGAACCTTGATCCTTTAAAGGCCTGGTGTAACAACTGTAAGAAGTTGGGACACTTAACTGGAGATGCTGCTTGCCCAACCAAGAAGGCCCCTAGTCCTACTACAGCTACTCCTGGTGTAGCAAGTCTCCAGATGGGATCAACAGTGTGCCAAGAGCAAAGCAGTTCTAGTTTCAGAAGGGGAAGTTGAGTTTGCCACTGTAGCTGTGTGGCCACCCAACTTAAAAAAGTACTTACAATACCCTTCGATTAATGGAACTAGGGTAGAAGCTCTGAGGGATACAGGTGCCAGTGTCACTATGGTGAGAGACACACTGGTCTCCCCTGAGCAATACTTGAGTGGGAGAACTTACCCAGTCACCAATGCTAACAGTGTTACCACTAACCATGCAATGGCTATGGTGACATTAGACTGGGGGGGTGGGGGTTACTGGCCTGAAACAGGTAGTGGTCTCTCCAAAGCTACCAGCTGCATGTCTGCTTGGCAATGACCTGGAAACCTCAGCATGGGCTGAGGTTGAACTGAAAACCCATGCAGCAATGCTGGATATCCCTGAATTGGTGTGTGTAAAAATAAGAGCACAGAGCAACAGACAGGGTGAAAACGAAGTGTTGGAGCCTGAAAGTATGGCCCAACCTTCCAAGAGAAAAGGTAAGAAGACTGGGGAACCAGCTTCTGTACAGCAAAAGGATCAGAACCCTTCTTCTCAGGGAGAGGACTTGGACACCCCAGAGGGAACTGAGCCCATGGAGCTTGACCCTTACCAGGTTGAACTCTTAGGCCCAGAGGGACCCTCTAGGGAAGAGCTGTGCCTTGGACAGCAGGACTGTCCAACTCTTGAAAGCCTGAGGCAGCAAGCTGCTGCACAGGAAAAGGGAGATGTCAGTGATACCCACAGAGTTTATTGGGAAGAGGGACTACTGTACACTGAGGCCAAAGACCCCAAACCTGGAGCCACTAGGAGAGTGGTAGTGCCTCAGAAGTACAGTGAGTTTCTAACTTTAGCTCATGACATCCTGTCGCGATCCTGAGCCAAGGAGGGGATCGTGATGTATGTATGTTGCGATCTGAACGAAATAGGGCGCCACTACAAACAACGTATGTCCCAAAGAACTACAAAGCCCAGAATGCCAAGGGACAACGACCTGCGCACCGCGGTAGGAGCCGACTGCCTTTCCGGCTTCTATAAAGCCCCGCCTCTTCCTGCACTCGGGCTTGACAAACTCCCCGTTATGCCTCGAGGAGACAGCGCTTAGCGGATGGTATTCCCCGCTGGAGGACGAGCGCTGTGTTCTTCCTGCATCTCCGAATCCGGAGAAGTCCGTTTCCTGTTCCTCGCTGGAGTTGGAGCCTTCGTGGATTCTATCACGATCGGGAAGCTGAAGCTCCCGTTTTCTGTGTACTACACAGGGCGCGAACGCCCTTTCAGGTATTTAGGCAATTGAGAGGAGTGGCGTGGACCGCGCTCTTCCAGTATCCCGGACTATCAGAGCAGTCTCCCGAACTTTGGCGGGGGGCTGTTCCTCTTGTGTTGGTAATTGGCATCCGTGCTTGCTGTGACTTGAACAGCGAGAGCGGGCACCAAAAGCAATATCAACAGACTTGTTACTGCGCCTAACTCCCTTCCTCTATATAAATGACTTACAGGAGGTGCTGTGACCTAACAAGCATCTCCCTTCCCTGAAGGTCGGTGAGACCGGTGATTCTTCCGCATTCTCCTGTGGGTGACAATTGAAGTATTCGTCATCCTCATTTCCTTATACTCCTGAGTTTCTGTGGTCTGGTAAAGTGAGTAAGGGTTCCTAGACAATAGTAGGGGGGAGTGTTGTATGTCTGAATATATTGACTTCCTTCCACCTCACGGTCGTTTCCTTGTTGTTTATTCCCTTTACAGTCAGCCAAAAAAGGATAGTGACTAGACACTGGAGACTCTTCAGACCAGGCGCAGTTAAGACGCCAGTCACAAACCGCAGTGTTTATTATTTTATCCACTTCCCTTTTTCCCCGGGGTGCTCCCTAGCTCAGGGGTGTATTTTCATTCCTCTGTGTATGGTTGTGTCCAGGGGAGGAAGGGAATTATCTTCACGCCATCGTCTCTGCTGGCCGGCCTGAGAGGTTAGTGGTTTTTATGGCTTAATACTACTAACGACCTGACACATCCCCCTAGCTAGACATCTGGGCCAAACCAAGACTTGGGAAAGGCTAGTTAGCCACTTTTACTGGCCCCAGATGCACCAAGAAGTAAAGGAGTTTGTCAGCTCCTGTGTCACCTGTCAGGCCAGTGGCAAGACAGGTGGCCCGTCAAAGGCCCCCCTGATACCACTACCTGTGATGGGGGTTCCCTTTGAAAGGGTAGGTGTGGACATAGTGGTCCACTTGAACCTCCCACAGCATCAGGGAACAAATTCATTCTAGTGGTAGTGTATCATGCCACTAGGTACCCTGAGGCAATTCCCCTTAGGACTACTACAGCTCCTGCAGCAGCCAAGGCCCTCATTGGTGTCTTCACCAGGCTAGTGTTTCCTAAGGAGGTGGTTTCAGACAGAGGCTCCAACTTCATGTCTGCTTACCTAAAACACATGTGGAAAGAGTGTGGAGTGCAGTACAAGTTTACTACACCCTATCACCCACAAACCAATGGCCTTGTTGAGAGATTCAACAAGACATTGAAAGGCATGATTATGGGACTCCCTGAAAAACTCAAAAGGAGATGGGATGTCCTCTTACCATGCCTGCTTTTAGCTTACAGAGAGGTGCCACAGAAGGGAGTAGGGTTTTCCCCTTTGAACTTCTGTTTGGCCATCCTGTGAGGGGACCACTCTGTCTTGTAAAAGAGGGTTGGGAGAAGCCTCTCCAAGAACCCAAACAAGATATTGTGGACTATGTGCTTGGCCTAAGGTCCAGAATGGCTGAGTACATGGAAAAGGCATCCAAAAATCTTGAGGCCAGCCTGGTAAAGTTTCTGAGGCTAGTAGAGAAGAAAATGCCACAATAGCCATAGGCAGGCCTCAGCACTAAATCGGACAATGTAATTTTACTGCCTAAATGTAAAAAGGTTAAATGTCGCTAAGTTGTTGATCTAATCACAAAATCTTGCATTTTAAACATGACAGATCAACTAACTTAACTGATTTAAACTGATCTAACTGTTTTTTTATTAAATCTCTCTTTTTATCTTTCTTAACATTGCAATTTATAAAGAAAATTTTTATAATAAATTTTTTAGCAATGGTTTTAAGTAACTACGTTAAAAAAAAAAAAAACTTGAAACTTGAGGCCAGCCAGGAGCTTCAGAAGCACTGGTATGACCAAATTGCTGCACTGGTTGAATTTCAACCTGGGCAAAAGGTGTGGGTTTTGGAGCCAGTGGCACCAAGGGCACTCCAGGACAGATAGAGTGGCCCTTACCCTATCCTAGAAAAAAAGAGTGAAGTCACCTACTTGGTTGACCTGGGCACAAGCAGGACACCCAAAAGGGTTATCCATGTGAACCGCCTAAAGCTCTTTCATGACAGGGCTGACATCACCATGCTGATGGTGACTGATGAGGATCAGGAGACAGAGAGTGAACCTCTCCCTGACCTCCTCTCATGCAGCCCAAAAGATGGGTTAGTGGATGGAGTTGTCTTTTTAGACACCCTCTCTGCCCAACAGCAGACTGATTGCAAGCAAGTCTTGCAGCAGTATGCAAAGCTCTTTTCCTTGACCCCTGGTCAGACAAACTGGTGTACCCATGATGTGGACACTGGTGACAGTTCACCTGTCAAAAACAAAATCTATCGACAGTCTGATCAAGTCAAGGAAAGCATCAGAGCTGAAGTCAGCAAGATGGTCTAGTTAGGGGTTATTGAACCCTCTGAGAGTTCCTGGGCCAGCCCAGTGGTTCTAGTCCCCAAATCTCATCCACAGGGTGGAAAGAGAAAAATGAGGTTCTGTGTGGACTATAGAGGGCTCAACTCTGTCACCAAGACAGATGCTCACCCTGTGCCAAGAGCAGATGAGTTGATAGACAAATTGGGTGCAGCCAAATTTCTAAGTACCTTTGACTTAACTGCAGGGTACTGACAAATTGGCATGGCCCCAGGAGCAAAAGAAAAGACAGCAATCTCCACACCTGATGGGCATTATCAGTTTACTGTTATGCTCTTTGGTTTAAAGAATGCCCCTGCCACCTTCCAGAGGTTGGTGAATCAAGTCCTTGCTGGATTGGAGTCCTTTAGTGCAGCTTATCTATATGCTATTGCTGTCTTTAGCTCCACCTGGCAGGATCACCTGATCCACCTTAGGAAGATTTTAAATGCCCTGCAAACTGCAGGCCTAACTATTAAGGCATCCAAATGCCAGATAGGGCAGGGAACAGTTGCATACTTGGGCCACCTTGTTGGTGGAGGCCTGGTACAACCCTTACAGCCCAAGATCCAGGCCATCCTGGACTGGGCAGCTTCAACAATCCAAACCCAAGTCAGGGCATTCCTGGCTTGACTGGGTACTACAGGAGGTTTGTGAAGGGATATGGGTCCATTGTGGCTCCCCTCACAGAACTCACCTCCAAGAAGATGCCCAAGAAGGTAAACTGGACAGTTAGTTGTCAAAAGGCTTTTGACACCCTGAAAGAGGCAATGTGCTCAGCACCAATTCTCAAAGCTCCAGACTATGCCAAGCAGTTCATTGTGCAGACTGATGCCTCTGAGCTAGGGATAGGAGGGGTCCTATCCCAGACTAATGATGAAGGCCAAGACCAACCTGTTGCTTGTATAAGTAGAAGGATTCTCCCCAGGGAGCAGCGTTGGAGCGCCATTGAGAGGGGGCCTTTGCTGTGGTTTGGTCCCTGAAGAAGCTGAGACCATACTTGTTTGGTACTCACTTCCTAGTTCAAACTGATCACAGACCTCTCAGATGGCTAATGCAAATGAAAGGTGAAAATCCTAAACTGTTGAGGTGGTCCATCTCCCTACAGGGAATGGACTTTGTAGTGGAACACAGACCTGGGACTGCCCATGCCAATGCAGATGGACTTTCCAGGTTCTTCCACTTAGAAAATGAAGACTCTCTAGGAAAGGTTAGTCTCATCCTCTTTCGTTTGGGGGGGTTGTCTGAGAAAGTACCCTCTTTCTGCATGGTTGCC
Source organism: Calotriton arnoldi (assembly GCA_963921515.1). Lineage (NCBI taxonomy): Eukaryota > Metazoa > Chordata > Amphibia > Caudata > Salamandridae > Calotriton > Calotriton arnoldi. The sequence goes on from CAWUFW010013565.1 coordinate 282,389, forward strand.
ACCACTTTTTGCTGAATTGCTGATGTGCTTTGACTGAGTGTGCCCTGGGCTCCTGCTAATCAGGTACCCAGGGCCTATGTTCTGTCCCTAAAACTGCATTGAAGCCTAAACCCAATTGGCATCTCTGGCCACAGTTCAGCCCCTGGTAAATGGTACCACAGGTACCCAGGGCACTGTGACCAGAGAAGGCATCTAAGGGCTGCAGCACTTATTGTGCCACCCTTAGAGGTCCTGTACCCTTACACACACACACGGCCTTTGCAGGCTGCGTGTTTTGGTGCAGAACAAAGTGAAGAGTCGACATGGCACACATCTCTGTGTGCCATGCCTACAACCCACTGCCCTGGCATAGATCAGTCCCCGCTCTAGCTGGGTGCACTATACCAGTGGTGAGGGTACAGGTGCATGAGCCCTGTACCCCTACAGTGTCTAAGTCCATTCTTGGACATTGTAAGTGCAGTGCTGCCATTAAGAGTATATGGTGCTGGGAGTTTGTCATTACGAACTCCACACCACCATAATGGCTACACTGAAAACTGAGAAGTTTGGTATCAAACTTCTCAGCACATTAAACCCACACTGATGCCAGTGTGGTATTTAATGAAAAATGCACACAGAGGGCATCTTAGAGATGCCCCCTGAAAACTAACCCACCTCTAGTGTCCAGGCTGAGTGGCTGCTTTCAGCTGCCACCACCAGACATGTTTCTGGACCCCTGGGTCGAGAGCCTGCTGCTCTCTTGGGCCTGAAACAATGCACATCCTGGGACGAGGTGCCAAGCCTCCTCCCCCAGGATGGGCAGTTCACGAAGGGGAAGCTTCAAAGGCTTGCAGCCTTTGTGAGCTTCCCCAGGCCACTTGCTGCTCTCAGCAACTGGTCCCCACTGTTTCTGACCCCCACTTTGGGCGGGAGAACCGGCGGGAAAAACAAGTGAGGAAGAGAGGTGTGCCCACCTCTGCCAACTCCACCCCTCAGGTAGGGGAGGCGAGGTGAAGCACAACTCTCAGTCAGCGCCATCTTGAAGATGGGGGACTCAGCCAACCAGGGACAGGCTCATGCCCCCCTCCCACTGGAGGGTGGCATAATAGGGGGTGTACCCACCCCAAGGAAGGGACCCATTGGTCCCTGCCTTTTACCTACCTTTAACACCCCTAAATCTAGTATTTAGGGGCACCCCTGAACCTTGCTTCCTCAGACATGAAGAAACTGCAACAAGAAGAAGAAGAAGGACCGAACAGCCGTGCAGCAGCTAACAAGAGGAAGACGCCCACTGACTTGGCCCCAGTCCTACCGGCCTGTCTCCCCCTCAAACCTGCTCCTGCGAAATCCCGGTGTGTCCTGCAGCCAGCAACCTCGAAAACCCCGTAGTACCTGTCTGCCTTCAAGAACAAAGACTTTGTATCCCGTGAACACCGGATTTGTTCATCTGCAACCTCCGGCCGGACACCGCGGTTCCGCCGCACTCTGCACCCGCCGTCCACGGCCCGAGCTCGAGTGGGAAAACACCACGAAGAGGTCACCCCAGCAATCCTGACCCAAGATCCGGCGACCCCTGACCTGCCTCAAGCCTCCAGCCGTCGCCTGCAGCCTAAATCCAGAAGGTCCCCACAACCGCGACCAGGAGCTGGTAAGAAGATCCGACCCCAAAAGGCACCCCTGCACCCGACGCCCCACGGCCTCGTGTGCCCAAACCGACAGTGCCTAACCAACCCCTAATTTCACAACTTACCTCTCGAAGTGGTGGTGGCACCCAGAAGACCTTTGTCCCCGAGCCTGCAGTGCCTTGGCAAACCGGAGGTTCCCCATTGAAACCAACAGGGCGCCCGACGTCGAAACAGCACCCTGCACCCGGCCGCCCTAGTGTCGCTGAGGGTGCTCCTTTGGTGCTACTTTGTTTCCCCATTTGCCCTGAGCTAAAGTCCAGGAGCTTTGCTCCCACACCCAAGTGGCCTGCTTGCCAACAGCCACCAACCGGAGGCCTCCTATCCCCCATTGGATAACATTGGGCCTCAGCACTCTGCACCCGGCCGCCCTAGTGCCGCTGAGGGTGTAACGAGAGTGCATTCTTAACCCTGGGGGAACCCTTGTTCTAACCCCAGAAGCTCAACTCCAAAGACCGATTACTTACCTGGTAACCGTTAACTTCATTTCTCTCCATAGGAACCTATTGACTGTTTTTCTCTGAAAAATGTTCTAAGTGTGGAGTTGATTTGTATGGAAACCTGAAAATAACAATTGTGCAAAACTGACTTTACTTACCTTTTCTCTAGGAAATGTCCCAGTGTGATATCTAGGCATATCCCATTGAGTAGAAAAAGTAATCTAAAAAGTAATCTCAAAAGTAACAAAAAGTAACTTACCTGTAATGTTTACTACAAAATCGATACAAAGTATATGTACAGCATTCCAGAGTATTGCATTACCAGTATTCAAAACTGTAACCATTTCAAAGTACATTTACAACTGCATTTCAAACTGTATATTTACTGCAAAGTATTTATCAACTTACCTGTGCCAGGCTTGCTTGGTTCTAGGAAATAAAATAACTAAAAGAATATTTTTATACAAAATCAATTGGCCTGAAGTTCAGTCTTTGAGTGTGTGAAATCATTTGCTGATTGAGTGGGTACAACAAATGCTTAACACTGTCCTCTGATACTGCCTTACTGCTCGACCACACTACCACAAATAGAGGGTGAGGTACTATCTAACTTTACCTCTGCCTACCTTTGGGGATCCACTGGACTCTGTGCATACTATACCTCACTTTGGTATAGTATATACAGAGCGGTGGGATATACAACTTTGCATTTGTTGGACTACTTGGTTACCACCTGATCACACGACAGCACTCTTAAATTGTCTTTAGAATTCTGATTTTTTCAAATTGGCACTTTTTTTTACAAAACTACTAAAAGACTTGTTAAGGCCTTGATTAAGTCCCTGTAGAATTTTAGAAAAATAAAAAGTCACTTTAGCTAGGGTTAGAGGGGTTAGAAGTTTTTAACAATGTCTCAAAACAAGAACCCAGCTGTTAGTGAAAATAACCACAATGACATAGAGGACTTGGTTGAGAGCTCGACCTCACCCCTTACCTTCACTTGTCTTTCAAGGAGGTAAGGTCCCTATGTAAACTTAAAAACATAGCCATGAGTCCCCATCCCACCAAACAAAAGCTCCAGGAGCTGTTGGCTGGGTATGCTAAGGACCACCCATCTGAAAACGGTGAAGACCAGTCAGATGGAGAAGGAGGGGAAGGGGATGACCTGGTCGATCAACCCCCTCCACTTCCTAGGGAGAAAAGGGTCCAAGTACCCTTGACTCCAAGAATCAACCTCTCAGTACCTAGGTCCCACAAAGGTGGGTCAGGCACTACTGAGGACATTGAGGACAGCCTCAATGAGGAGGACAGCCTTTTAGCAAGGCTGACCAAAAGACTGGATCTAGAGACCAGGTTGCTGGCTCTAGAAAGAGAGAGAGCAGAGATGGGCCTAGCACCCATCAATGGTGGCAGCAACTTACTTAATAAGGATAAAAAGCAATCTTATGATCCTAAAATTCCTGAAAAATAACAATTGTGCAAAACTGACTTTACTTACCTTTTCTCTAGGAAATGTCCCAGTGTGATATCTAGGCATATCCCACTGAGTAGAAAAAGTAATCTAAAAAGTAATCTCAAAAGTAACGAAAAGTAACTTACCTGTAATGTTTACTGCAAAATCAATACAAAGTATATGTACAGCATTCCACAGTATTGCATTACCAGTAATTCAAAACTGTAACCATTTCAAAGTACATTTACAACTGCATTTCAAACTGTATATTTACTGCAAAGTATTTATCAACTTACATGTGCCAGGCTTGCTTGGTTCTAGGAAATAAAATAACTAAAAGAATATTTTTATACAAAACCAATTGGTCTGAAGTTCAGTCTTTGAGTGTGTGAAATCATTTGCTGATTGAGTGGGTACAACAAATGCTTAACACTGTGCTCTGATACTGCCTTACCGGTCGACCACACTACCACAAATAGAGAGTGAGGTGCTATCTAACTTTACCTCTGCCTACCTTTGGGGATCCACTGGACTCTGTGCACACTATACCTCACTTTGGTATAGTATATACAGAGCCAGCTTCCTTCAGCTGTGTCCACTGATGTGGTGTGAAATCAGGTCGGATTAAGTCGTAGAAGGGTTTTACTCTTTCTGCGTAATCTAGAATGTACACGGAGTGTCCATAATGGCATAATGGGATGGGGAACGAGTATCCACATGGTTTGATATTTTCGAAACAAACCATGTTATTTTCAAACACCAAGGGCAATCATACTCTTACGTACATGACACCCTTTCAATATGGCTGGCACCCTAGCATTGGGAGCTACAGCTTGGAATCCCTTTTTCTATTTTTAGTACTTTGGGACCAGGTGCCTCTCATACGTAGATACCGCCCCTGGTCATGTGCATAGAGAATGGATGATACTTAAATCGCCAGAAAACATGGCGAATTGTCGATACTTTTCTTTGCGGGACCGGACTGGACGGAGAAACATACGGCGGGATCGCCAAGGACTAGGTCAGTAATCTGGGGTCTAGCGTCTGTGTCTTTTGAATGTAGTCCGCTATCAGATAGACTTATCTTTCGAGTATTTTTAATATTGCTGTTTGTGTTTCTTTTTTCCTTAGGGGCATATCACAGCCCTTGTGCACTTTACTTTGAAACAGTGCGAGTAGGTTGCTGCGCTTGTTTTATATTTGCTGCAAGCATGCTAAGTGCCTAAAACCTCGTTTTTCTGCAAAGATTATGAACCATTCCGGTACTTCTACTAAGTTTTAACTCATGTGAGTCTGTTTAATCAGGTCCTGGGTAACGTGGATAATGTTTATTAATATTCGGGGGTGATGTTTTTGTGTGCCCCAATAGACTGTTGTGCTTCGATAGATTATCATAATAAATTTTATATTTAGGGTACATTCTGTCCAAAAACGACTTAATGGACTTACTGAAAAGGTAGTCTAGTGGTTGAATAACGTCTATGGATATTCAACATAGAAAAGATTTTGGATGAAGATCATTATTAACATGCATAAATAACCCATGCTGTGATAGTTTGCACTTATGTTGAGTTCAGAAATACAATCAAGAACCTGACCCTTTTAGTCTGCTTTAACAATATTGTCACAAATAATAATATTACTTATTTTTTGTTTTGAGGATTTAAGGTGCTGTCCAAATAAGTTTGTTGTCTGAGCATAGACACGTCTTTCCCGCGTTAGGCGTGACAACTACTTTTACAACAGGTAACTCACAAAAATACGCAGTAGTGAGGATCATATAATTTATGATTTCCGCTCTTCATAATGTAATCAGTAATTTAAAAAAAATTCTTGTTTCCTTTAATACAATGCCAGTGGCTCGTTTATATAGACTGAACTTTGGATCTGGGATCTGGACATACTTTTCCAGGAACGCTTCTTGGGAACAATTTGATTCTCACGTGGATCTGTCAAACGACTTCTTGAAATCCCGATGCTTTTTAAATAAGGTGGTTATTACTTTTTGAATAAGGAATTGAAATATCTTAGTTCAAAAGTCGTAGTGTGGATATTTATTACTTTTGATTTTATCCTTGTTTATAGGATTCCTTGAACTCTTTTATTATAAATTTGATATGCTGTTCCTTACGTAGAATAGCGGGAGAGCTTAAGAACTGAAGGTAGATATTTCTATCCAATTTTGGAGTTTTCTAAGTATGGAGGTCTTCACAGAATGGGTGTATGAATTTCTTGGAAATTGTTTTGCCAGATGGTGTTCATCTTCTATACTCACATATTAGGTTTGTCACTATGAGCAACACAAACGCATGTGGTTGGTTTCACTGATTTCATTGGTCTCTTCCCTTTTACTTTTCTTATGTTTTTATTTCTTTGGCCTTCGTTTTCTTATGTACACTGGTGTTTTGTAGTCTTGTGATGCTTCACGTTTTTCCTCGTTTTTTTACTTTGCACGATGAAACTTTCTTGTTGTTGGGGCAACCAAGGAGGCTTAATTTAAATTGACTGTGACACTTATGTATATTTTAAAATTGTTTGCAGCCTTGAAGAAGTTACAGTAAGTAACGAAACACGTGTCGGCTGCCATCATCCTTTGACACCGAGGAAACATCAAGAACATGATTTTCATCTGTTCAAATATTATTTGTGTTACTATGCTGGACTGACATACATAATCATTGAAATATGATTGCTGATTGCAAAGTGGAGCATTGACGTTGGACAATTAAAACTTTCTTGTAATGATCCCAACAAATTCTTGTAATAATTTATTAAGATTGACATATATTTTTTGTGAGCAGCTTTATGGTTATTTTGAGGATTATTGCTTACTGGCTGAAGACTAAAATAAGGACATTAGGAGTGCCGAGGCACAGTGTTTTTCTGCATTAAGAACACGGAAGTTCAGATGAATTACCGTGTAGTGACATCTTTGGTAGTGGGATGTCTTTGTGACATTGAGAGGCACCAATACTGGGAATCTGTTATTTGTTAAAATATAGACTCTGGTTTTTTATAGGATTGATGTGCTGCTGTTGATGCCACCACTGCCTTCTTGTCTTGTTGTATAATCTAGAATGTATGTTCTTCCAAAATTTAGAAATCCTAAAATGGATTGCAGACCTTTGAGAGTCTTAGGAGGTTGGAGCAGCGCGCACTTTTCTAAAAAGTTGGCTGCCAGGCTCTTGCCTTCACTTGATAGCCCATATCCCCAAAAACAGGACGTAGAGATGGGCAATTTTAGATTTCTTGAAATTAAAGTTGTAGCCCAATTTGGCGAATCCCACAACTATGTTGTTCACCCTGCTCAAGTGTTCAAGTAATTCATCGTCCGTCAGATAGATGTCATCTACATAGGACACAGCCTCCTCGTCACATGTTTGTAATAATTCTGACACAAAATTTCGTTGAGTGCCGAGCGCGGAAAATGCTGTCAAATATCTGCTTTCTGGCGCTATATTTTGGCAGAAGAATCCATTCGAGATATCTAATGTCGTTTTGTATTTCTTCCGCACAATGTTATTCATTAATGCAGCACTGTGTGCATTCTGCACTGCAAATGTTTGCTAAAATGTACCTAGCCTAACCTGGATGTGTAGGTGTATATGCGTATAGATATGTGTATCTGTAGCCAAGAAACCCCTAGGGAAGAACCAGCCCCTCACCTGATGGTTTAGAACGAAGGACGAACAAAGCAAACACAAGGAGATGATGGACGGAGTGCATGTGTTTAAATGTCAGTAATCTAAAACTAGACGATATGAGTTGTCAGGTTTCATTATTGGAAACAAAGGATTGTTCCTCGGGGAGGTGCAAGTCTCAATCACACCTTGATATTTGAGTTGGTCTAAGATTGCCTTGACCTGTCTTTTTGCATAATTTTTAATAGGGTACTGTCTCTGTGGATTTGGAGTAGATTTTAATGGGATTTCATGGAGCGTAGACTCCACGCCCCACCCTACATGGTTGCGGTATAATGCCGGAGCTAGTGCTAGCACCCACTCTTGCACGTATGAATGTTTTAAAGATTCTGGAACGAGGTCGTGGAAAGCGGGCAAAATGATGCTTTCCACTTTTGGACATTCCATCACAAACTCAGGTGGCCAATCACTTTCTGCCAGCAGTATGTCGTATCCATGTGTTAAGTTCTCCCAAAATAGAACTTTAACCTTTCTTGAGATGTCCCCCTCTATTTGGAGCGTAATTTCATACAATCTAACTCTGGTATCAGGTGTTTCCACCATGATGTGCTCATTCAATACTGCTGTCACCAGAAAATCCTTCAGGTCTGGAGAGATATTGTTACTTCTGCCGCGCTGTCTAGCATCGACAGAGCCCATTCCCCGTTCAGAAGCTGAGTCCTCAGTAACCTGGGCATTTCTAATTTTTAAGCCAGCTACATTCTTCTTTTTGAATTGAGGCTTTGCTTTATGTTGCTCTTCTTGTTTGATAATGTAATCTGAAGTGCGATGTGTTTCCCTTTTTGTCTTTGGTCGATCTTCTTGCTTTTGTTCTGATCGGCTGTCCCTCTCCGAGTTTTTTCATGAACCCTGGAAGGAACGAAAGGAACGTGTATCAGTGTCCTGATACCTATCGGGTTTTTAATGTTATCACGATTGCTAAGGTTGTACCTATTTTCAGAGGACTCCCGTTGGGAAGACCACCCCCCCTGATCGTGAATTATTTTCTGAATTATTATGTTTTGCATTTTTGTTTTCCCATTTTTTTTTAGAAGAAGTGGGTGCTTGCTCCGTGTTGTCTTTGTTGGCACTACCTGCCATTTGCTGCTTCCCTGCTTTGGTTCTCAAATTATCTCTACCTAATTCAGCATACGTTTCTTCCATAATTTTTGGTAAGTCTTGCTCCCTATTTCTAGGTGCTATTTCCCTTAGGTGGCTGTATATGGCCACTGCTGCTGCCTCCCCCTTTATGTTGCTCAGCATTATTGCCGAGACTTGGGCAAAATCATCCAACAATTTCATTCCCAAGTCCAGGGCAGGTCCTGCCCCGTACTCATTCTGTATTTGTTTCAATACTTCTGGAACTACTGCTAAAGAAGGAGTACTGTGTATTCTGACGTATAGCAGCAAAGATTGTTCCCCAAGTGGTACAATCCTCAATCGAGGGAACCATCCCCATTGGCAAGCAAATGGTTAGCATTCTATGTTTTTCCTGCGGACTCGTATAGGGAAATACTGCTTCCAGCTGTGCAATTTTTTGTGCTATCCAGGGCGGAATTTGCTCCAGTTAGGAAGGAATTGTCCCTATTACTGATTTCAGTGTCTGTGGGTTAATTGTAGGTGTGGTCTCATGTGGACCAGCTGGTGCATTTCTCGCAGGTTGTACAGTTAATGTTCGCATGACGAACTGGACAATGTGTCTGTATAGCCTGACTATGTCTTTGTATATTTTACGAACTTCATCCACTGGTAGTCTATCTATCTCGGGATGTGGAGTGTATGTCGCTAAGACCTGCCAGGTTCCTCCTTCTATGCTGAGCGGACCGAGTCTCACGACAGAAGTTGTGTGTGGGAGGGTGCCTTAAAACCAGCTTTTATGCTGCTGGTAAGTTAACAGGACTTTTAATGTCTTCGTAGGAAATGTATTCTTCCGGTGGTACTGCTACAATGTATGTGTGGAACAATTTAGTCACCGGATCTGCAGGTGGGAACTGAACCCAAGAATAGAATAACTCTGATCCGAACACCTCGTGTGCCTCGATCACGAAGGTAACACAGCCACCAGTTGCTGGTACGCCGTGTTCTAACAATTTTATAGTCACTGCATGTCTGCAGTTCTCTGTGATGTTAAGAGCGTTTGCAACTTCGTCTTCCCACGTGCCTGAACCACTACTCGTGGGCTCAGTCATTCTTAGGCGAATAACCAAAGTTCTAGTACCTAAGGGTCTTGCACAATGTGAGAACGTTTTATCCTTACAAGCTTGCTAAAACCTTCAGCCAATACACTAAGTATATCTACTCAGCTGAGGCGGATTTTCCCTTCCCACTTCAGATGTCTCTGAAAAGGTGTGAGTAGGGCTTTCTGAGACAGCACGACTGAACTACTCAGATTTTACTGTTTATATAAGGACCAAACCAACGTTGGGCGCCATGTCATGTAGTTCTTAGGAGTCCCTCGGGACCTGCGCGTTTTGGATAACATAAACTGAGGGCTTGGTGTTCCAACCGCTTCCGGACATCCCCACAGGATATGTCAGCCGTTAGACCAGCTAGCTCTACAGTGCCACAACCACCCGCTGTATTCTACAGTGGTGTGTAGTCTCTGGCAACCACTGAACATGACAACCCTGATTCCTCAGGGATCATGGAAAACAGTACCGTACGTTTTGCTCAGACACTCGTGCTTACTTTCTCTCAGAAAATACACAGAACGGTGATTAGGACATTTCAATAAGAATTTATTGGTCCAGCGACAGCCTTGTGTAAAACATATGGGCTGCAACAATCAGGAGACAGACGCATACGAAAGAGATTGCTAGTACCAATATAATAAATAGTAGATACACTTCTACCATAGTGCTAATAAGATGAACATAAACAGTTCAGATAAAAACAGTAGCACTTGCATATCCCTAAGTAATTTGCTAAAATGTACCTAGCCTAACCTGGATGTGTAGGTGTATATGCGTATAGATATGTGTATCTGTAGCCAAGAAACCCCTAGGGAAGAACCAGCCCCTCACCTGATGGTTTAGAACGAAGGACGAACAAAGCAAACACAAGGAGATGATGGACGGAGCGCTGAAACTTTTCAGACACTCACCCCCAGTCACAGATCTGGGTTGAATCCATCATTGTTCTTTAGCTCAGTTCGCCACCCCAGTTCAGACACAGCTATATGCAAATCAGTCTTGACCCTGTGCCTCATGGGAACAGTCCGTTAAGAAAAACAGTGGTCCCATACAAGGTAGATAATTACAATATCACAATTTTACAATCAAAATTGGGATTACGAGTGTTTCAAATGGAAAGATAGAAATATTTATTCACAATTAAATTTGACGCACAGATTATTATACAGAAGGTGAGTGAGCAGGACATGACAAGGTAATGGGAAATCAGCCGATTTCCTTACCGCAGGCAAGTGACTTAAAAAGTGACTTTTCAATTTGTGAAAATGTAGATAAGCAAAAAGTCACAATCAAATTTACATCTCATACTCCACAATTAGATACAAATTACAGTATAGAGTTGAAGATGTATGTGTCGACGACGTTTCGATCCCAGCTAGGTATTGGGATCTCATCAGGACTAAGTGATGTAACAAGTGCCTGGGAAGTTGCCTGGGTAGGTATAGGTGGAGAAGGTAGGGAAAGGGGTGAAGAGAAACGGGAAGGGAAATAAGGTAAAATTTAGAAATTAAAAGGGCAAGGTCATATAAGCTCAATTGTGGTCAACATACAATCAGAGAAAAGTACGCAAGGCAAGATTGCCTGAAGTAACGCGCACGTGACATGGTGAAAATCAAGAAAAATTAGTAAGCGTAGGCTTGTCGAGTTAAGGATAGTCAACTGCTAAAGTTGATATCGAGGTAGGGCTGAGTATTGTCATAACCACGTTGTGGTGATACGTCAGGTAAAGGACCAGTAGGGAGGGTACATTGTGAAAGTTGAATAGAATTGGAGTCTGGAAGTTGGAGGAACTGTCAGGATACGGCAAGGAATCAGAAGGAAGTAATGGGTATTTGACCAAGAGAATAGTGTGCCGGATGTATGCGCAAGGGAAAGGACCAGATATTGAGTTAAGCGGGCAGCGTGCAATGGGACCTAGTGTGGACAAGATAGCAGTGAATAGAGGCAGTGAAGGGGCGCTGTGTGGCAGGGCAATAGTAGACAAGATAGCAGTGAATGGAGGCAGTGAAGGGGCGCTGTGTAGCAAGGCAATAAAGAGCGAGGACTTACTATCGTTCTTTAGCTCACTTCGCCACCCCAGTTCAGACACAGCTATGCAAATCAGTCTTGACCCTGTGCCTCATGGGAACAGTCCAGCCCGAACTGCCAAGCCATGTCTTCCCTGGAACGGAAACAAGCATCCTGGGACCGGCTAAAGAATGATGATGGATTCAACCCAGATCTGTGACTGGGGGTGAGTGTCTGAAAATTTTCAGCGCTCCGTCCATCATCTCCTTGTGTTTGGTTTGTTCGCTCTAAGTTGGCAGGGTATGCCCAGACGTGGGTCCCTTGCTCACTTTGCCACTGGATTCAAGCTAGCCTGGCTGATGAGGGCTGTTAGCCCGAAACCGGTCCCAGGATGCTTGTTTCCGGTCCAGGGAAGACATGGCTTGGCAGTTCGGTCTGGACTGTTCCCATGAGGCACAGGGTCAAGACTGATTTGCATATAGCTGTGTCTGAACTGGGGTGGCGAAGTGAGCTAAAGAATGATGATGGATTCAACCCAGATCTGTGACTGGGGGTGAGTGTCTGAAAATTTTCAGCGCTCCGTCCATCATCTCCTTGTGTTTGCTTAGAATGAAGGACCCCATCGCTGCGTTGAGAATGACAACCCACAAGGGATGTCAGACCGCTGCTTGTCGGAGATTCGTGCAAAAAGAACAATTGATGGACAGAATGCAGAACAATGTCATACATTCACCCCAGTACAGAGATCTGGGCCTAAATCCATCGTTTTTTTGCTCACCATGCCATTCCAGTTTGAACCCAGCCATATGCAAATCAGTCTTGACCCTGCGCCCAATAGGAACAGTCCAGCCTGAACTGCCAGGCCAGGTCCTCCCTGGACTGGAAACAAGCATCCTAGGACCGGTTTCGGAGTTTCACCCCTCATCAGCTTGGATAGCTTGACTCCAGTGGCATGGAGAGCACGGGACCCACGTCTGGGCATACCCGTCCCACTCGGGGTGACAAGTGCAAAAAGAACAATTGATGGACAGAATGCAGAACAATGTCTCCTTGTGTTTGCTTTGTCGGAGATTCGGCATGCAGGACCCCAGCCTCAGCTTGGAAGGAATTCTCCTCTAATTTGTAGGGGGGAGTGAGGGTCTTTTATACTAAAGTGGTCACTCCAGGGTTTTTCCTAGAATTGATATGTTTTTAAAACAACCATGGATGTTTTGAAAACAATCATAAATGTTTTGAAAACAATCACCGATGCTTTTCCAAACAAGTGTGATCATGTACAGCTGGCTGTTGGCCAAGAATGAAAAAATGTGGTGACCCTTATACAGAATAAATCTACTGTGCCTGGGGGCATGTTTATGTAGTCAGGTACAGGGATTATGATAGAATACTAAGAGCCTGGTGTCGAAGAGACAGGAGCAAGCTACTAAGTAAAAGGTCACCTGTTTAGAATTGTTATTGTCGTGTGGATGGGACAATGTATGTAAAATGGGGTATACATAATGGGAATATCCTAAAAGACATGACAATATGTGTGTGATGGATGCTACTGGTGACAGCCTGGTAGGTAGTTGCCTGTGATATATTTAGCATGTCTTGAGTGAGGGGAGCTGTTGGACTCAAGTCTTAACTGTTGGAAATTGTCTTGGGAAGAATCCATTGCTTTGGGGCTGCTGCTGATGGAAATTGGTTGCAAGGAATCCATTGCTGCAGGGCTGCTGCTGTTGGAAGTTGGCTTGGGAAGAATCCATTGCTGCGGGGCTGTTGCTGTTGGAAATTGGCTTGGGGAGAATCTATTGCTGCCGAGCTGCTGCTGTTGGAAATTGGCTTGGGAAGAATCCATTGCTGTGTGGCTGCTGCAGTTCTGTCGCTTATAGTGAACCGAGAGAGGACCAGTTTTATATGAATATCCTAGAGTAGTTGTTGTTTACAAACCTGGCCAAGGCCATTCACATGAAAATCAGGAGATGTTTTATGACAATATTGAGTTTTTAATATCAACCTTTAACACTATCTACTCCAGAATATCAATTACCAATATATCAGCAGGCCAAATACATAGGTAAGCCTACTAGATTTTCTATTCCTAACTTCACATCTGCCTACATATACAGAATGACATTGCAGTTTAAGGTACCAAGAAACTTATCTTTGTGCATCACTGTGGTAGGCACCTCAGATGTTTGGCATGTACCTGTTTACAAAGGAAGTAGCTGCCCATAGTTTTCTCATAAGAATGATGGTCTTGAGTTTTTGAGAAACTCTTAGCCATGTGGTACTGCTGCATGCAATCCCAACCTAAACCTACACTCAATGGTAACATATGAAATCAGTGCTTCCACCCCTCTACACTATAATCCTAACGACTGATTGAGACTTGACAACAATGAGAACAATAAATAGTACAGTTAGAATAAAAACACATTAAGCTGCTAATTAAACAAACTATAATCTTAATCCATTACAACTACTCTGCGTGGTGTGTACTCATTGCGTAAACTATTTACACAATCTCTAGACACATGCATAAAAATGGCTGCAATATAGCCTTATAGCCCGCCGCAGCGGCTATACCGGCCATTAAAGGTCCGCTCCAGCGTTAAAGACAGACAGACAGACAGACACACACACACACACAACGTTTTTATTCTTACCTTGCTGTGAAGTGTCCTGCTCTTGCTCTGTCTCCAATGTCTCACCAGGATAGCAATCCTCTGACTCACTGCTCCTGCAAGGATCTGTGCACACACTAATAGTGTGATTAATAGCACAGAGCCTTTCCTGCAGCCAATCGCAATATAGATTCAGCGTTCTGGAGATTAGCTTTATTGCATGTCATCCACAGTCAGTTATACACAGTACATGGCTTGTGATTGGTTTGTGTGCACTAATGGAGAGCTGTGGGCCTGCATTCTAGATTCAATTCCACTAGAGTCATTACTCCAAAGAACATGATGGGCAGAGCATGGACCTTTGGCTTCCTTGAGGTGGCGCCGCATAACTTCAAATCCTCTATGTGATGGGAAAACATGGTTAAAAAATGGCCACACATGCACCAGTGCAAGTACTTGGAGGAGAAGCAGGGTCTTCCTATCAATGATTACTGGTCCACAAAAATCCTCCCAATGCTTACTAGTTAACTAAACATTCGTCAGATGGGCAACAGTATCTCTCTGGTTAGGGATCTTTCATATTTAGGCACCCCATGCTCCAGGTGGCAGGCTCTACAGCAGGTTGCAGGTTCCCCCATGGCAAGCTATGACTCTAATAGCCTTACAGTACAGATCTAATGCAATGATTTTGAGAGCCTAAGGCAAACTGATATTTCAATGTTTGGGTGTTCCCTTTATATGAGCACCAGAGTCATTTTTGAATCATGAAATTCACTCCCACAACATCTGTGTTTCCTTGTCCTGGTTTGTGTGTTTCCTTCCCCAGTGTTTGTCATTCCCTGTCCCAGTGCCCATGTTATCTAATTTCAGTGTCTGTGTTACTTTGCTCTGTCTCACTGTTGCTCTCGACCAATATCTGAGTATCCCTGTCTCGGTGTCAGTGTTTCTCTAACCTGGTGCCCCTGTCCCACATTGAGATCTACATTTCTTTAACTCAGTGTTTGTCTTCATTATTCTCAGCCCTAATCTCTTTATTTCCTTATTCCATTAATGCTGATTACTTTTCAGCCTGTCTGTGTTGCTCCCTACACTGACTGTGAGTTAATATCATTGTGTCCATCTTTCTCTGCTCCAGTGTTTAAATCCTTCTGTTGCAGTGTCCATGGTTCCCTGTCCCAGCGTCTGTGCTTTTCCCACCCCATTTTCAATGTTTGCCTGCCACGGTGTCTATTTTCTCAGTACCACTCTCCATGTTTCTCAGTGCTAGTTTGACCTCTGTCCTTGTTTCTCTGTATCAGTGTTCATGTTCCATGTGCTAGTCATGGTTTTTCCAGAACTACTGTATGGGTTTCCATCTCCCAGTGTTATTTGCCCTGACTCATTGCTCATGCTTCCCTGTCCCATCATCTGGATTTATTTCTCCAGTGTTATGCTTTCTGTTCCAATTGTCTGTCAATCTATGTCCCTGTATTCTTCTTTTCTTGTGCCTTCGTGTGCTCTTTGCTATTCCGAGATGAACATGTTAGAGTGTGTATTGATATATCTGTGTTGCAAGTGGTGGTCAGTGAATCTAGTGCATGTGCTGCAGGTTCTGTTTAAGGTACTTGTGCAGTTGTGGGTACAGTTGTGGTGGAATGTACTGGCATAGGTGCTGATGTATGCATAGCTGCAGGTTCATTGGGTCTTGAGACAAGAAGCTGCAGATGATGGAAAAGGCTACTGGGAAAACCTTCTCTCTTATTCATATTTTACAGAAGATGGGGAACTTGAGCAGTGATACTTCTGTAGGTTTTAGAGAAAAATGAGTTAGATTCACAGGGAAGGAAGGAGATGCTTGTGAGGGGGATGGACTGCAAGCCCCAGAAGCCCTGTGATTCAGGGTCAGTAAGGTGCTTGAAAAAACCTGCTTATCTCCCGTGGCACAGGACATGCCTGGGTGTGTGCCGGGCAAAGACAAGGCCAAGAGCATGCCCGTCAGCAGCTGACAGAGGCTGGGCTACCCATCTGAGATCTTTGGGTGGTAAGTCTATTGGTTGCCTACCTATTTTTCATTATCATAATCCACCAAAATGTTGGTTGAGCTTTTATGGTTAAAAGAAAGTCTACTTCCACAAAGGACAATCAACAGGCAGGCACCATAGCATCTTACCTCATAAATGCCATGGGGGGTCTTGAACAGGAAATTGGCTCTGTTGAGGAACAGTTGTGTTCTGCCTGAAGTTTGCACCTGGGAAAGGCAGTGGGAAAGAGCCCAGAGTTTCATCAGGGGTGAGCCTTAGATCCAGCCCCCCTCCACCACACTTAGGCACAAGGGGGAGGAATCAGCATGAAATAGCCCCCTCAGAGGCTGTGTCTGATGCCCCATTGCACTAGACTCATACTGTTCCTCGCTTCCGGCTAAAAAGAAGCATCCTCAAGCAGGAAGGGCAAGGTCACCCAGGACTCCCACTCAACAGTAGAGGATGCTTTGCCTCTTGGGACAGGACCTTTGCCTCCGGACTTGGTGATAATTAATAAGTATATCTGCTTGGAGAACAAATCAACAGATTTTATCACTGCTGTGATGGGTAGACTGGGCTCTCTAGAGGCTCTTATTAAGGGCCCTAGTCAAAGCGAATAGCTTCCTAGGCCTTTGACTAGGGATGCCTGTATGGAAATCTAAAAGGATTGGGGGTCTGCTATTGGCCACAGGGATCCTATAGTTTTACCCAATCCCCCCTCGCGAACCCAGATGACTCTTTGCTCTCAACTACCTCTCCGATCATCCTTGGAGAGCCTAGGTTTAAGTTACAGACATAATGTGGAACCAGGGGGCAATACTGCATGTACATATGTGGAGGGAGAGGGTCACTATCAAACGCCCTGTCCATCGGATCTTCCAATTCTCCAGCTACCCATGCAGGCTACTCCTTTTGTGCTGGTTGTTAAAGGTGTAACTCCTTTGAGACCAGGCACTAGAGAGAATCATGATTAGCTACTAAACAAGGTAGTGCACTGTCTAAACAGGAGGTTGGACGGCCAAGGACAACTTCCAAACCAGATCAGCCTTGTGCGGAGAGTCTCTTGGGTAGGCATTCATCCAAAACCTGATAATAATGACTGTATTGTTGTCAATTTTAAGAACAAAGCTGTTGTTAAGTACATCTTGGAGAGACTTAACTGTCTTAAGCAAAGCTCTTCCACAATCGACGTGCTTCCCTTGGGTTTCTTCTACAGACCAGCAACTAATTTGCTTCAGACATCGTTAAATATCTCTAGTCCTGTTACCATTACGGATAGGTTCTTGCCTCTGTCACAGCTAGACCAACTGGATTGCCTCTCAATCCAGGAAACCAACCCCAGTCAATCAATCTATGGGCAAAAAGGCAGGATGCTATATTGCAAATTCCTCAGTGATCATGCCTATTCTAATTACTCCCACTGAGAAAAGTCATGCTATCAAGCGCTCTGGAAAAAGGGAGATGGGGATGGCGCATTAAGATTCACATGTAATCAAAAAGGACTAACTGTATGTGACTATTTGAAGACTCAGGACTGTATGAAGAAGAGAAAAAACATTTGGTTTCTTTATAAAGCCCTCACCCACCAACCTAGTTGGTGGCATGCTTCATCATCGGGCCCACCTAGTGACACCGAATGTGTCCCGGGTGTGCTACAACGCCTGTATTTACAGCGGAGCTGGTATATTTACTGAGTGTGCTGTGAGTGTGATGTGAAAGTGAAAAATTTAAAAGCTATACAGTGGTCCCAGTGCCCAGGAGGGCATAGCATTTAATATCTGGGCCTCTGTTAGCGTTAAAAGCAGGACAGTGGATGCTGGTGGAGCGAGAATTAAGCACTCCTACATCCAGGGTGTGGTCTACATGTTTCAGCCAGGCCTTTCATTAATTCTGGCTTTCCTCAGGACCGAAAAAAGTATGTGTAAGTGCATGTAGCACTTATGTGAATGTGATTTAAAATGTGTTGCACGCGCTAAGGTGCCTTATATGTGGGAGGGGGATTCCCTCTCCGAGCAATACTGAACGTACAACACATAACAAACAAAACAAACAAACATACAGAGGAGAGTATAAGCATACTAGCATAAGTCACAGAGATATATCTTTGCCGATAGTAAAGTGCATAGCTGGCGAAAAAACACGGCAAAAGTGGAACCGTACTGGTGGTGCGGTTTAAAGTGAATTATTTCATTATGCGCTAAAACGTGTGGTGGACTAGGAGGCGGAAATACACATATGTGTAAAATGTGGTCACGCTCCAAATATAACCTCACGCTAGCGTTTTGTAGTATATGCCCCCGTAGAGAAATCCGGCAGAGATTCTGACCCTGTAATGATAAAGGGCAGGGCACAACTGAGCCAGGAGAAACCTGCAAGAGGAAAGCTTACCCGGTAATGGTGAGGTTTCAAGATTACTCACGCCTTTGTGGATCAGGACCTGTGGGAAACCTGTTCAGCTGTCGCGAATCTCCGAGAATGAAGGTCCTAGCCGTGTTGGGTATATAAAGACCATTTCGGCATGCTCAGGTGTAGCTAATTGAACCTGTGAGTAGCGTCCCTGAAAATAAAGGAAAAGGAAGAAGGACACGGGAGAAAGACAACACGCTCACGGTGGGCGTTGGCATGGTAACAGTGCGCTGTGAGCCCTGTGTTCGTCCCGGTTAAGAGGAAATAGCAAAGAAAGACTACATGCATGTAGTGAGCGTGTAGACATAATGAATGTTCTCAATAAGATGTAAGAGAAGTTGTAAATGGTTGCGCAATGTTCTGAAAGCGCTGATGTAGATGAAACGGGTTTATTCCAAAGCGTGATCAGTTAGGAACATTAATGAACCAGATGGGAACTTAACAGAGGGGGCGCAAAAAGGGAGGCAATAGGTGTGCCTGGGCTGAGGTCAATAACGATATTAGGTCCATCAAAGGTATTAACTTCTCAGGGAGCACCACGGGATGGAATCGTTCAATCCCTGGTGTTGTGTAGACAAACGGTAAATCCATCGTTGTTCTTTAATCAGTAGGGTCTTTTCATTGTTATCTCGATTGAGATCGAATTGTTCGATCACTGTCCATGTCATATCATTGGGTGTATGACCATGCTGAAGGTAATGGTCAGTGAGTCTGCTGATGTTTTTTGCATCGGATAGTGCTGCGGTGCTCAACCACTCTGGTTCTCACTTTTGCGTCGTCATTCCTATGTAGCGGAGGCCACATGGGCATGTGATCATGTAAACGACGTTAGTAGAGTTACAATTCGTGTGGTGTAATTGTGTCCAGACTTTACTTGGTTCCAGGTTAAGTGTCTTGGAATGTTTTGTAAGGTGGCACACACTACAATTATTGCAAGGATAGTGTCCTGTGACATTAGGGAGGCCCCAAGCATTTAGGACGGTGTTGTTGACTGGTCTTCGCGGAAGCCTAGTGCGTGTAGACACTAATTGGTCTTTAAGATTATTCGCACGTTTATAGGCAAAAGGGGTTCTTCCCATTCTCTGGGGCCTGAATTTATAATCCACCAGTTTTTGCGGATGATGCTGGAGACCTGGTTAGAAACCGTGTTATACGTGGTAACACATGTCATGGGTGGCGCGCCAGGTTCCTTGGTTATTGTTTCAAGGATGGCCTCTCTGTTCTGGTTGCGTGCCCTCTTTTTGATTTCTCAATGACTCGTGTAGGGTAGCCTCGTTCCTGTAATTTGGAGGCAAGGGCTGTTGATTGTTGTTTGTAATCTGTAATTTTGTTACAATTCCTGCGTATACGCAGGAATTGTCCGAACTCGGACAATTCCTGCGTAGGAATTGTCCGAGTTTCGGACAATTCCTGCGTATACGCAGGAATTGTAACAAAATTACAGATTACAAACAACAATCAACAGCCCTTGCCTCCAAATTACAGGAACGAGGCTACCCTACACGAGTCATTGAGAAATCAAAAGAGGCACGCAACCAGAACAGAGAGGCCATCCTTGAAACAATAGCCAAGGAACCTGGCGCGCCACCCATGACATGTGTTACCACGTATAACACGGTTTCTAACCAGGTCTCCAGCATCATCCGCAAAAACTGGCGGATTATAAATTCAGGCCCCAGAGAATGGGAAGAACCCTTTTGCCTATAAACGTGCGAATAATCTTAAAGACCAATTAGTGTCTACACGCACTAGCTCGCGAAGACCAGTCAACAACACCGTCCTAAATGCTTGGGCCTCCTAATGTCACAGGACACTATCCTTGCATAATTGTAGTGTGTGCCACCTTACAAAACATTCCAAGTCACTAACCTGGAACCAAGTAAAGTCTGGACACAATTACACCACACGAATTGTAACTCTACTAACGTCGTTTACATGATCACATGCCCATGTGGCCTCCGCTACATAGGAATGACGACGCGAAAAGTGAGAACCAGAGTGGTTGAGCACCGCAGCACTATAAGATGCAAAAACATCAGCAGACTCACTGACCATTACCTTCAGCATGGTCATACACCCAATGATATGACATGGACAGTGATCGAACAATTCGATCTCAATCGAGATAACAATGAAAAGACCCTACTGATTAAAGAACAACGATGGATTTACCGTTTGTCTACACAACACCAGGGATTGAACGATTCCATCCCGTGGTGCTCCCTGAGAAGTTAATACGCTTTGATGGACCTAACATATCGTTATTGGACCTCAGCCCAGGCACACCTATTGCCTTTCCTTTTGCGCCCCTCTGTTAAGTTCCCATCTGGTTCATTAATGTTCCTAACTGATCACGCTTTGGAATAAACCCGTTTCATCTACATCAGCGCTTTCAGAACATTGCGCAACCATTTACAACTTCTCTTACATCTTATTGAGAACATTCATTATGTCTACACGCTCACTACATGCATGTAGTCTTTCTTTGCTATTTCCTCTTAACCGGGACGAACACAGGGCTCACAGCGCACTGTTACCATGCCAACGCCCACCGTGAGCGTGTTGTCTTTCTCCCGTGTCCTTCTTCCTTTTCCTTTATTTTCAGGGACGCTACTCACAGGTTCAATTAGCCACACCTGAGCATGCCGAAATGGTCTTTATATACCCAACACGGCTAGGACCTTCATTCTCGGAGATCCGCGACAGCTGAACAGGTTTCCCACAGGTCCTAATCCACAAAGGCGTGAGTAATCTTGAAACCTCACCATTACCGGGTAAGCTTTCCTTTTGCAGGTTTCTCCTGGCTCAGTGTGCCCTGCCCTTTATCATTACAGGGTCAGAATCTCTGCCGGATTTCTCTACGGGGCATATACTACAAAACGCTAGCGTGAGGTTATATTTGGAGCGTGACCACATTTTACACATATGTGTATTTCCGCCTCCTAGTCCACCACACGTTTTAGCGCATAATGAAATAATTCACTTTAAACCGCACCACCAGTACGGTTCCACTTTTGCCGTGTTTTTCCGCCAGCTATGCACTTTACTATCGGCAAAGATATATCTCTGTGACTTATGCTAGTATGCTTATACTCTCCTCTGTATGTTTGTTTGTTTGTTATGTGTTGTACGTTCAGTATTGCTCGGAGAGGAATCCCCTCCCACATATAAGGCACCTTAGCGCGTGCAACACATTTTAAATCACATTCACATAAGTGCTACATGCACTTACACATACTTTTTTCGGTCCTGAGGAAAGCCAGAATTAATGAAAGGCCTGGCTGAAACATGTAGACCACACCCTGGATGTAGGAGTGCTTAATTCTCGCTCCACCAGCATCCACTGTCCTGCTTTTAACGCTAACAGAGGCCCAGATATTAAATGCTATGCCCTCCTGGGCACTGGGACCACTGTATAGCTTTTAAATTTTTCACTTTCACATCACACTCACAGCACACTCAGTAAATATACCAGCTCCGCTGTAAATACAGGCGTTGTAGCACACCCGGGACACATTCGGTGTCACTAGGTGGGCCCGATGATGAAGCATGCCACCAACTAGGTTGGTGGGTGAGGGCTTTATAAAGAAACCAAATGTTTCTTCTCTTCTTCATACAGTCCTGAGTCTTCAAATAGTCACATACAGTTAGTCCTTTTTGATTACATATAAATAACCTGGGGATACGGACTGGCTAGCTAGTCCTCTCTCTCTCCTTGATAATTATATATTGAGCAGCGCAAAGCTGCGAGAGCCTTTCTCATACTTTCTTTTACCATGGCAGAACACCATGGTCTCACATACAACGAAAGTGATATTAATGAAATCCTTGCCGACCCCTCCTTTCTGGCAGACTTTAACATCTCCAACACAATAGCCCAAACTACAGACTGGGATACCTTAACAGAGAAGAAGCGCAACCGTATCAGAACCATCTTACATGGCCTTATATTGACAGAATACCTTCGGACTAACACAGCCCCCGAGGTCTCCTTGTCACAAACGCCCCCAGGATCTTCCTAGAAGATGCCATCTTTAGGAAAGACTGGGCACAGATAGCCTGGCACTGCACCAGAGATTGGTTGGTGCTTATCATCAAGACTGCCAAAAGCCTATCGGAGGCAATGATAATTGACATTCAAGCCACAGAAAGCCACTATAAAACGACGATTACATCATACAAGAAAAAACTTGATGACCAGAACAAAGAAATGGCGGATTATAAAGAATATCTAACACAAGCCAAAATAACAAAATTTCAAAAGGACCTCAAGAAGTTCTCCTATGTCAAAACATACCCATATACAGATGACAATTTTGTACCCCCGAACAAATCTGAAAGATCTGGTGATACCTCAGGAGACAGTAGCTCCATCTCCAGCGATTCCAGTAATGACTCATCCAAACAGCGAGGCAGAGGACGCCAACAACGGTGGCAACAACCCTGGCATGGACCACGACAAGGACCCACCTATGGACCAACACCTTTTGGACAACCACAACATCAATACTTCAACTGGCCACAGATGTACCAGTTAGGCCCCCCTCCACCATTCTTCCAAGGCAATCCTAGGCCCCCTTTTTTAGGACAGGGCCGGAGGTCACGCGGCAGAAGAAGAAACAACCAATCAGTACACTGGGCAGAAGAGGAGAATCCTGTGAGCGCGAACACCCGCAACAGGACACGGGAACCACAACCTGGCACGAGCAAACAGTAACCTACGACTCGCCTCCCACTCTGGTATTCAACCTGTCCAGTACACCACTATCATCCAAGGACACTGCAGTACTCGATAAGGGCCTATCCTTTGTCCCAACAACTAGATTGGACAAATTCAAACTACATGTGGAGCTTGCAGATTTCTTCAGAAAACTCAAACTGAGGGCCTTTTTGAAAAACCAAGCACAACTGATGATAACCCCACGGGGAGCAACAATGAGACGGGCTTGAAACTGAAGTCTAGCTTTGTACCCCCACCTACAAGTGTACCCGTGGAGATCACCACTTTCGAACAAGCTGTCTACCATGACATAGAGCAGCTTGAACCAGCTAGACCATTCAATAATCTCTCCGAAGAAGACCGGAAGATTATCAAAAACCTACAGGACAACCCCACCCTCGTTATCAAACCAGCAGACAAGGGTGGCGGCATTGTCCTACAAGACAAAAAGATTACGACAATGAATGTCGCAGATTGTTAAGTGACACACGCAACTATAAATTACTCAAACATGACCCCACCAAGACGTTACAAGCCACCATCAAAACTCTGGTGGATGCTGCCAGTGAAGCTGGTCATATATCAAAACAAGAGGCTGATTTCCTGTGCACGAAAAATGCCAGAGTTCCATATTTTTATACTGTCCCCAAGGTCCACAAAGGAACCTTGCCACCTCCTGGTAGGCCCATCGTTTCTGGGATTAACTCTCTCCTAGAACCGCTGTCAAGATACTGTGACCATTTTCTCAACCCCTTGGTCCAACAAACACCGACCTACATCAAGGACACAAAACATCTTCTTAATACCATCAAAGATATGGATTTTAATC
The DNA here is from genome assembly GCA_963921515.1 of Calotriton arnoldi. Classification (NCBI taxonomy): domain Eukaryota; kingdom Metazoa; phylum Chordata; class Amphibia; order Caudata; family Salamandridae; genus Calotriton; species Calotriton arnoldi. Next base: position 306,386 of record CAWUFW010013565.1, read on the forward strand.
CCATGACCCAACTAATGGTGGGACTGGATATAGAGAGCCTGTATACCAGTTTGCCACAGGATGCTACACTCCAAGTACTACGCGATATATTGGAGCACACACCTTGGTCATACAACACCCCCAGAGAATTCATACTCAAATGTGCCACACTGGCGCTTAAAGAAAATTATTTTGAATATGAAGGTGACTTCTACCTACAAACCAACGGAACATCTATGGGGAGCATTTTTGCCCCCAGTGTAGCAGGCCTCTATGTACACCATTTTGAACAGAGACATATATCATCAACCACCAACCCACATTCAGTAAACATCAAAGTGTGGCGCCGCTACATAGATGATATTTTCATGATTTGGGAAGGCACAACTGAATCTTTAAGCCAATTCTTAATCTGGCTTAATGAGCGTGATCCATACCTTCGATTCACTAGCACATCAAGTACAACTACCCTGGCATTCCTTGATCTTAATATTACAGCAGAGCAAGGAGCATTCACGACTACCACTTATTACAAACCAACTGCTTGAAATTCTTTATTACATTTCAACAGTTTTCATCCGAGATCCTTAAGGGAAAACCTCCCTTTCGGACAATTCCTGCGTATACGCAGGAATTGTAACAAAATTACAGATTACAAACAACAATCAACAGCCCTTGCCTCCAAATTACAGGAACGAGGCTACCCCACACGAGTCATTGAGAAATCAAAAAAGAGGGCACGCAACCAGAACAGAGAGGCCATCCTTGAAACAATAACCAAGGAACCTGGCGCGCCACCCATGACATGTGTTACCACGTATAACACGGTTTCTAACCAGGTCTCCAGCATCATCCGCAAAAACTGGCGGATTATAAATTCAGGCCCCAGAGAATGGGAAGAACCCCTTTTTGCCTATAAACGTGCGAATAATCTTAAAGACCAATTAGTGTCTACACGCACTAGGCTTCCGCGAAGACCAGTCAACAACACCGTCCTAAATGCTTGGGGCCTCCCTAATGTCACAGGACACTATCCTTGCAATAATTGTAGTGTGTGCCACCTTACAAAACATTCCAAGACACTTAACCTGGAACCAAGTAAAGTCTGGACACAATTACACCACACAAATTGTAACTCTACTAACGTCGTTTACATGATCACATGCCCATGTGGCCTCCGCTACATAGGAATGACGACGCGAAAAGTGAGAACCAGAGTGGTTGAGCACCGCAGCACTATCCGATGCAAAAAAAACATCAGCAGACTCACTGACCATTACCTTCAGCATGGTCATACACCCAATGATATGACATGGACAGTGATCGAACAATTCGATCTCAATCGAGATAACAATGAAAAGACCCTACTGATTAAAGAACAACAATGGATTTACCGTTTGTCTACACAACACCAGGGATTGAACGATTCCATCCCGTGGTGTTCCCTGAGAAGTTAATACCTTTGATGGACCTAATATCGTTATTGGACCTCAGCCCAGGCACACCTATTGCCTCCCTTTTTGCGCCCCCTCTGTTAAGTTCCCATCTGGTTCATTAATGTTCCTAACTGATCACGCTTTGGAATAAACCCGTTTCATCTACATCAGCGCTTTCAGAACATTGCGCAACCATTTACAACTTCTCTTACATCTTATTGAGAACATTCATTATGTCTACACGCTCACTACATGCATGTAGTCTTTCTTTGCTATTTCCTCTTAACCGGGACGAACACAGGGCTCACAGCGCACTGTTACCATGCCAACGCCCACCGTGAGCGTGTTGTCTTTCTCCCGTGTCCTTCTTCCTTTTCCTTTATTTTCAGGGACGCTACTCACAGGTTCAATTAGCCACACCTGAGCATGCCGAAATGGTCTTTATATACCCAACACGGCTAGGACCTTCATTCTCGGAGATTCGCGACAGCTGAACAGGTTTCCCACAGGTCCTGATCCACAAAGGCGTGAGTAATCTTGAAACCTCACCATTACCGGGTAAGCTTTCCTTTTGCAGGTTTCTCCTGGCTCAGTGTGCCCTGCCCTTTATCATTACAGGGTCAGAATCTCTGCCGGATTTCTCTACGGGGGCATATACTACAAAACGCTAGCGTGAGGTTATATTTGGAGCGTGACCACATTTTACACATATGTGTATTTCCGCCTCCTAGTCCACCACACGTTTTAGCGCATAATGAAATAATTCACTTTAAACCGCACCACCAGTACGGTTCCACTTTTGCCGTGTTTTTTCGCCAGCTATGCACTTTACTATCGGCAAAGATATATCTCTGTGACTTATGCTAGTATGCTTATACTCTCCTCTGTATGTTTGTTTGTTTTGTTTGTTATGTGTTGTACGTTCAGTATTGCTCGGAGAGGGAATCCCCCTCCCACATATAAGGCACCTTAGCGCGTGCAACACATTTTAAATCACATTCACATAAGTGCTACATGCACTTTCACATACTTTTCGGTCCTGAGGAAAGCCAGAATTAATGAAAGGCCTGGCTGAAACATGTAGACCACACCCTGGATGTAGGAGTGCTTAATTCTCGCTCCACCAGCATCCACTGTCCTGCTTTTAACGCTAACAGAGGCCCAGATATTAAATGCTATGCCCTCCTGGGCACTGGGACCACTGTATAGCTTTTAAATTTTTCACTTTCACATCACACTCACCAGCACACTCAGTAAATATACCAGCTCCGCTGTAAATACAGGCGTTGTAGCACACCCGGGACACATTCGGTGTCACTAGGTGGGCCCGATGATGAAGCATGCCACCAACTAGGTTGGTGGGTGAGGGCTTTATAAAGAAACCAAATGTTTTTCTCTTCTTCATACAGTCCTGAGTCTTCAAATAGTCACATACAGTTAGTCCTTTTTGATTACATATAAATAACCTGGGGATACGGACTGGCTATCTAGTCCTCTCTCTCTCCTTGATAATTATGCATTAAGATTCACATCATGGAATGTGGCAGGTTTGGCTGCTATACAGGCATCATTGGACTGTTAAATTTTATTAAACGCCATGGAGTACTCTGCATACAAGAATCTTGGCACCTAGAAACTGTTTTTATCGATGGTTTTCTGACTTATTTTACTCCTGCTATATCGGGGTCTATGGGCAGGGCAAAAGGAGGTTTAGTTACATTAGTCCCCCTTACTTTCCCAGACTGGGTTGTGTGGACGAATATAGCATGTTACATCGCATGCTATTACAACGCGTACTTTTACAACGCAGTCGTAGTTAGTACGCAATACCCTTACATCGCAAGTCATTACAACGACTTGCTGTAGGGGGCCGCTAGAATTAGGAATAGTATTATTTACTATTCCTACTCCAGTTTGCGCAACAGCAGGGAAGGTGTTGGATTTCATATCCAATACCTTAGCGCCCCCTACAGCAAGTCGTTCTAATGACTCGCGATGTAAAGGTATTGCGTACTAACAACGCGGTTGTTGTAACGACTGCATTGTAATGGTACTTCGTTGTAAAAACCGCGTTGTAAACGCTGTTTCTCGTGTGGACGAACCTGGGCTCTCTCCATTATCAAATGTTCTTTATAAAATGTGAAAGCTATGTGATTATATGGATGGGGGATTTTGATGCAAAATATTGCCAATTGTCTTCAGCAATGTCCTGCGGCTTGTTGAGTACTGATGGGGATCCTATTACACACTTTGGACACAGTCCGTATGGAGATTAACTCAACTTGTTATTAATAAGATATAACTTGGTGTTTGCTTTGACTCTTTAAACCGTGGTCCAGTTGTTACCCCCACTTTTGTTGGGCGTGGCTGTTCTAGTTTAGCTCATTTTATTTTATTTTCACAAAACTTTAGGACGAGGGTTGGAGAATATGTGCTACTAGATTCTCTTCTGAGCGATCATAGGCTTTCTTCTGTCTTGATAAGTAATGCCTTTTTCACAAAGAGACAGATGGTGACCCATCTGCTACCACTGGCACATACAATTAATAAGGGGGTCACTATGAGCTGGGCTAGAGTTGATAATGATATTTTTCTATCAAACTTAATGGCCTCAACATATTCTGGTGTTTTGACATGTCTTGTGGAGATAAAGGAGGGGGGTGTCTGAAACAATTAATAGTTTTGAAAGAATTTGTGGAAATGCCCGGGAAATGCTCACTGTCACAAATAGCATTCATAAAAGCAAACGAGGGAGATGGTTTAACTTGAACTGTACCATGGCTCACAATCAGCTGTTGTCAATTCTTAAAGTGGTACCAAGAGATCTGAAATGAATGCGCATTTGTAGAAAGATGTATAGGAAGGCCTTATTGGCCCAGTCAGGGACAATAAGAGACAAAGCTTATTATAGCCTTATAATGGACAGTGAACTTAAAGACAGCAAGCGTTTCTGGCAAACAAGTGGTGAACTATCTAGAGAAACCTCATGAAACTGGCCCGATACAGTGATACCCCGGTGGTCTGGGGTAGACATTTTACCAATTATATTCAGACCCAGTATTACGGGGGGACCATGTTTCGAGCGAGAGACAGACAATACCATCTGTGGCCTCCACAGTTTCCACCCAGCCCTTTTGTGGTCTAGATATTAATTTGAAAGATGTAGTAGAGGCCATTAATAGATGCCCCGTAGGGAAAGCTCTAGGGCAAGACGGGATACAAGTGGATGTTTTCAGGACAAATTTACCCCTAGGGACCCCTCTCCTGGCCAATGTTTTCAAGGCTTCCCTTATTTTTGGGCCCTCCAAGGGCTAGGTCACATGCAACAATAGTCTCTATTTTTAAAAAAGGATCCAAGGGAGATATGCAATGCTATTGCCCCATTTCCTTAATAAACTCTACAGCCAAAATACTGGGCAGGATTTTGCTGGAACTTTTTGCTGGCGACTGATAACAATGTGCTCTTGAAGCTCCAGTTTAGTTTCCGCACTGGCCTTGGGACGGTCGAGCAGTGCCTCAATTTATACCTCTTAATTAATAAGTATACAGTGGCAAAGGAAGGTAAAGTGTATCTAGCCTTCATGGACTTGGGCTCAGCCTTTGACTCTGTCAATTGGTCAAAACTCTGGACAATCATGATGAACCTAGGGATTGAGCCCACTATAGTTAATTTCCTGAGGGAGCTTATTGAAGTCTTAAAGCTTGACAGAGGTGTGCTCCAGGGTTGTGTTTTGGCCACCTTGTTTTTTTCATAGTTTATGATAATGGATTGCAGAGTCATTTGTTGAATTTTAACGCTTACTGACCTAGGGTAGGCAATCGTAGACTACTCGCTTTGATCTATGCAGATGAAACGGTTTCATTGGCCGGAACTGTGATCGGCTAGTAGCGACTATAAGATCAGTTCTGTGTTTTTATGAATAGCTTGGACCTGATGGTTAACCAAACAAAAGCAACACATATAATGGTCTTTGGATCCAGAGATAAGATAAATAAGGTATTTAGTGTAAACAATACGGAAATAATCAAGTTCTCTTCGTGCCCCTACCTGGGAATACACTTTGATGATAGACTTACCTGGGGTACTTTGAAAGCTGGCAGTGTAGCCGCGCTAGCAAGGAGTACAGATGCGGTTCTAGGTTTTGTGACCAGACTGGGCAGCAAGCGGATCAACAAACTAATAACAATCTATAAGGCTAAGTGCTGCCCAGGCACCAGATATGCGGCTGGTGTATGGGCCTTTTGTTACCAACCGGGGTTGGAGAAGGTGGAAAATGGATTCATAAAAAGACTGTTAGCTGTACCCAAATCCACTAGTAAATGTATATGCCACACTGAAACAGGGCTATGGTACATAAATGATGCAGTGAAGTTACAACCTCTTCTGCTATGGCAGAAAATATGGACTAAGGAGGAAACCTAACTGAATCAATCGATTTTAGACGATTGTCTCAAACTGGAAAAGGGCCTAAAAATACCCTACGCATATGCACACGAGATCTGCAATTGGCTGGATCTAAGCGACCTGTTTAAGAATATGGATACCTTCACTGCTGGAATTTCTAGATCATTGAGCGAATCGTTTTTAGCCAAATGTACGGTAGAGAGAATGTGTAAAAAGGCAGGAAAGACCAGTGTTACTGCCCACACTCAAATTTGTACCTGCCTTGACATTTAGCCTTATTAAACATGGGTTAATACCACACACCATTGGTTCCTGTTATTTAGATTAAGGCTGAACACTTTAAAATCCCATGTAGCATACCCCACGCAGGACATGTTTGTTGCTAACTTATCTGCCCATGCGATGGACATACTGAACAAAGCACGCTGCACTTTATTCTTTTTTGCAAGTTTTATTCCTCACTAAGAAAGGTGTGCTTTTTCTACCTTTCCTAAAACAGGCTAATTTTAGACAATGCGGGGCTACCATGGAGTTTTTACAGTTATTGCCACCAATGAGGATATGCTTTTTACCTGCAACTTTTATACAGTGTGCTATATGCATAAGGGGCCTTATTTACAAGAACTGATGCATCGCTGCGCCAAGGCAGCAATGTGTTAAAATTTCTTGCACCTACGTCAAAAAATCTTATGACGCATGGATGCACCGTATTTAAAATTTTCTGACACATCCGTGGGTAGGATGCTTCAAGGCATCCGGCCCAAAAGTGGTGCATTGCTTTAGTTAGTCATAAGACTAAAGAACTATTATTATTATTATTATTATTATTATTCGTGGGTTTGTAGAGCGCATGGCTGCCCTAAGGCTTCCCAGCGCTGAGTGGTCAGATACTGAATAGGGCTAACCATGTCTTAGAGATATTGCATGAACAGCCAGGTCTTGATCTCTTTGCGGAACTGTAACTCCCTGTCTATCAATCTGTATTCCAACGGCAGGGAGTTCCAGAATTTGGGGGCCAGGTGGGAGAAGTATCTTCCTCCCCATCTCTCCCTCCTGGCCTTTGTTTGTTTTAGTCGTTCCTCCGTGCTGGATCGTAGCCGCCTATTTGGGATGTAAGGAGATACTAGCCTCTCGATTTTTTTAGGACCTCTATTATGGCGTGCTCTGTGAATGATGACCAATACTTTAAATTTTATTCTGGCTTCTACCGGAAGCCAATGGAGTCCCAGTAGGTGCTTTTTCACTGACTCCCGTGTAGGAACGTTGCACAGCAGCCTTGCGGCTGCATTCTGAGCCACCTGCAATCTGCGGGTAACATATTTAGGTGCCCCCAAGAACAGTGAGTTTCCATAGTCTAGTCGTGAGGTAACCAGAGAGTGGACCACTGTCTTCCTGAGCTGCATGGGAACTCTATCCAGGATTTTCCGAATGCTTCTGAGTAGTCCAAAGCAGGTTGCAGAGACCTTCTTGGCCTGTGTCACCATAGAGAGATCCGTTTCTAACCAGAATCCTAGGCTTTTTATTATTTCTGTGGGGGTGGGTGGATTACCTAGGCAGGCAGGCCAATCTATAATGGGCCTGGGTATTGCTTTGTTTCCGAGACATAGTTTCTCAGTTTTGTCCCCATTTAACTTTAGACAACTTATCGTCATCCACTCTTTGATTCTTATCAAGCAGGAGGATAATCTCTCACCGTCCCTGCTATTTTTCGGGTCAAAGGAGATAACCAACTGCGTATCGTCGGCATAGGAGGTCATGGATATATCAAATTCCAGCACGATCTTAGCAAGAGGCTCCATGTATACATTAAAAAGAGTTGGGCTCAATGATGAGCCCTGTGGAACGCCACACCTCAGAGACATGGTTTTGGAGAGAGTGGAATTTTCCTGTACTTGAAATGTTCTCTCACTCAAGAAGGATGACAACCATTTAAGCGCCATGCCCTGGATCCCAATATTTGAGAGCCTTCTGCGTAGTATATGATGGTCTACTGTGTCAAATGCGGCGCTCAAATCCAATAGGAGCAGAACGGCTGATTTTCCCTGGTCCAGTGATCGTCTCAGATCCTCCCGCACTACCAACAGGGCAGATTCAGTGCTGTGTTGTGCCCTGAAGCCCATCTGAGTGGGGTGAAGGCACTGGTTGGTCTCTAGAAAATCTGACAGATTTCTGTTGACATGTTTTTCTAGTAACTTGCCGACAAATGGTAGAAAGGAGATGGGGCGAAAGTTCCCCAGTTGCAATCTATTTGCATTGGCTTTTTCCAGCAGAGGCTTTATCACAGCATGTTTCCAAGCACCTGGGACTATGCCCGTTTCTAGGGATTGATTCATAACCCTCATTAGAGTCGGTACAATGATGGATGTTACTGTTCTGAGGATTTGCGGAGGGGCTGGGTCCAGAGGCGAGTCGGACTTCACCTTCTCCATCAAGGCTTCTATATCCTTCCGTTCCATAAGCGGGAAGTTGGTGATAACCTGTTGTGGGGGAACTATTTCCTGATTTTCTTCCCACTCTGCATTGAGGTCTCCATTTGTTTTGAAGCAGCTGTAAATATCCGTCACTTTAGAGAGGAAGAAGGCGGCCAGGTCATTACACCTCTCCTCTGAAGTTTCGGTTGGACCGGTGTCAGTGGGTGGGTTAGTCAAGGTCTTTATTACTGTGAACAGTTCCCTTGAGGAGTTCTGAGCCCTGTTGATTCTTTCCTCGAAGAACTTGGCTTGACTCATTTTGATATTATTATGATAGTTTCTAATGGCTGTTTTATACTCTATTTTGAGTTGGGGATCACAAGTCTTTCTCCACTCCCTTTCGATCTTTTTGCAATTTTTCTTTAACGCCAGCAGCTGGGAATTGAACCATCCTTCTGCTCCAGTTCTGGTTTTGGGCTTGAGGGCGACCTTGGGGGCTACTAAATCCAGGGATTGAGTAATCCAGGATTCCCATCTCGAGTATCCTTCTTCGACTGACCATGGATTCTCAGTGTCCGGGCTTGCGATGTGTGTTAGGACGTTCCCCCATGCTATAGGGTTGATCTTGGCCCAGCACCTTTTCCTTGTCGTCGCCTTGGAGGTAACTTCCCTGTACTCACTTCCTAGCTTCCGTACATTAAAAGGGATAAAATGACGGTCCGACCATGGTACCGATACTGGTGTGGCCGCTTTCATATCGGGATCATTGGAAATTACCACATACAAAGTGTGTCCCTTATCATGTGTGGCCATTGTTACCAGCTGGGTCAGTTGTAAGCTTTCTAGATCTGATAGTAGTATTTTTACACTTGGATGGCTCTTGTCTTCCATGTGAAGGTTTAGATCCCCCAGTATAGTAATGTGAGATTTCTTTAGTAGGAGACTGGCCAACACTTCAGGCAGCTCTTCTAGGAACTCTCCATAAGGACCTGGTGGTCGATAGATTAAGAGGCCTGATAGAGTGAAGGTGGGAGATAACAGAATTGAGAAGGAGAGACATTCGCATCCTTTCAAGGCCAGTGACTCTGTTATACATTTGTACTCCTTCTTTAAAAGAATGGCTAATCCCCCCCTCTCTGGCCTGTCCTGTCCAGTCCAGCCTATGTATCTCATAGTCTGGAGGCAGTGCCATAACTATGTCCGGGGATGAATACTCCTTGAGCCAACTTTCTGTTAAAAACAGAGCATCTAATTTAGTGTCCTCTACCAGTAGTCAGAGTTTAGTTGTGTGTTTGGGCAGTGATCTACTATTAATCAGCCCTAATTTCCATTCCTGTGGATTTTTGGACCTGTTCAAATATTTTATTATTTTTTCTCTCTATCATATGTGGTGCATTCCAGCGTTGTTTACAATGCCGGCAGTCCTTTTCTCTTGATGTGGCGTTTGTAAAATCCCATCCCTTCTTGCAATTATTTCCTCTGTGTATATTGTAGCCATGCAGTTCCTCTCTAGTATATACAAATCGAGTGGCTTGTGCATGGGTCCTGGCCCCTGGACCCAGATGTGCGTGGACGGGCGCAGACGGGCTTGCCTTAGGCGCACTTTAGGCACGCCAGCGGCGTGCCCGCTGCGCGTGTCCGCTGCGCGTCCGGCCGAGCATTGAGTTTTATGTGTTCTCCCCCGAAGTGGCAAGCAACTGGAGTGCCACCCCTCTTCTCCCAAGATGGTGCCCAAACCAAATGCCTCGAACTCAGCCCAGTACTCCCTCCGCGCAAACGGGAGCCCCCGCGGTGGACCAGAGAGTGAGGGACAGGTACACGCTTTGGCGGCGTTTTAGCAGCGCAACAATTTTATAATTAAAACTTTTAAAAATTGTTAAAAAACAGGTCTGTGCAAAATGGCAGTTTAGCAGCAATTCTTAGCAGCTTGTAAATGTTCGTTGCGGTCCGGCGCGTAACTCAGCTTCTGACCGCTGCGCGTCCGGCCGAGCATTGAGTTTTATGTGCTCTCCCCGGAAGTGGCGAGCAACTGGAGTGCCACCCCTCTTCTCCCAAGATGGCGCCCACCCCAAATGCCTCGAACTCAGCCCAGTACTCACAGCGCGCAAACGGGAGCCCCTACGGCGGTCCAGAGAGTGAGGGACAGGTACACGCTTTGGTGGCGTTTTAGCAGCGCAACAATTTTATAATTAAAACGTTTAAAAATTGTTAAAAAACAGGTCTGTGCAAAATGGCAGTTTAGCAGCAATTCTTAGCAGCTTGTAAATGTTCGTTGCGGTCCGGCGCGTAACTCAGCTTCTGACCGCTGCGCGTCCGGCCGAGCATTGAGTTTTATGTGCTCTCCCCGGAAGTGGCGAGCAACTGGAGTGCCACCCCTCTTCTCCCAAGATGGCGCCCACCCCAAATGCCTCGAACTCAGCCCAGTACTCACAGCGCGCAAGCGGGAGCCCCTACGGCGGTCCAGAGAGTGAGGGACAGGTACACGCTTTGGTGGCGTTTTAGCAGCGCAACAATTTTATAATTAAAACGTTTAAAAATTGTTAAAAAACAGGTCTGTGCAAAATGGCTGTTTAGCAGCAATTCTTAGCAGCTTGTAAATGTTCGCTGCAGTCCGGCGCGTAACTCAGCTTCTGACCGCTGCGCATCCGGCCGAGCATTGAGTTTTATGTGTTCTCCCCGGAAGTGGCGAGCAACTGGAGTGCCACCCCTCTTCTCCCAAGATGGCGCCCACCCCAAATGCCTCAAACTCAGCCCAGTACTCCCTCCGAGCAAACGGGAGCCCCCGCGGCGGACCAGAGAGTGAGGGACAGGTACACCTTTGGTGGCGTTTTAGCAGCGCAACAATTTTATAATTAAAACGTTTAAGAATTGTTAAAAAACAGGTCTGTGCAAAATGGCAGTTTAGCAGCAATTCTTAGCAGCTTGTAAATGTTCGCTGCGGTCCGGCGCATAACTCAGCTACAGCGATGCATCGTAAATGCATCGTAAATACGAGGCGAAGGGTCAGTTTTGACGCACGCAAGTAGCCTCATATGTGGGAACCAATGTAATAGAGTGTGAAAATTCACCTTGCACTCTATTACATTGGTCCCGGATATGACGCATACAAGTGGGCATAGTGTACTTATGCGTACCACTATGTCTACGCATGTGTGACATATTATGTGAAAGTACAATGTGAGTGCATACAAGTCTGTGATTCTATGTAAGGACCGGAGGCTCCGATTATGCTTCTCATTTCTTTACTGCAAGAAATTCAGCAGCCAATAAAATAACAGAAAACAAAATACTACAATACCAATGAACACTTGCATGTCACATGAACAACCATAGAGCCTCTACCTATATAAGCTCACTACAAGGAAACAGTGTCCTCTTTCTTTGCTGCTCCGCAGCCAGTTAAGTACTCACTCAATTTCTTATATGCTTTTGTTGCTATTGTTATGCGATATTGCTTGAGGTTAATGAGTTATTGGGGTAATTGCTTACTGTCAGGCTTGCTTTGCTGAACGATATTTCCCCGCATTAGTTGCCCGCTGGGCTGTGGTGGTAGGTGGTCCTGTCCGTTTTTTCCCACTCGCTTGAATTATCAGTGTCGTTTCCCGGGCTCGTTGGGAGCGCTCTGCGTCCCGAACCGGGCGTCCCCGCCTGCGTTCAATTCTCTGTGGAGCGGGAGAGTGAGGGAGCGAGGACGAGCGCCTGCCGGACGCGGAGTCCTCTTTTGCTGGCACTGGGTGGCTCGCATCGCGCATGTGCGGCGGCCATTTTAGGGGCATTTAACTTTCGCTACAGCGTTTCCTACGAGCAAGTGAGCGGTGTTTAAGCTCGTAGCTCGTTTTTCTTTAAGTGCCTGCTCCCGACGACGTCCCACACGGTCAGGAGTGTTGGGGCTGCATAATTGGCATAGGCTCTGCCTAGAGTGGATCGGCAAGCCCTTCCTCCACACTTTAACGAATATTCTCTACACTGTCTGGCTTGCCTGCGGTTGCTCCACTCCCCCTGATTTTGGGTTTACCCAATATTTTACGTTTCGTTGTGGGATTTTGCCCCCATTGTTGAATATTACGCGCCTCGAATTATACATACCCTCAAGATGTCTGAATTCTACTATGAGGAGGAGTATGGTGATGATGATCCTTCGGGTTCTATGGAGCAGGACCTTGTTGAGGCCCTTGACGCTGGAGTACAACACTCCGTAAATAGAGCACTGGTCAGGGCTATTGAGCCACTCAAACGTCATCTTTGTTCATATGCTCACCAGCAGGGCTGGCTTCCCACTCCAGGTCCCCGTCCAAAGGCCAGTGGGAAAAGGGTCGCAAACCCTCACACCGCAGATTTTGCCAAACTAGTCGAGTCCATGGCTTCAGATCATGCCTATGGAGACCCCAAGAGTGAGGCGACTATCACGGAGATTCCCCAGGAGGACTCCTCCGATACATCCTCGGACCAGGCTTCGGACCAGGACGAGGCCCCTCGCCCCTCTAAGAAGGCTGGGAAGGAGCGTCATGTGCAGACGCCCTCCCGACCCAAACTCCTGACTTTCGACCCTACTGAAATTGTGCACCCTAACTCCACGGCCTGGCTCCCACCGCAAGAAGTAGCAGACTATGTTCAGGCTCACCTTCGTCAAGCGTTTGACAAAGACGTGAGGGCACGTCTCCGCTCCGAATGCCCTAGACCTGACCTCACAGGCAAAGTAGCAGAGACACCGGAGGTAGACCCCTCAATGCTGACCTACCTTACAAAATACTCTAAGGACCCAAAAAAGGGTTTGGATAAGGCTTGGAGAACCTGTCAGGATAAATTATTGGATATGGCAGGTCCCCTTACAAAGATCCTAGAACTTGGTTTCCGCGACAAGGACTCTGCAATGGCCATAGACCCTGAGGATCTGATCGGCTGGGCTCAGCGCGCGATCTGCCAATTGGGCAATGCCAACTGTGCCATGTCTAGTGAGCGTAGGCGCTCTATACTTTTGAAACTGGACCCTAAGTTGGCTGAACTTGCCTCCTCTTCGGACAACCATTCCTGAAAGAACTCACCAAATTCGTTGCCACTTTTAATGGCTTAGATAAAGCCCAAGCTTCGCTCAAACGAGCATTCAGACCGGTTTGTGGCAGGGCCGGACGTTTTCGAGCGCGATCGTTCGGCCGGGGATATAATCAAACAGCCCCGAGGGGACAGTTCCAGCAGAGAGGTGGCTATCAGGACCCCAACTATAACAACCCCTCCTTTTACCCCACTCGCCGTGCCAGAAACAGGTTCCGGAAAACCAGGTTCGGAGGTAACCAAGGTGGACAACAAGAGTCCGGAAATGCAGGTGAGAATTATCCCTTATTCCGAGGTAACTCTGGGGGCCAGAATTCAATGTTTTCTGCATATGTGGCCGACTATTTCACAAGATGCATGGGTGCTGGCGACCTTGCAGGGCTTCAAAATCGATTTTTACAATTCCCCGAGTCAGATTTCCGCCCCTCATCACATGTATTTTTCCGAACAAGATCAGGCTTTAATTTCCGAAGAAATAGACTCTCTTCTTCGCAAAGGAGCGATCGTGGCTACGGTCCCTCACCCTCACGGCTTCCTCAGCTGCAACTTTCTGGTGGAAAAAAAGGAGGTGGGTCCAGACTAGTGTTAAACCTCAAGGGTTTCAATGGTTGGGTGGTGTATCGCCATTTCAAGATGGAGGGCATCCATCTCTTGCACGATCTTCTTCAAGAGGGCAACTGGCTAGTTCGTCTAGACTTGAAGGACGCCTATCTTTCAGTTCCAATCTTTGCTCCCCATCGTCGATTCTTGCAGTTTCTCTGGCAGGGGATTTGCTATGAGTACCAGGTTCTCCCCTTCGGCCTTTCATCAGCACCTTGGTGCTTCACGAAACTCCTGCGACCGGTAGTAGAATCTCTAAGAGCAAAAGGTGTAAGTCTGATTATTTACTTAGACAACATCTTAATTATGGCTCGGTGCCCTCGCCTGGTAGTATCTCACCTGGAATGGGCGATCGATCTTCTTCAGAGTCTGGGATTCTTGGTGAATCTGCAGAAGTCGATCCTAGTACCAACCCAATCCATAGAGTTCTTGGGGTTTCAGATCGACTCCCTGTCTTGTCAACTCCGCCTGCCCGCTCAGAAAGTCCGCTCAGTCAAGAGAGAGTTGAGGTCGATTTTGAACAAACAGATTGTGTCCTTGAGATCTGTAGCCCGGATTGTGGGACTCCTCTCTTCGTCGATCCAAGCGATCTTTCCGGGCCCCCTCCACAACCGTGTGCTGCAACGACTGAAGATTCAGAATCTCCGGAAAGGCCTCGGGTATGCAGATCAGATTCCCCTCTCGGAGGAGGCGAGGTTGGAGATGCAATGGTGGTTAGACCACATGGAGGCTTGGAACGGTCGAGCCCTCTTCGGATCCAGCCCAGAAGTGGTGATAGAGTCCGATGCCAGCAGGTGGGGTTGGGGAGCCCGCTGCGGCCAGTTGTCAACTGGAGGCAGGTGGTCACCGGAAGAACTTTCGCTGCATATAAATTATCTGGAGCTTCTCGCAGGCTCTTTTGCGATTCATTGTCTTTCCCCCCCAAAAGACAGATTGTTGCATCCTTCTCCGTATGGACAACATATCTGCCGTCCGATATGTGAACAAACTGGGGGGCACCAAGTCCAGGATTTTGGCAGAGATAGCCAAGGATTTTTGTCACTTTTGCCTGTAGCACAGGATTTCAGTGATAGCAGAATATCTTCCTGGTCGCAACAACGAGGTGGCCGACTGGCACTCTCGACATCTTCAGGACTTCAGCGACTGGAGACTTCATCCCAGAGTCTTCCAGTCGTTAGTTCGTCTTTGGGGTCCGTGCGAGATAGACCTATTTGCCTCTCGCCTCAACAGACAGGTGCCGTCTTTTTTCAGTTGGCGTCCGGATCCGGAGGCGTTAGCCTCGGATGCCTTTCTTCAGACTTGGCCAGTGACCCTCTGCTATGCCTTTCCTCCGTTCATGATGATCCCCAGGGTTATAGCTCATATCCGGCGCCATCACTCAGAATTGATTCTGATCACCCCCCTTTGGAGGGCTCAGCCCTGGTATCCCATGATCCTCGAGATGTGTGCAACCCCGATCCTCCTGCCGCAGCTCTGGAACCTATTGCTGGACCCTGAAAAAGTCCCTCATCCTCTGATAGGGTCGGGGCATCTTCTTCTAGTAGCCTGGTGGGTTTCAGGGACAGATGGAAGATCCCGAACTTTCAAGAGACGCTGACAAATTCATTTCTGAGGCCTGGTCAGCTAACACGCATAAGAGATATTCCTCTGCCTGGAAACGTTGGTGTAGCTGGTGCTCTCAACAGGAAGTGGATCCCGTTAAAGCACATGTCTCCTTGATGGTAAATTTTCTGGCTTCCCTAGCTTCCTCAGGTTTGGCTTATAGGACTGTCAACAATTTTCGGTCAGCCATCTCAGCGGGTCACACAACGGTCGACGGTAAACCTGTGGGTGAACATCTCTTAGTATGTAAATTGCTCAGAGGCATACGTATGGTCAAACCTCCTTGTCCAAAGTATTCTGAATTGTAGGATGTTTCATCTGTTCTGAGATTTCTTGAATCCTGGCCCTCTAACAAATATTTGTCTAGAAAGCAATTATCAGCTAAATTGACTATGTTACTTTGTTTAGTATCATGCAAGAGGGTTTCAGACGTTAGAGCTTTGGATCTGGCTGGGAGAAGATTCTCCCCGGAGGGTGTGACTTTTTCTATTACTAGGCGGACTAAATGTAATACCTCGTCGGTATCTTATCCAGCCTTTCCTGCTAATCCTAAGTTATGTGTGGTTCAATGTTTGAAGGATTACGAGGTAAGTACAGCAGAGTTTCGTTCTGACATGAATGGTCAATTATTGACTGCTTTACAAAAACCATTTCGTCCTGTGACTCCAGCTACTTTGGCTAGATGGGTACGCTGGTTAATGGCGGAAGCCGGCATTGATGTGTCAAAATTTGGAGCTCATTCAGCTCGTGGAGTGATGGCTTCTAAGTCTTTTTCTTCGGGTGTCAGCTTGAATGATATTATGAATGCAGCCGACTGGTCGTCAGAATCTACTTTTAAATCTTTTTTATTACAAACCTATTGTAGACGTAGCATCTGTAGTGGTGGCTAAGCTTTGAACAAGCATAATCGGAGCCTCCGGTCCTGACATAGAATTAAAAATTTGCGAACATACGTGACAAGAATTTTCAATTCTATTAAGGACACGGAGGCGAGGATTATCCTACCCAATTGTCTATGTATTGATATATGTATAACATTTTATACTGCATATGCTTCCTTGTTTTCCCTTCCCTTTGACCTGAAGACATATGGTGAACTGTGTTACGGCGTATTCCTTGTATTTCAGGTGCCGATAACAAATGATGTTGATGATTCGTATCGGAAGTTACTCCTTCCAAGGAGTTTTGCGAGTTCCGCTGGATCAGAATCCAGGTTCGGAGGTCCAGCTCCGTTTGGCTACTGGTTATTCTGAAGACGTTTCCACGTTTTATAACGATGGTTTCAAGAGCGGAGGTCATATCATGGACTTAACTGTTGGATGTCGTTCAAAGAAAGAGGACACTGTTTCCTTGTACTGAGCTTATATAGGGAGAGACTCTATGGTTGTTCATGTGACATGCAAGTGTTCATGGGTATTGTAGTATTTTGTTTTCTGTTATTTTATTGGCTGCTGAATTTCTTGCAGTAAAGAAATGAGAAGCATAATCGGAGCCTCCGTGTCCTTAATAGAATTGAAAATTCTTGTCATGTATGTTCGCAAATTTTTAATTGTGTATGATGTGATATTTATTGTGTTTCCTACCTTATGTATGCACTTACCTGTTGTGGGGATGTGAATTGATTGCAGATTACTCTGTTTCATGTCACTTCAGCTGGTCAGATACCTATGCCGCGGCCAATGCATCATTCCTACACCTGGGTTTTAGAGGCGTAGGAATTTTGACGCATCTCAAGCTCAACGGCCTGCTTCCCGATGATGTGTCACTTTTGCAAAATTTACGGGAGATTATAAGTGGAAATGCCTACTTTGCATATATTAAAACTAACGTGATACAGCCAATTCTGATGAAGGTTGAAAACTGACGCAGGCCGACGAAAAGTGACGCATCTGCTTAGATGCATCACCTTGTAAATATGGCACCGCCGCTGCATCAAAAACAAAATGACACAGTGGCGGCGCAAGCTCCTTGTAAATATGCCCCTTAGTTTGTCTAGAGGGGATTCAAGTTTTCATATGTTATATGCTTTGTATGTGATGCCAAGGGCTTGGAGGGGATTGCCCTGGAGTTTGGAAGGTAGTGAGACATGCTGAGCCCAGGGATTTGGTGCTGGTTAATGTTTTGAGAGTAACCACATGACTGATGTGGTATTAACTCCTGGGAATGGACATCCAAAAAGTATGACTGGCAGTAAATGTAGAGCCTATTTAGGATTGTGCCACAACCCTTGTTGTTCTAGTATCAAAACAACATACAAAAGACTAGGGGGCAGATTTACAAGCCCCTTGCGACACTTTTACGCCGCCATTGCGTCACTTTTGTGACGCAGCGGCGTCGTAAACAATACGCCACTTTGCGACACATTTACAACGTGACGCATCTAGGGAGATGCGTCACCTGGGAAAGCCCTGCGCTACATTATACCTGCGTCAGGTATAATGTATGCAGGGTGGGCGTTCCGACGCAAGAAAGCCTCGTAAAAGTGACGTAGTGAAATCTACAAGATTTCACTGCGTCACTTCTACGACGCCACTGCGTCAAAACCTTATGCCTGCTTGAAGTAGGCATAAGAAGTGACGCAGCATAATAGGAATAGGCATTCCTGAGCATTGCTGGAGTTGCGTCGTGCTTGCGACACGGCTCCAGCAATGCGTTGCCTTTACGCCAACAGATGCGTCATGCATCTGTCAATCCTGGCGCTACGGTGCGCCGCATTGTAAATGCGACGCATCCATGGTGGCGCAAGGGTTTTTTTGTGTGACGGAAATTAACTGACGCATCTCGGCTAATATGCAGAGATGGGTCAGTTCTTGTAAATCTGCCCCAAGGTGAGGTATCTAGGAGATCATTTTGGAAAAACTCTTCTTTTTATTGTTTGTATAGAATGTCCAACTCTTGAATCAAAGTTATACTTTCAAGGCCAACTCGCTAGAACCTACTAACTCACGTTTCAAAACTCAGCAATGTGTTGTTACTTTTTCAGTGCAAATCATTACATTTCATGAGAGCTGGACTCCAAATTATTTAGAAATATCATACAATGAACAAATATGAGGAGGTGCATCTTCAATTTCTACAACATATATAGGCCCAACCTTACCAAGACTTTGCGTTTGGTTTGCATTACTTTTTTAACACAAACCTGGGATTTGCAATCCTACGCAATTCTAGATTAGTGTGGGGTTGTAACCAAAAGGGACGCAATGCAGCACAATTTGCTGCCTAGCTTTGCTTTGCATCGAGGGGGCGTTTCCATGCAACCGCCAATGGGTTTTAATGCAAATTGTAGACAAGCATTTGTACCAAAATCCTGCTCCTTCCTGTTTTAATTTCTACTCGTTTTTTCTTATTTGCACGTGTGCGGCATGCTACAGCACACGTACACAGAGGGAAATGAGCTAAAGTATATTTTTTGTTCAAGAAGGGACCTCTTCCTCTGCAAAAACTATGTTTACCACAATACAGATACCCTTATACTATGGAGCAAGGGTGTCTGCATTGGCCCGTGGCAGCTAAAAGTGCACCAGTGTAGGAAGAGAGCAGAACAGAGCCACATCTTAGTAGGTATGGCACTGTTCTGCTCTCTCCTGTTCACGCAACACAGAGCAGCAACTTTACATGCTACGCTGCATTGCGTTTATTCTTTGTAAATTTGTCCCTCAGCCCAAAATTTGTCCTCTGTCCAGTCCAAAACATGTCCTCTGTTTCCTTTAATGAATGAAACATGGCAAAAAGAGAATTGCCGGTGATGGTGTGTCATCCCACATCAAAAACATAACGATCCGGTAGATTTCTGCGTGCATTGGATGTTGATATGTTGCACTTATGCCTATTACTCAGATGCAGTTCCATAGTAGTTACTACTAACCCTAGGTACTCCTAATTGACATTCATGGATTGATTTAAGGTTCAGTGAGCTCCCAAGGAATGATATTCAAAATAAGAGGAGTGGCACATCAGTATCAGCAGCTCGGATCATTTTCTAGATGTGGGGTAGGTTTTTGTGGGAAGGGAGTTGATCACCTATACTTAATGCCCAATGTGTCTTGCTGTGTATCATCATGACCCCACCTACTCCATCTCTGCCCAGGCTGCTTCCTGGTTCCATGCCATTCTGTATCCACAGAACACAAAGAGCTAGCCAACATATAAGGACAGGAAACTGGAAGGAGTAGTGAATTCACAGAACACCTTCCCAGCAGAAGTGCATAAGAGGGAAACAGTGAATGGGATCAAACAGGCATAGTGAAACTAGGGAATAATGTTACTGAGTTAGTAATGATGCTGCAGAGGGTGGTGAAACGAGCCGCTTGAGAGTTTTGAGTAGCCAGTGGTGTCATAAAAATTGGCAGAATGGTGTGATTACTTCCTTGATCTGCACTTTGCTGTACATGTTATGGAAATTATCTTATCCGCCGCCACCAAGAACCCATCCCTATCATGGAGACCTCTCCTCCTATCTGCATCTTCTTGCTCTGCTCTATTGATTGTGACCGCAGTCGCTGGCTATTTCTAACATTTGGTTCCGGATCCCAGACCCTGTACCTGTTGATATTCCGTGACGTCATGCTTCTATTCTTTTGAAACTACCCGCTCTTGATTATTGTTTACTTGAAATTTGCCTTTTTGCTTTGCAACATTGCTTCTCTAAAGGCCTTTAAGCCAATATAGCATAAGGTCACTAACAATGCATTGTGTAAACTGACTGGTTGCTTTACCTTTTGCATTTGTTGTTCATGTTGGGGTTCACTTCAACATACTGGCAATACATTGTATGGCTCTCACAAAGAATCAAGAACATTGTAGGGTGAACACAGCCTTGTGATTATGTTCAGGAGAAAGAACCGGATCAGTGTCCTCAGTATGAGCAGCAACGTTAACCTTTAAAGAGAATTACCCCATCCCAATAGTTTTCTGTTCAAGGGCAATTTGCAGATGCTGCGCTTAATAAAAAATTTCAGCATATATTTTAAGTTTAATAGTAGGATTCTGCTGAGTTGATCAATAAGATAAAGTGCTGAGATAGCCCTCTCTCCCACCTGTGACATAAAACCTAGACATTATATTGATTTTTATCCTAACGAAGGCTCTCGGATTTGATTCGTAAGATTCAAAACAATTGTCAGATTCCAGGACCTGCTTTAGAATGTGTTTCATAGCTTCCTCTGTGTAGAGGTAATAGGAAATTCTCATCTTTCAGAGGCACACGGATGGCCTTCCTTCTATTCTTTGTTTTTAAAAATCACAGGTGGCCTTACCTTTCTAAGCCATTGTATAGATATCGCTGAAATACCTTTGATGATAGAACATGACACAATCACCTTGGGTTTATATAAAATATTTAAAGAACAATATAGAACTGTCATTTGTGTCCAAGTAAATTTGTAGTAATGCAGGTTCCTCGGATTATACTGAGGCAGATTAATTCCCGCAGTGAGGAATAGCAGCTGCAAATCTGAGAACATTGTTTAGAAATTTTACCCAAGGAAGCAAAGTTCTGTTTTTGTTGCTTCACCAAGGTCTCACAGGCAATACTTGTTATTTAACATTAATTTTGTAGTCTATGTTAATAGCGCTGGATGTATGTTACGCTATAATCTCTGAAAATGTACATGTATATCCTTGTTTTGGATACATTGGAAGTAGTGACTAATAAAAAACAAGTTACAAAAACCCCCCCAAAAAAACAACTTAGTAGTCAGTTTAGTAGTCAACAAAGAGTCTCCAGGAACTGGGTCTGACTTGCTTTCCTCTCCAGCACTTATGGGTAATGGTCTGAAAGCAGAATCCCAAAATATTGATCCAAGAAGTAGAGAGAAGAAGTTTGTCCTACTATAAGGATGGATGATTGGTAGCAAGTAAGTGTAGCAAATTCGCACAACAAAAATGTGAATGAACTTCATATGAGTTAAGCTAATCCTTCGCTTTGGAGCTTTTGATTAGCCCACTGGGCAATCAATAGTCCTATGGCCCAACTTCACCTCACTCTCCTTACTGATCCACAAATGGTTGGCAATCACTGACAGTCCCAAAGAGGGAAGGTCATGCAGAGGTAATGAGCAGACTGCTGCACTACTGGGAATACTAAATTATTGATGGTAGCCCTACTTTGTCTGTTTAAGAGCTTTGATTTGCTGCTGGGAAAGTGGTCGGATTTCCACCCATCTCCTTTCTGCTCTTGTAGCAGCTGGGATACTATTATGTTCCTCTCTGCCTTTTTCATGATCATATTTACCCCTGCCCCTTTTAGTATCATATTCTTTCTTTTTGGTGCATCTTTGGTAATCTCTTGTCCAAAATGGCGTTGGAAACTGGGAGCAGCCTTGGCAGAGATGGAGTAGTTGGGATGGTGAGAACAGTTGGCATAAACTTAGTGTTGGAAAGCACCAGAAAGAACCTTACTTCACATCAAGAATAGGAGCCGTGGTACATACTAATACAACATATGTTGCACATCATTGTTTGTGGGTTTACTGAATCCTAAATCAAGTCAAGTCATGAAAATCAATTAAGAGAAGCCAGAGTTGTAATTGCTACCTTTGGATTTGTTGCAAAGTCATCCTTATGCCCTGGGCACCCCCCATTTATTTGCTGACATGTACTGGTGGTAAATGACTCTGACTGTCCCTGGACTCTGCCTAACCGGGCCCAGGGCCAGTGCTATGCTGAAAAAACACTTAGAATACAGTGAAAACACCTACATACACTAAGGAACACTATGGGTTAGGATACCCCTATGATTGGCACGACCTCCCCTATAAGGCCCTAGTACATAATAGGGCAGGGGGATCAAAACTACATTTAAGTCCCTAGTATATAATAGGGCATGGCGGTTTAGAGGCCATCAGCCCTTTCTGCACTTGCATGTGTGCACTGCTGAGGCCTGAGGTCAGTTTAAAATCAGCCCTGTGTTAGAGGACTGCTTTTAAAATGCAAATTGTGCCCAAACTCGACTTTGGTGTTTGGGGCACTTACATATTAATAAACTACAATGTTCTGGCATATTAGGTACCCCCAGGCTCTCCCCTAGGTGACCCAGGGGTGGGGGGGTCAGGTATTTATAAGGAGGGTCCTTATAAAATGTTTTTTATTTGACCTGGGGTTAGTGAAGTTGCACATTTCACTCCCCACATTGCAGTGAAGAGCTTTCCAAAATCGACTTTTGTGCTAGGAGCACTGTGGAGTGAGGATATGCAATGTTTTTACATATTCCGAACCCCTAAAGTCTTTCCTACGTATCCCAGGGGTGGGGGGTCCAGTAGATAAAGGCAGGGTCCTTATAAAAGATGTTTTTTAAGCCCTGGTGTTGGAGAAATTCCCCAAGTCAATACCCCCATTGCAAATCCCCAGCCACATAGGTTAGCATGGCAAGAAGTTATTCTTTAATAATTCCCGCCAGGATAATCCCAAAAATATAATTCAAGGACTCACTAGGATAGTCTTGATAAATCCCCCAATATACTATTGTTGAATTTATACTAAAATGTACAGACAAGAAGTTATAATACTTTCTTGTCTGAAAGCCAAAATTCAGCCTTCCAGTGGTCTGTCCTGATTGGTCAGATATAGTGGATTAGCCGGGCTGCTTTGATGAAGTGATCAGTAGCTCCTGGAATTAGAGAGCCATTCTGGGAGGGCAGGGTTCTGCACATAGGAATGCCAGAGCAGGGGGATGGGTCGTAAACAATAATCTTCAATAGAAGGAGGAGACAGGCAGGAGTAACCAGTTTCATTTACACCCCTACTCTTTGAACCCAGCAAGATGGCAGGATTAAGAAAGGAGGGACAATATGGAGATTAACCATCCTGAAGGTGGGCTTAGTCAGGTCTTGTATCTCTGCTGAAAAAAAAGCCATGTTGAATTTTAGAGAAATGTTGCTCTCTGGGAGACTATAGTGGCACACTTAGGAGGATGTGGTCATACTCTGGGGTGTTGCCCTGCACCTCATTGGACAGGAGTGCCCTCCTGCTTTACCCAAAGAACTTGGAATATGTATCTGAGAGGGGTAGAGACCCTCTCAAATCTGTTGCTTGAAACTACAGAAGAAGAAGAAGGATCCATGTTGGAAGTTTGATTTGCACCACCCAGGCCCTGCACTCTGACTGACTGCGTTGGCTGCACTATCTGGTACTACAGCCTGTGGAACAAACCTGCTTCAAAAGGACTAAAGAGTGGACTCCCTGCAAGCTACAAGTTAACAGAGCTCACCTGGACCATCACCACCAAGAATCCCCAGCTTGGAGTACTACCAGTGGATTTGTAAGGGTTTTGTCCAAGTGGATTGTGGGAATTGAAGTCCCAAACTTTCAAGAACCATCTTGGAGCTTCCAGCCCCTTGGAGTAGGCTTTGGACACTTTGGGACCCTCAGAGGAATGTCAGGAAGAAGTTCCAGAAGTTTGAAGAAGTTTGGAGCAACTTTGGAAAAAAGCTCCATAAGTGGACCGACTCAACCTGGCCAGCCAAGCCGGCGACCCTCAACCGCGAGTTGGCATGCCATCCAGGTTCGTCTCACTGAAAAGCTCCAGAGGTCCGACTTCCAGAGTTTGACCGGGAGTTGGAGAAAACCCAAGTCGACAAACCCTCACCAAATCTGGCTTGGTGAAGATCATCGAGGGACCCTGCGAGAAAAAGCTCAGTATAAGTTTCTAAGTCCGAATGTAGAAAAGGTGACCGGGACCAACCGCAAGAGTCAAGTCGCCCACCTTGAACCGCAAGCCAGCCTGGATCTCTGGTTCATCCCGGTGGAAAGCTCCGGAGGTCGGACTTCCACAAGTTTGACCGGCAGCTTGTCGCAAAGCAAGCTGGTGAACCCTCACCGAATCTAGACTGGCTGACAGGTTCGAGGGACCCCAGGAAGAAAAGCTCCAGAAAAGTTTTTAAGTCAGAAGGTAAAAACTTTGACCGAGACCTTCCGCAAGCGGTAGCCACACAGGGCTCCATCTCGGTCAGCCTGAAACTTTGACTTTGTCCCGGTCTAGTGTGACCAGATGTCCCAATAGGTGCTATAGGTTTCTATGTGCTATATAGTGCTAAATCTTTACAAAATCATATCTCCGGTTCCCTACATTAGAATTGTAACATTTTGGTGTCATTTTAAAGTTAAAAATAATTCCTATTTTTGTAAATTGGTGTCAGATTTTTATTATGTGTTGTGTCTTAATTATTTACTGAATTGGTGTTTTTAAATGCATGAAGTTAAGCCTGCCTGCTCGCAGAAAAGCTACCAAGGGTTGAGCATGGGAATAATTTTCTAAGACCTATTCTGAGCCCTACATTGTGTTAGTGGTATTTTTGTCAGTGGTAGATGTATATTTACCACTACTAATAACCCACTTTTCAACAGGATTGCTTTTAGGGTATGTCTCTTTCGCAGCAGAACAGAAGAGCACACAGACATTCTCTTATGGTTGCATTAGATTGACTTTAACCACTTGGCTGCTAAGCCTTTTTCGACCCAGTTTTGAGCAAATGTTTGGAGGCAGTTTGTTTTAAGCTTTATGACATTTTCCCTCAAAAGGCATCCAGGCAAAATTAGTGTCCATTTTACCCCCACGGTTTGGGGATTCTAAAGTTTATAGTGTCCCCTATATAGAACCAGTAAAATAGCCAAAACGTCTCAAAATGTAGGTTATTTTTTGAAAAATGGGAAAGATGTGCTAAACAAAAAAAGTATATGTTTTTGTGGTTTTGCTGCACTAAGATCACCCTCTTCCTGACTTCCAGAAACAGGTAGAGCTGTAAAAAAACTAATAACAGTTTTTGCAATTTTAATCAATCCTTTCTTTTTTGCGATTTCTACCTACTTTTTTTCCTGAATGCCAGCCTACAAAAGTAATATACTGTTGTATACGTCAGACTCTTCTGATGGCAGGTATAAATAGCTTTTGATGGTTATCCAAAATCATGCAATATCCAGAGGAAAACCTGTGATTTAATCAAAGATTTGATGTTTAAAGGGCATTCTGGGTAAGAAAGAGTGCTGGGGTTGACACAAGCCACACCACACTGTATTACCCTGGATCTCAAGATTTCAGAACTGCCCGGGGTTGGTAGGTTTAGCTTGTTGTCAGATTACCCAGATCCCATTCACTATGGCAAGTAAGAGGAAATTGAGATTTCTTAGGGCACAGTTTTGACATATGGACTGGCAAGGTGGGGATAAATCCTCCCATTTTGCTCCCCCTGGGGAAAGACATACAGTATGGTGACCGGAGGTGGGGCCTGATGCCAAGATGTTTCAGCCCCCCCACCCATTTCTTTTGCCACTTTTTTCTCTAGGTAGACTGGTGTGCTTACAGGCCACTTGCATGGGCAGACTGGGGTATTTATCACCCATCTGCCCATCTCAAGCAGGGTGAGAAAGTCCACAGGACTATGACAGAAAAAAAAGTGAGAAACAGAATGGGGTGTGGGGCTTACACTTCCTGGCGGTGTTCTGTGGCCCCCACCCTTGGGTACCCGTTTTTCTGCCACTTGGGATGGAGGGTAGAGGATGGAAGCAGAATGGAGGAAGGTTTACACTTTTTATGCTGACCCATATGCCAAAATTCCACCCACAAAAATCCCAATTTCCTCTCACTTGCCATGGGAACGGCTGCAGTATTCCGTTCCTAGACCCCAGTGGGGCAGAAAGACAGTTGCAGGTTTTAGGCCTGGGGGTGTAGTGCAATGTCAGGGCAGGATGCCCCCATGACTTAAAAAAAAGTAAAAAATCTATCCCTAGCATTCTGCCCCAACTCATCCACCCCTTCCAGGGAGGGCATATTCGGGTAAATTCCCAAAGCAGCCCTCTCGGCATGCAGAAAGATTGTTGAGACTTTAGGGGTGGGAGATATCAATCAAGCATTTGTATAGCGCGCTACTCACCCGGAGGGTCTCAAGGCGCTAGGGGGAGGGGGGTCCGCTACTGTTCGAACAGCCAGGTCTTGAGTTGCTTCCTGAAGGAGAGGTGGTCTTGGGTCAGGCGGAGGTGGAAGGGTAGGGAGTTCCACGTCTTGGCAGCCAGGTAGGAGAAGGATCTTCCTCCCGTTGTGGCTCTTCGGATGCGGGGGACGGCGGCGAGGGCGTGGTTGGTCGATCGTAGCTGGCGGGTGGGAGTGTAGAAGGTCAGACGGTCGTTGAGGTATCTGGGGCCTTGGTTGTGGAGAGCTTTGTGTGCGTGGGTGAGGAGTCGGAACGTGATTTTCTTGCTGACGGGGAGCCAGTGCAGGTCTCTCAGGTGTCCGGCGATGTGGCTGTGTCGGGGGATGTCCAGGATGAGTCGAGCTGAGGCGTTCTGGATGCGTTGGAGTTTTTTCTGAAGTTTGGCTGTGGTTCCGGCGTAGAGGGAGTTGCCGTAGTCCAGTCGGCTGGTGACAAGGGCCTGGGTGACCGTCTTCCTGGTTTCGGTGGGGATCCACCGGAAGATCTTCCGCAGCATGCGTAGGATGTTGAAGCAAGACGAGGAGATGGCGTTGACTTGTCTGGTCATTGAGAGGGAGGAGTCCAGGATGAAGCCCAGGTTGCGTGCGTGGTCCGTTGGTTTGGGTGTGTTGCCCAGGGCAGGGGGCCACCAGGAGTCGTCCCAGGCGGAGGGTGATGATCCTAGGATGAGGACTTCCGTCTTATCTGAGTTCAGTTTCAGGCGGCTGTTCCTCATCCACTCGGCTACGTCCTTCATCCCTTCATGTAGGTTGGTTTTGGCGGTTGTGGGGTCGTTGGTGAGGGAGAGGATCAGCTGGGTGTCGTCGGCGTAGGAGATGATGTTGAGGTTGTGTTGGCGTTTGATGGCTGCGAGGGGGCTCATGTAGACGTTGAAGAGGGTGGGGCTGAGTGATGATCCTTGTGGTACGCCGCAGATGACTTCGGTGGCCTCGGAACTGAACGGGGGGAGGCGGACTCTCTGGGTTCTTCCGGCGAAGAAGGAGATGATCCACTCCAGTGCCTTCTCTTGGATTCCGACGTTGTTCAGGCGTTGCACTAGGGTGCGGTGGCAGACTGTG
Source organism: Calotriton arnoldi (assembly GCA_963921515.1). NCBI lineage: Eukaryota > Metazoa > Chordata > Amphibia > Caudata > Salamandridae > Calotriton > Calotriton arnoldi. Next base: position 333,851 of record CAWUFW010013565.1, read on the forward strand.
TCGAACGCTGCGGAGAGGTCCAGGAGGATGAGGGCCGCTGTTTCCCCGTTGTCGAGCAGGGCTCGGATGTCGTCGGTGGCTGCGATGAGGGCGGTCTCTGTGCTGTGGTTGGCCCGGAAGCCGGACTGTGAGTGGTCGAGGGATCCATTCGTCTCGATGAAGGCGGCCAGTTGTCTGTTGACGGTCTTCTCGATGACTTTGGCAGGAAAAGGAAGGAGCGAGATGGGGCGGTAGTTTTGAGGTCGGTGGGGTCCGCTGACGGTTTCTTCAGTAGGGCGCAGAGTTCGGCGTGCTTCCAGCTCTCTGGGAAGGTGGCGGTGTCGAAGGAGGTGTTGATGATGTCCCGGAGGTGGGGTGCGATGACGGCGTCGGCCTTGTTGAAGATGTGGTGAGGGCAGGGGTCGGTTGGTGATCCGGAGTGGATGGAGTTCATCGTGCGGATAGTGTCTTCGGTGTTGATCGGGGTCCAGGCTCGGAGGGTGGAGGTGGGGGACGTTGGAACGGTTGTAGGGTACGTCGGCTGTGTGCTGAAACTGTTGTGTATGTCTGCGATCTTGCTGTGGAAGAACGAGGCGAGCGAGTTGCAGAGGTCTTGCGAGGGGGTGATGTCGTTGTTTCCGGCGCTGGGGTTCGAGAGCTCAATGACGATGATGAAGAGTTCCTTGCTGTTGTGGGCGTTGTTGTCCAGTCGTTCCTTGAATGCGGTTTTCTTGGTGGTGTGGATCAGCTGGTGGTGTTTTCGGGTGGCGTGTTTGAGGGTGGTCATGTTGTCTGCAGTCGGGTCTCTGCGCCATGCTTTCTCGAGGGCCCGGCAGTTCTTCTTGGATTTCTTGAGTTCGTCGGTGAACCAGGGTGCTTTCTTGTTGCCGGGTCTGATTGGGGGTCTTCAATGGGGCGAGGATGTCAGCGCAGTTGGTGATCCATCTTGTGAGGTTGCTGGCGGCTTGGTTGGGGTTCGTTGAGCTGGCGGGAGGGTTCTGGCTCAGGGATGTGGTGAGTTGGTCGGTGGTGATCTTGTTCCAGCTTCTGCACGGGAGCTGTTGCGGGTGGTGGTGCGTGGTGGTCCTGCTGAAGCTGAAGTGGACGCAGCTGTGGTCTGTCCAGTGGAGTCCGGTGGTGTGGCTGAAGGAGATGTCCTTGCTGGAGGAGAAGACGGGGTCAAGCGTGTGGCCGGCGTGGTGTGTGGGGGTGGTCACCAGTTGCTTGAGTCCGAGGTTGGCGAGGTTGTCCAGCAGGGTGGTGGTGTTGCGATCGTTGTTGTTCTCTAGGTGGAAGTTGAGGTCCCCAAGGAGGATGTAGTCGGCCGAGAGGAGGGCGTGCGGGCTGATGAGGTCGGCGATGTCTTCGCTGAATTGTGTGCGTGGTCCTGGGGGTCTGTAGATGAGGGTGCCTCTGAGGGTGGTCTTGGGGTCGGTGTGTATCTGGAAGTGCAGGTGTTCGCCGGCTGTGAAGGTGTCGTCGGAGTTGGTCGTAATGCGGATGGTGTTCTTGTGGACGATGGCGATGCCTCCTCCGGTCTGGTTGGTGCGGTCCTTTCGGGTGATCTTGTATCCGTCCGGGATGGCGATGGCGATGTCGGGCGCTGAGGAGGCGTTCATCCATGTTTCCGTGAGGAAAGCGACGTCTGGTGATGTGGAGTCGAGCAGGTTCCAAAGTTCCACGGCGTGTCTGTGGACGGAGCGGGTGTTGAGCAGGATGCACTTCAGGTGGTTGCTGCTGGTGCTCGGCGTGGCGGGTGCGGTGCAGGTCCGGAGGCAGGAGAACTTGCAAGATTGGCAGGCGAAGGGTCCGTGGGTGCGTCCTGGGGTGGCACGGTGGCAACCGGGGATTCGGCCGGTGTTGAGTGCGTTGAGGGTGGCGGTGTCGTAGGTCCGGTGGGTGGGTTGGCTGCTGCGGGGGCCAGGGGTTCTGGCGCTGGGCGCGGTCCAGTCGCGGACGGGCGCAGACGGGCTTGCCTTAGGCGCGCCTTCGGCCGCGCAGCGGCCGCCATTTATGGGGAGGTGGGAGGGAGGGCAGCAGGAAAAAAGGGGCGAGAAAACAGACAAATGCGGGCACAGTACAAATGGGGCAACGGGGGTACAGAAGAAAAAAAAGGGGCGAGAAAACAGACAAATGCGGGCACAGTACAAATGGGGCAACGGGGGTACAGAAGGAAAAAGGGAAGGGCGTTCTTACCAGCAGCAGCGGGCGGACAACACAGGCGGAGCTGTGTGGCGGGGGGAGCGACCTACCTGGCAAGGTCAAGGGTCAAGGTCAAGGGAGATATGCCCGATCTATCTCTGGCATTCAGTGGGCTTTCTGCCTACCCCCCCAGGGAGGCAAAAAGACTGTAGGGACTTTAGGGGTGGGGGAAGGGGGTTGGCCAGGACTGGCCATCTTCCATACAATTTTATTTTATTTTGGCTCAGTAAAATAGCATTTACGAAAACGTGCAGGGGGGACAATTTTGAGCTGATATGCAGGGAGATACAGTATAGAGGAGGGTCTAAGGATGTGCAGTGGCCACTTACCAGGCAACTGAGTGTGTCCACTAACAAAATAACCTAGACTGCGCCTTTCCTGATTTACATAAGTCTTTACTGTGTGATGATCCCAAAGTGAAGAATACTTCCTTTGAAAAATATAGACAAGCTTTAGGGAAGTAGAACGGCTACATTATGATTAGGAAGGGAGGTCCAGAATAAGTGAAGGTCAGTCGGTGGTTCAGGGGAGCTGAACAATGCCTTGATGATCTTCGTAGACTAGTAGGCATGGGTGAGGTGATGGTCTTGTACTTTTAGACCGCTCAGGAACCTTTTGAACCATTGGCTATGCTGCCCTGTTTATTAGGTTAGGATTTGCAGGGATCATGAGCTCTGTGCTAACTGGTTGATTTCCTGTGCTAACTGGTTGATTTCCTTCTTGGCAAAACACTAACAACTAGTTATGTTTACATCTAAATCTAAATATCCAAAAATCTTCTACGACAGTATGGAACCTTGGCATCTGGATTGACTTGAATTTGTCTCTTGAGTAAGAGGTCCCCAGGGTTGCTGATTCTTGCTTCTATCAATAGAAGGCTTTATGCCATATTCTCCTTTTATTGATAAGAAACGTCATGTTTCTATCATGAATGTTTTGGTCCAATCTCGGCTGGATTTTGGAAATGGCATTTATTACCTTTCCCCTGAAAAATACTGACCCGCCCACAAAGGATTTAGAATTCCGCCATATGACTTATACCTAATAAATCAAAATCACAACATATTTGCCCTTCCATGGGAATCGACTCATCTTAAAGTCAATAGTCATCCTCCACTATGTCTCCTCTCTTTGCCTCAGTTAATGAGTTATGCTCTGGCAGACTCTCCACTTCTGGAACCCAGCACTATCAATCAATCAATCATGTCACTTATAAAGCGCACTACATACCCGCGAGGGTCTCAAGGCGCTGGGGGAAGAGGGGGGTGGTGCTGCTACTGATCGAAGAGCCAGGTCTTGAGGAGTCTTCTGAAGGCCAGTAGGTCTTGGGTCTGTCGGAGGTTGGTGGGGAGGGTGTTCCAGGTCTTGGCGGCGAGGTGGGAGAAGGATCTGCCGCCGGCGGTCGTTTTCCGGATGCGGGGGACTGTGGCGAGGGCGAGTCTGGTCGAGCGGAGCTGGCGGGTGGGGGTGTAGAAGCTGAGTCGTCTGTTGAGGTAGGCTGGTCCGGAGTTGTGGAGTGCTTTGTGTGCGTGGGTGAGGAGCTTGAAGGTTATCCTCTTGTTGACAGGGAGCCAGTGCAGGTCTCTCAGGTGGGGTGTGATGTGGCTGCGTCGGGGGATGTCGAGGATAAGACGTGCAGAGGCGTTCTGGATGCGTTGCAGCCGTCTCAGGAGCTTAGCCGTCGTTCCTGCGTAGAGGGCGTTTCCGTAGTCCAGCCTGCTGGTGACGAGGGCCTGGGTGACTGTTTTTCTTGTTTCGGTGGGGATCCACTTGAAGATCCTGCGGAGCATTCAGAGGATGTTGAAGCAGGATGAGGAAACGGCGTTGACCTGCTTAGTCATGGAGAGGGTGGGGTCGAGGATGACCCCTAGGTTGCGTACGTGGTCGGTGGGTGGCGGGGCTGTTCCCAGTGATGTTGGCCACCAGGAGTCGTCCCAGGCTGAAGGGTTGGAACCAAGGATGAGGACCTCCGTCTTGTCCGAGTTCAGCTTCAGGCGGCTGGTCCTCATCCATTCGGCGACGGCCTTCATTCCTTCGTGGAGGTGGGCTTTGGCGGTGTGAGGGTCTTTGGTGAGGGAGAGGATCAGCTGGGTGTCGTCGACGTAGGAGATGATGTTGAGGTTGTGCTGTCGGGCGACGTGGGCGAGGGGTGCCATGTAGATGTTGAACAGCGTTGGGCTGAGGGAGGAGCCTTGGGGTACGCCGCAGATGATCTTGGTGGCCTTGGATCGGAAGGGGGCGAGGCGGACGCTTTGTGTTCTGCCGGAAAGGAAGGATGTGGTCCAGTCCAGGGCCTTCTCTTGGATCCCGGCGTCGTGAAGGCGTGTTCGTAGTGTGTGGTGGCAGACCGTGTCGAAGGCGGCTGATAGGTCCAGGAGGATGAGGGCTGCTGTTTCTCCAATCTATCCTTTCTCTAATTCTGCATCATTCTTCACTATTTTGCCTGTGCCATGTTGGCCGATAGTATCATTTGCTGTTGCTCCATCTTTAGTTGTGGGCACTTCACTGCGTGGTGACACCTGTTCCCTTGCTCACCCTAGGCTTGGAGTGACACCCTAAACAGCCATCCCTGTGTCCCCACTCTCACTTGTTGTTTATCCATTTGACCTCATTTCTCAACTCCCCCCTCCACTTTCCCCTCATAGATAACCCTACACTTCTGTAAGAATATGTCTCTTTTTGCATGTTCAGGCCCATTTATTTGGACTGATACCGCTGGCGTTTTGACTCTGTGCACTGAGAACCTGCTAACAAGGCCCCAGTTCACGTGCTCTGACCCCTAAAAACATGTCAGATTTGCTATAAACCCTGATTTACATATTTAGCTTACCCATAAGTCCTATATGGTACCAAGTGTACCCAGGGTTAGTAAGTAAATGTCACTAATGGACTGCAGCACTTATTGTGTCACAACTACAGTGACAATGTAAAACATGACTCCAGGCCTGCCCATACAACCACAATAAATAGGTCTAACCCTTCCTTTATAATACTTGTAGCTCACCCCAAAGGTAGGGATTAAATGCCCATTTGGCAGAGTGCATTGTATTTAGAAGTAGCACAGGTGTGGTTAATGTTTTACATGCTCTGGCAGTGAAAACCTCCAAAGTCGTTTTTCACTGTAGCAAGGCTGTCTCTTCCATAGCCTGGCACTGGTTTACACTATTACATGTAATAAGTGTTAAATTCAGTTTGGGAAATAGCTGGAAAGATGGTTCAAGGACTTATTTTAATAGTAATTTACAATTCTATTTAATGGTAAAGTTTGATTTTATATTACTATTAAGGAACAGACACTTTAAAAAAGTTATCTGTTTCCTGCCAAAAACAATCAGGCTTTCCTAAAGCTTTACAATTGTCACTGACTGCTGCTGGCTCCCCTGGAGTGAGATATGGATTGCTCCCAGACAGCAGACAATGGGCCGTGAGGTTGTCCTTCCCTTGACAGGATTGCCTTGGGGGTGTGCCCAGTCCTGTGCATATGTTCAAAGGATGCCTTCATTGTCACTGGCATATGTAGCTCATCCCTGGGCCTTTATTCCTTTTGACTTCCTAGTCAGGCTGGCTCCAAACCCAGTGGGAGGGGAAGCTGCCCCAGAACTGGTTTAAAGTGACCTGGGGGAGGGTTTTCCCATTTCCATAGCCACACCACTGGGTGGACACGGAGCTCTGCACAGGGGAAGAAAGGTTCTACCACACTGGTTTTTGGTAGAGAAGTGCATTATGGGATTTGTGCTGCCAGGCAAACAGAAACTCCTGCAAAATTGTGAAGAAGTGCCCCTGGGAACTTTTCTCTTATTGGTTAGGGCGGGGCAAGGAGTTACCTCCACCCACAAACTAGTGACAGACACAAATGTGCCTCCCTGGATACCTTGTTCAGGACACTACTGGACCTATGGAAGACAGAAGAAGGACTGCACCTGCTGTTGAGACCTGTGAGGAGAACCCTAAGGTCTGGCCTGGATCTCAAATGTACCTAAGACAAGTGGAGTGCGAGGGTCATTTGGCTGACTTCCTGTTCAGGTGCATGGACACAAAAACTGCATGAAGCGCACTTTCCTGGAAGAGCCCAGCTGGATAGTTTCAACTGGACCTGCCCTGGACCTTGCTGGTGGCTTCCACTGGAATGCTCTTCGGAGCTCCTGGAAACCTTGGCGAGTGTCAGAATGTACTCCTCCTACCTAATGCTAAAAGTAGGGGCTTTTCTTCAAAAGGACCAACTTTGAAGTTGCATCCGACGATGTAGAACCCCTCGCTGGCTTCAGGCTGCAGCCTTGCTCCGCTGAGGAAATCATCAAAGACTGACCGCAGATGACTTCACCTGAACCAACTCCGACCGACTGGCTTGAAGCCTTCCTGTCTTCGTAGATGGCCACATCGAGACCCAATCCTCCTGCAACCTGCCCCTGTTAAGGCCGGCTACTACTTCTGCCTATAGCATTCAAACCCATCGATGACCCGTTGACGTCAAGAACTGTTTCAAATAAAAGAAGGTAACTCTTAGACTGGGATGAACCCAGTCCCTATATCTGACCCACGATCGATTACGACCTTAACTTTTAACTTTGCCTTGGTCCAGCGCTTTGCCTTTCTTTTTTTTTTAAACGTCCGTTTATTCAGTTTTACTTAGTGATTGCAATATATAGCCATGTATGGTCTGTCGATTTTACACATATTTCAATATTTGGACATTTAAAGCATGTCGGAACAGAGAAATATACCAAATCAAAGATCGTGTAACACAAGGAGGCATCTGTTGTTCATGCGTTGCAGTGTCCCACAAAAGAGCAATGTACAACAGCATATTTTGCTAGGGCGGGTGTCAAGTCAAATCCAACATCGTCCCCATGACGTATTGCATTAGCTGATTATATAAGTAAGACATTTACTTTATAGAACTTGTTAACAATATGAGCATCTAGTGGTAAGGGCAAGTTATGCTTATTTTAGCAGAGGGTCTTGATGGCAGGCAGGCTTGTATACCCTCTAAATTTAGAAATGCTAATGTAGGAGTAAACTGAAGGCCACTCAGTGGGGCTACCATTTTCTATCTGCGCATAGGTGTCTCGCCGATCCCAGCGTGATCATGGCGTGTAAGAGTCCATGCGTGTCAGTTTCGTTTGTTCCTGCCCCCCATAGATACTGGAAAGTTTTCCGCATCCCGTGGTAGGCCAGGAATTGCCCACGAGGCAGATTCGATTGGGAAATCAAATCCTCCAAGGGGATTAGTGCGCCCTCTAAGTATAGGTCCCCTGCTCTCAATAAGCCTGCATTCTCCCATTCCCTCAGCTGATTTACTGTAAAGGAGGAGGAGGTCTTGACATCTCCTCTCAGCGATCCCACCAGGGGACGGTCTGGTGAGTACAATGCAATCTCTGGTGTCCGCATGGTGCTCCTGCGCCAACATCGCAGGGCCACTGCGGTCAGGGTGCCCTGGGATCGAACCCGCTTCTTAGGGAGCATCAGTCTGGCCAGTAGTTTCCCTTTCGGGTCAGTGCTGGGCAGTGAGTCAAATGACTCCAGTCCAATCCCCTCCAACCACTGTGCCAGTCACTGTAGTTGAGCGGGTAGGTAGTAGGCCTCAAAGTCCGGTACCCCCAGTCCCCCGTCCTCCAGCCGTCTCTGGGCGATGGCCAGAACCACTCTATTGCGGCCCCGTCCCAAATCAGATCTTTCAATAGCATGTCTAATTATTTGAACCAGGCTTTCGGGATAGCCACCGGTAGGTTTGCAAAGAAATAGAGTAGGTGTGATAGCATAACCATTTTAAAAAGCGCAATCCTTGCCATGATGGGGAGTTTAAGGGAACGCCAAAATGTCACTGCCGATTTGAGTGAGCGAAGGGCTGGGTTCAGGTTACCGTCTAATAAGTCACTTTGATCATGAAATATTTGGATACCTAGGTATTGGAAAGACCTGGGGGACCACTTGGTGTCCATCGGAAGTGTCCGGGGGCAGGGTGCTGCGGGGTCCAGGGGGAAAATATGTGTCTTATGTCCTTTCACCTTTAGTCCGGTTAATACGGTATAAGCATTTAATATATCTATTACAGCCGTTATCCCCTCTTCTCCGTTCCGCAAGTACAGAAGGATGTCGTCTGCGTAGAGGGAAATCATAAACCCCCTCCCGTCCAGTGTCAGGCCAAGGCGGTCCCGCTCTGCCCTGAACCGTATAGCCTGGGGTTCCATAGCCAGCGCAAACAAGAGGTGCAAGAGAGGGATCCCTGCCGAGTTCCTCTATGTATCTTGTAGGAGTGCGAAATTGTACCCCCTGTCTTTACCCTGGCCAGTGGGAGAGTGAAGAGCAGCTATACCCATTTAATCCAGCCCTCCCCCAATCCCAGAGCCTGCATAACCTGCATCAAAAAGTCCCATCTTAGGGAGTCGAACGCTTTTTCAAGGACCCCTGCCAAGACCATCACATCTGGGTAGTTCGGGAGGTCCCGGTGGAACATCACATAATATAGTCACCTGAGGCTTCCCGATTTGGATCTTGTTGGTATAAACCCATTTTGATCTGTGTGGACTAGTGTACGCATGTGTGGAAGCACCCTGTTGGCTAATACTTTGATCAGTATTTTGAAATCCATGTTTAACATGGACAGTGGCCTAAATTCTGTGGCTTTAGGGGCATCTGTTTTCGTCTTAGGAATGGGTACCACCAGGGCCTCCCTGGTTGTTGTCGATAATCGGCTGCGGTCTAACGAGTCGGCATACAGCTTCACGAGGTGGGGTGCAAGCTGGTCTCTGTATGTCGCATAGAACTCGGCAGGAAGGCCGTCCGGGCCCGGGGTCTTCCCTTTTGCCATGTCCCTGATCGCTACTTTGATTTCGTGAATGTCTATAGCGTCTCCCAGATTTTTCTGGTCCGCAATGTCGATAGTTGATAAAGGGATTGTGTCAAGGTAGTCTCGGATTTGAGTCTCTGGTATATTTGGTGGGCGTTTGTACAGTGACCTATAATATTGTAGGAAGCATTTATTGATAGTTGCAGGAGAATAGGCCGTTGTGCCATCTTCTGTCTGCAACTTGGTTATGGGGGATCCTCTGGTTTCTGGTTGTATCAACCATGCCAGTAGTCTGCCTGATTACCCACCCTCAGTGTGTTGTTTCCTCCGATATTCTTTAGTATCTAGAATTCACAATCTGTCCAGTGTCTTATTATATGTGCTTTTAGCTTGGGATAGTTGTGTGTGTGTGTGTCCTCTAGAGGCCCCAGTCTGAGCTCAAGCATGTGGATCTCAGCATCTTGTGTCCGGAGTTCGTTCGCAATCTCCCTTCTAACTCCCACTGTCTTCCCCATGCACTGTCCCCGAATAACCGCTTTGAAAGAGTCCCACTCCACCAGCGATGAGCTGGCTGTTCCCTGGTTATTGGAGAAGTAGTCAGTTATGGATGATTGCAGAGACTGTCGGAATCATGTGTCCTCCAACATATTGGGGTCCAGGCGCAAAGTCGGAATGGCTGGTACCTCGGAATCAAGGGAGAGCACCAGGAGCAAAGGGCTGTGATCGGACAGTGTACGTCCCAAATACTCTGGATTGGACATGTGCATGCTGATGTGACATGAGCAAAGAAACATATCCAATCTGGTATGTAAATGATATAAGGGGAGTAAAAAGAGTAATCCCTGTCCTGGCCATGATGTAATCTCCACACGTCTACGAAATCCCATTACTGCATCCAGGTTCTATGCGCTTTCGCGTTGGAGTTGGCTAGTGCACCATGTAATGGTGGCGTAGACCTATCTACATTTGTGTCTACTACACTGTTATAGTCCCCACCCAGCACTACGCCCTGTGCGGCAATCCCTGCAAGTGGGTTAGAGAGTGCGCGGAGGAACTGTTGTTGCTCCTGGTTAGGGGCATAAATGCTACCTATCGTTATCTCCCTGCCCATTAGCCTCCCTTTAATCAACACATATCTGCCCTCGGGGTCAATTAGTGTTTGTGTCGCGTTAAATAGCGTTCCAGGGCGGCTCTCCCAGTTACCGTCTAATAAGTCACTTTGATCATGAAATATTTGGATACCTAGGTATCGGAAAGACCTGGGGGACCACTTGGTGTCCATCAGAAGCGTCCGGGGGCAGGGTGCTCCGGGTTCCAGGGGGAAAATATGTGTCTTATGTCCTTTCACCTTTAGTCCGGTTAATACGGTATAAGCATTTAATATATCTATTACAGCCGTTATCCCCTCTTCTCTGTTCCGCAAGTACAGAAGGATGTCGTCTGCGTAGAGGGAAATCATAAACCCCCTCCCGTCCAGTGTCAGGCCAAGGCGGTCCCGCTCTGCCCTGAACCGTATAGCCTGGGGTTCCATAGCCAGCGCAAACAAGAGGTGCAAGAGAAGGATCCCTGCCGAGTTCCTCTATGTATCTTGTAGGAGTGCGAAATTGTACCCCTGTCTTTACCCTGGCCAGTGGGAGAGTGAAGAGCAGCTATACCCATTTAATCCAGCCCTCCCCAATCCCAGAGCCTGCATAACCTGCATCAAAAAGTCCCATCTTAGGGAGTCGAACGCTTTTTCAAGGACCCCTGCCAAGACCATCACATCTGGGTAGTTCGGGAGGTCCCGGTGGAACATCACATAATATAGTCACCTGCGGCTTCCCGATTTGGATCTTGTTGGTATAAACCCATTTTGATCTGTGTGGACTAGTGTACGCATGTGTGGAAGCACCCTGTTGGCTAATACTTTGATCAGTATTTTGAAATCCATGTTTAACATGGACAGTGGCCTAAATTCTGTGGCTTTAGGGGCGTCTGTTTTCGTCTTAGGAATGGGTACCACCAGGGCCTCCCTGGTTGTTGTCGATAATCGGCTGCGGTCTAACGAGTCGGCATACAGCTTCACGAGGTGGGGTGCAAGCTGGTCTCTGTATGTCGCATAGAACTCGGCAGGAAGGCCGTCCGGGCCCGGGGTCTTCCCTTTTGCCATGTCCCTGATCGCTACTTTGATTTCGTGAATGTCTATAGCGTCTCCCAGATTTTTCTGGTCCGCAATGTCGATAGTTGATAAAGGGATTGTGTCAAGGTAGTCTCGGATTTGAGTCTCTGGTATATTTGGTGGGCGTTTGTACAGTGACCTATAATATTGTAGGAAGCATTTATTGATAGTTGCAGGAGAATAGGCCGTTGTGCCATCTTCTGTCTGCAACTTGGTTATGGGGATCCTCTGGTTTCTGGTTGTATCAACCATGCCAGTAGTCTGCCTGATTACCCACCCTCAGTGTGTTGTTTCCTCCGATATTCTTTAGTATCTAGAATTCACAATCTGTCCAGTGTCTTATTATATGTGCTTTTAGCTTGGGATAGTTGTGTGTGTGTGTGTCCTCTAGAGGCCCCAGTCTGAGCTCAAGCATGTGGATCTCAGCATCTTGTGTCCGGAGTTCGTTCGCAATCTCCCTTCTAACTCCCACTGTCTTCCCCATGCACTGTCCCCGAATAACCGCTTTGAAAGAGTCCCACTCCACCAGCGATGAGCTGGCTGTTCCCTGGTTATTGGAGAAGTAGTCAGTTATGGATGATTGCAGAGACTGTCGGAATCATGTGTCCTCCAACATATTGGGGTCCAGGTGCAAAGTCGGAATGGCTGGTACCTCGGAATCAAGGGAGAGCACCAGGAGCAAAGGGCTGTGATCGGACAGTGTACGTCCCAAATACTCTGGATTGGACATGTGCATGCTGATGTGACATGAGCAAAGAAACATATCCAATCTGGTATGTAAATGATATAAGGGGGAGTAAAAAGAGTAATCCCTGTCCTGGCCATGATGTAATCTCCACACGTCTACGAAATCCCATTACTGCATCCAGGTTCTATGCGCTTTCGCGTTGGAGTTGGCTAGTGCACCATGTAATGGTGGCGTAGACCTATCTACATTTGTGTCTACTACACTGTTATAGTCCCCACCCAGCACTACGCCCTGTGCGGCAATCCCTGCAAGTGGGTTAGAGAGTGCGCGGAGGAACTGTTGTTGCTCCTGGTTAGGGGCATAAATGCTACCTATCGTTATCTCCCTGCCCATTAGCCTCCCTTTAATCAACACATATCTGCCCTCGGGGTCAATTAGTGTTTGTGTTGCGTTAAATAGCGTTCCAGGGCGGCTCTCCCAGTTACCGTCTAATAAGTCACTTTGATCATGAAATATTTGGATACCTAGGTATCGGAAAGACCTGGGGGACCACTTGGTGTCCATCAGAAGCGTCCGGGGGCAGGGTGCTCCGGGTTCCAGGGGGAAAATATGTGTCTTATGTCCTTTCACCTTTAGTCCGGTTAATACGGTATAAGCATTTAATATATCTATTACAGCCGTTATCCCCTCTTCTCCGTTCCGCAAGTACAGAAGGATGTCGTCTGCGTAGAGGGAAATCATAAACCCCCTCCCGTCCAGTGTCAGGCCAAGGCGGTCCCGCTCTGCCCTGAACCGTATAGCCTGGGGTTCCATAGCCAGCGCAAACAAGAGGTGCAAGAGAGGGATCCCTGCCGAGTTCCTCTATGTATCTTGTAGGAGTGCGAAATTGTACCCCCTGTCTTTACCCTGGCCAGTGGGAGAGTGAAGAGCAGCTCTACCCATTTAATCCAGCCCTCCCCCAATCCCAGAGCCTGCCCCGGGAGAAGGCAGAATATGATGTAGCGTACAGCTGTCCCCTCCAGCGTCGTCGGAGGCGTTGTCCCTCCTCGCGGGTCAGGTGGGTTTCCTGAAGCATGACTATTTGCACCCCTCTACGCCTAATGTAGCTGAGTATGTGGTGGCGTTTCGCTGGTGAACCCATGCCTCTAACGTTCCAAGTGAGGAACTTTACTCCCCTGGGGCCTACGGTTGTGCCTGCCATGTGTGATCAGTATCGCGGGCTGCCTGCCATGGCCTAATGCAATTATTTCTCATTACCTGCATGCTCATACAACTTTTATAAAACCCAACACCCCAACCCCAGGGTAGCAGTGCAACCGCTAACCGCCCAAACTTACGAACCAAGTAGGACATGAGTTCAGAACACCGCCTTCAAACCGTTAGGCGATGGCTTCTGGTGGGCACCAAGTTTAACTGGGGCGGGAGCACCTCTTCCCGGCTCCATCACGCAATTGTGCCCCTAAGCAGCAGTGCTCAGTCTATAGCCCACATCTGTAGGCGTTGGCACACCCCTCTTCGAGTCCAATGGCAATCTTCCTTCTGTTCCATGAGTTCTCGGGGGACATGGAAGGTGTGCGAGTGCTAGAGGTGACTCATAGTTCCTCCTCATCTAGGCAATATCATCCGCCAGTCGTGGAGTGAGCTTCGGCAATTGGGAGTCAGTGTCCAGGGAGTCCCCAGATTCTGCCGATGCGTCAGCAGATATAGCCGATGCTCCCGGCGTCTCGCTATGTTGAGCGGGTGAGAGGATCTGCGCAACCGCCTGCAGCGCTGCCTGTCTGTCTCGATAGGTTTGTGATGCTGTGGGTTTCCGCGTTTGAGTTGCTTTACGGCCACGCTTAGGCCTCCGTCTGCATGGAAGTGGCCCTGTCTCTGCATGTAGTGGTTTCTTAGGCAGCGGTCCACCTTTCTTATATGTCTCCATCCAAGTTCAGACCTCCTCCGGAGTGTCGCAAAAGTATGAGGTTCCATCAAGCATAATTTTCAGTTTGGCGGGGAATATAGGTCCACCCCCAAGCCCAGTGACGACATGGCCCGCTGGCCCGCTGCCGGCGGTATGCAAGGGAGTCCTTCCCTGCTCCCACGCTGTCTCCTCAGTGCTTGGGCGCCTAGGGCCCCGGATCCATCCGGCTCCCCACTAGGCCTCACACAGCTTACAGTTCACTAGTTGTTCCAGGGGGTCCCAGCTGGCCGATGAAGCGCTCCAGGGGCCCCTGCCACGATCTCAAGCTGTCCTGTAGTTCCTATAGTACCCAAGCAGGACCTCCGCGTTTGGATAACATAAACTGTGGGCTTGGTGGCAGACTGGCTCTGTGCACCCCCACCGCGTATGTTAGTCTGTTTTTCATTAGCTAGCTCACAGTGCCACTAGAATCTCCTCTTATCGGGGAGAGATTAGTTTCTGGCAACCTTAGATCATGACAACCCTGATCCCTCAGAATCGTGGAAACAATGTACTACTTTTCGCTCAGTCACTCGTGCTTACTTGTTCGGTTTGTCTCAGAGAGTTACACAGAATAAACAGTCTGGGCGTTTCAATAAGTATTTATTGAACAGTTGTTATTCTAGTGTAGAATATATGTGCTGCAACAACCAGCAGACAATAGCAGAGATATATTATCAGCAGTACGATAAAAGTGAAAGGATAGTACAGTTCTACCATATTGTAATAATAATGGTTACATACATGAATATATAAAATGCATTATAAAAGTGCGCGTACTCCTACGATGCCTAACTAGATGTACCTAAGTGTACCTCGCATGTGTGTAGGTCTAAAATCCTAAGAGCCAAGAATCCCTCTAGGATTTAGTCGAACCCCATTACCTGAATAGAGAGAGTGTGGGACCCCGTCCTGGTCTCGAGTTGGACACCCCGCAAGGGCTGTGTTAGACCACTGTCAGCTGGAGCGACTGCATGCCGGAGCCTCAGTGTCTCTAGTCAGTGTGTCGGCATGGAAGTCTCGGTTCCCTCTATCCTACAGTGGCAAGATGCGGTGTATTTATACCCTAAAGCGTCTCGTCCCTCAGTATGGTTTGTATTGGTGTTTGTTAGACATGAGGAAGACGTCAGGGGTGAACTTTGTACATACACATTATGCAGGATATGTAGCTTGTGAATGATCATGCATAATTTATGAGTACATTGTAGGCCTGTATTCGGGAAAAACCCTTCAGTGTTCAAACCACAGACTAGATAACGTTCATCCCTCAGTGTTCGTTGTGTACTGTAGGGAACTAATGTAGGTGAAAGATCATGCCTTTATTAGGACATAGGAGATCATGACTATAATAGGGCATATATGATTATGACCATAATAGGGAATATACGATTATGTCTATATTAGGGCATATATGAACATGTCTATTTTAGGGCCTCTATATGAAACATAACACCCACTCCTCTTTCGAATTGGATGACAATGACCATACTTAAAATCTGGACAATCTTAAAAATATACTTAAAACCAACTAAAAACATGACCTTAAAAAGACGTTAAAAAATGTTTAAACAGTTAAAATAGGCTATGCTTTCTTGTCAGTTGAAAAAGTCAATTCTGTCACACTTATAAAAGTTGCATCACTACAAGCAGAATAAGGCCATGCCTTTCAAGCGAAAGTGTCAATTTAGGAAATGTTCCAAATTTTGTTCGTTTATTTATGAAACGAAGTGGAGAAGCCGAATTCTTTCCCAGGACGCAATGAGCCAATTCAAGATTAAGTGTCCTGGATGGGAGATACAGCATTATTGGTGTTAGCTACTGCAGACGACAAATCCAACGCCTCACAGAGAATGTCAATCACACATAGATGGAATGTAGCACTGCCGACAGTCGGTGCTGCGGCAGCTTGTGCGGCAGTTGTTACCTGGGTGCCTGTGGGGGAGCCACCTAATCCAGCAGGAGCAAACGGCACCTGTGGATTCTCAAGGAATGCATTCATCAGAATTGGAAGACGCTGGGGACAACGCAGAGCGTGGGCCTTTAGGGGGTCCAGCATAGCATCCATGTTCGGAGGCGTATCTGATGGAAACGTTAGACAGAGATCCAATGCGCATTCTTCTCCGCAAAACAGGCATCGAAGGACAGGTAAGATGCAGTCCACCCAGACTGGTCTAAACGATAGAAACCAAGAGGCGTTCAGTTCTCTTAGGCAAGGTATACCCAGAAGCTGCACCATGCGTTCACCGTATTTCCGCTCCATGAGTATGTTCCTCATTTCCTCGTAAACTGGGCCGTCCATTGCGTAGCAGTAAGTTTACAATCAGGACTCCTACAATTAGGAACAGGATAAGCGGGAGACCTCCAAAGACGCTTCCCAATACGGAGTGTATAAAATTTGGGATTACTCCGAGTACTGTCTGAAAGGTGCTTAATAGTCCTGACCCTATGGTCTTAAATAGGTGTACAATACTGCTCATATCAGACATATTAAAGATACGACCCACCATTTCTGCGAAATGAAAGGGGCAGTTCGTACGTATAAGCACTTGTATCTCAGTCGAGGTCCTTGCAACTTGAAGTTCAAAGGTTTCTCGAGCGGAGGTTAAGGGCACGGGTTGCTGCAAAAGCATGGCTTTCAGTCTGCTCAAAGTATCAAATTGTATAAAGGAAACATTCAACGAAGGCCATAACGGCGCCTCCCTGACTGTGTTCAGTAGTGGAAACAATACTTGCATACAGCAAGTAACCCTGGAGTTAAAAGTGACCAGATAGGCGACGCCCGGAAGCATCCCACAGCAACCTTGATCGTTTAGCAACAAGAAACTCCCATTCGAGAACAGCTGGAAAACTGGCGTGATCATGGCCGCTGGGGTCCCTGACATGTGGCAAGATAGATTCGCTACCGAACCGCTACATGCTCCGTGCAGAGAAATATCCTGACACATGAGAGAACTACTTAAAGCGTTCTTGCAGTTTGTACCACTCAGAAACACTTCTCGATCCCCACTCCGGCATCGAAATCTATATGGGAACTCCCAAGTTTCCTTAATGTATCCCTTACCCATTTTTTCATATCTGCCTGCCTGCCTCTGCTCAAGGCAATATTGAAACTGAAACGTAGTGACCGGCAGAGTGATTTGGCTATGAATTAGCCATTCTGTTGATGGTGATTCGGCTACAGTGAATGGTAACCTTTCCAGTTTCTCAATACGCAGCATTGTATATCTAGCTCCCCTCTGTGCCATTTCTGTTAGATTGTATCCTGAAAACAGAGACATGGTGTCTATAAAACGCCAGGGCACGTAGCCTGCATGCAAAGATTGCAGCGTCCAGCTTAACATCATAATAGAACGTAACTGAGATTGCCCGTGTTGTAACAAGGCCAAGTCTTGTTCTACTACGTCAATTGCCGAAGATACAATGTTGCCTAAGGAGTAAATCCTGGAGGTCAAAGTTGTTAACCCATTATCCACTACAGCTAATGCCTTCTCTCATTTAGTACGGTCTATTTCTCGTATTCTTTCTGCGGCGTCCTGTTGGGATATTTTCCAGTTTTCATTATAGTAGGCATAAATGCCAGCATATATGAAACGTTTCTGACGTGTTTTCCTTGGGCCTAGCAAAAAATCCCTAAGGTCTACATCAGGTGTGAGTAAGGTTAAGTGATGTTTCACTTCTGTGAGTGTTGAGGTTTCTAACCAATCAAGGCACAACTTCCCAACACTATAGGATGTCACTACCCCTGGGTGTTGTCTCTGTACATAGCGTGTATCTGGCCTACTGATCCTAAACCCTGTTATACCTAGGAATCTCTGTTGACATGTGTTCGTGTCAATGGGCCAAATCAGCCATTCTGTCCAATTGGGATCCGACCTGTTGTACTGGAGAATGTCATCTAATCCTTCCCCATGTGTAGTTGAATTCTGCCCTCCACCCATCTGTGATGGTGCTGGAAACCCAGGTGTGTTCATGTCCTTGTTCTTGGCTAGTCCAAGACAGGATGTCTGTTGCACAGTTTCATTTAGAAATATCATCTGCTGTGGAATGAGGCATGCTCTAAAAAGTGCTTCTGTTCCCGGACCTGCCAGTCCCTAGAACCCCAGATTGATTTTAAATCTATAGTGTCCTTCCATAGGTCGAAACCCTGTGTAGGCAACTGGGCCATAAAGGAAGCAGGGTAAATCTGTTTGTTGTTAGTCAACATAATATTCTGTGCTGATGTTGTTGCCACTTTGTAATAAAATGACTTCGGGTCAGATGTATTAAACCCTGAAAAGTATGTGAATTTCTGTGCAAAAGTTTGCGAACTACCTTTTGGAGGTGTTGGGCAGTGTTCCCACTGGTGGCATTCAAATACATTTCTAGGTGTTATAGATTTGTGCAAGAAATGATGACCATAATGTTGGTAACAGCACAATGTATCATAGTCTGAAGTGCCTTCTAACATTTCATTGTTCGGAAATGCTGCAGTTTTTCCAAATCAGACATCATATTATTTACAGTTTCAGTGTCCCAATCATCAGAAAATGTACTGGAGGTAATGATATCACTTAAAGAAATTTTAAATACATGTTTAAGCTTTAAAAGTTCAGTCGGGCCGAAAATATCGAAATCAATCTTGTCCCATACTATACCGTCCGGTATAGGAACTGCTGTGACGTTCACTGAAGACAAGTCTCTTGGTTCACGATGTGAAGATTGGAGTGGCTTTAAAATTAAATTAACCTTTTGGGCTGTAGAGCTCTGTTGAAGGTATCGTCCATTAATAAGCATACTAAAAGTTATAATTAAACCTAGCCAGAAAATGAAAAATAGAATCCCAGTGATATACCATAGTTCTATCCAAGGTGATACTAGGTAAGTCTTTTTTAAAAAGTTCAGAAAGTCAATGAGTTTTTGTTTGTGTGATTTTCTGGCTGGCGTAGTTTCCGGCTCGTTTGGATCCAGTGAAAACGTATCAAAGTTCATGAAGTAGCCAGAAGCAGTTCGATCAATTATTGGAATCGCATCGGGATTTGTTGAAATCGGATTTTGCTCTTGACGAGGCATGTTGACGTAGACGTCTGTAGTCGGTCTGATTGTAACTTGGTTGTTAATTTGATTTTCCTCTTGAAGTTGAACTTCTTATTGAAGTGGAACGAGTTCCATAGCATTGTTGCTTAGTCCTTCATTCCGCACAGGTGGCTCTTCAAACGTGATGAGTCTTTCTGTTTGAATTTCTTGGATTGTAGCGAGAGGAGGGCGTCTGCTACTGTGGAGTCCACGAGGCCTACTGTTTAGTATCGGCCACATAGTGTGGCTTGATTAGGTCGATTGAGACAAATCTTTTCTCCTTTTTCCCGGCAAGAGGCGGCAGAAGTACAGTTCTTGTGCCTTGGATTGCTAGGACCGGTACAGCTGTTCTGTAAGATGACCCAAATTCTTTCTTGTCTGCAATCTTCTCTCTGACCAGATCCCCGACTTTTGGGATCCAGACAGGTCTTGCCATTACTGCCTTGACTTCCTCAGTGGCGGTCTGTTTTAAGTGGACCTTGCTTTGTTGTGTCCTGGATTCATTTAGATCCTGTAAAACAGCCAAATGATCATGGATATCAAATTGTTTTTCATCCGCCACTGCGCCTTCACAATCAAGATCAGGTACCCACATTCTTGTCCCAAATAGGACCTTGTAAGGAGTGACACCCCCTAGAGAGCTTCTTGGCTGGTTGTTAATTGCTCTTTGGACCCCATAACGGTGACTGACCCAACTACCGCCCTTGCTAATACCCTAGCTGTTAAAGATTGCTTTAAGTCATGGTTTTTCCTCTCCACAACCGAATTTCCCTCAGGATGGTATGGATAGGAGTACCGCAATGCTACGCCCATGCCTTAATCTAAAACTAGACGATATGTGTTGTCGGGTTTTGATACGGGGAACAAAGGATTGTTCATTGGTGAGGTGCAATTTTCTATCACCCCTTGGTATTCAAGTTGATCTACGATCTCCCTGACCTGTTTTTTAGCTTCTTGCTATATAGGATATTGCCTTTGAGAATTTGGTGAAACTTTTAACGGGATCACGTGGTGGGTTGAATCCTCATCCCAACCAACATGATTTTTGTACAATGCTGGAGCTAGAGCAGCCGCCCACTCCTGCGCATATGCATGTTTTAAATGTATGAGAACGAGGTCGGAAAATGCAGGAAAAATTACCCTTTCTCCCTGAGGGCACTCAGTGACGAATGCTGGCGGCCAGTCTTGCTCTGCTAATAGGATGTAATATCCAGAGGACAGATTTTTCCAAAATAGACCTTGAACTTTCCTGGTCTTGTCCCCCTCCATCCGGAGTGTTATCTCATGTAACTTATGCGGGACACTTACCCGAGTATCAGGTGTTTCCACCGTGATATACTCACTCAACTCCGCTGTTACCAGAAATTCCTTCAGGTTCTCGCGAGCTATTGTTACTTCTGCCGCGCTGTCTAGCATCGCCAGAGCCCATTCCCCGTTCAGAAGCTGTGTCCTCAGAATTCTGGGCATGTCTGATCTTAAGACCTGCTACCTTCTTCTTTTTTTTAACTGAGGTTTTTTTTTTGTTTATCTTCTTTTTTAGGTGGTAGTCCGCAGCGCGTTGCGTGTCTCTGGACTTTGTACGCTCCTCTTGTCTTTGTTCTGACCGTCCTTCCCTCTCGGAGTTTTTTGATGAACCCTGAAAGGAACGAGAGGAACGTGTATCAGTATCCTGATACCTGTCAGGTTTCCTAATATTATCCCTATTCCTGAGGTTATACCTCCTTTCAGAGGGCTCCTGTTGAGGAGACCTGCCTCGGGATTGAGATCTGCTGTCCTTAGATTTTTGTTGCTTTTTATTTTCCCACTTCTTTTTAGAAGAAGTAGGTGTCTGCTTTGTAGTGTCCTTTTCAGAACTGCCCACTAGTTGTGGTTTTAATGCTTTCCCACCTAAACTGTCCCTGCCTAATTCTGCATATGCAGTTTCAATGATTTTGGGTAGTTCGTGTTGTTGATCTACTGGACTGAACTCCCTTAGGCGTTGGCGGATCGCCACTGAAGCTGCTTCCCCCTTAAAGTTAGCTAGTATTATGGCTGATACCTGTTCGTAGTTACCTAGTAACTTCATCCCTAAGTTAAGGGCAGGCTCTGCTCCGTACTCATTTTGTATCTGTCTCAATGCGTCAGGTACTACTGCTAATGACGGGATACCATGCATTCTGGTATATATGGCAGCAAGGACTGTACCCCAAAAGGTGCAGTCCTCTATTTGTGGTGTGATCCCCATGGGCAAGCAGATTGTTAATATTCTGTGTTTATCACATGTGGTAGTATTCAGGAATACTGAGTTATTTTCTGAGCTATCCAGAATGGTATTTGTTCGCGTTTTGCGGGCATTTTGCCCATTACCGCGTGTAATGTTTGAGGAGTAATTTTATTTCCAGTACCCTGAGCTGGAGTACTATTTGCTGCACCTGGTGCAGGTTGGATTGTTAAAGTCCTCATGACAAATTGTGTCAGGTTTCTGTAGATTTTAATTAAATATGTGTGTTGTATGAGTAAGGTCTCCTGGTGGCATTGAGGCAATGTCAGGATATGGTGTATAGGCCGCTAATAATGGCCATGTGGCTCCTTCTCTTCCGAGTGGGCCTAACCTTACTCTTCTTCGTACGTGGGGTAGGGCGCCATTAAACCAGTAATAATGTTCCTGGTAAGTGAGTGGAATCTCTATGTCCTCAAATGGACAATATTCCGGTGGTGCATCTCCTTCTATATAGTAGTGAAATATATTTGCTATTGCATTTGCTGCCGGGAATGTAACCCATGAATAGAATACCTCTGTTTTGTTTGATTTGTGTGCCTCAATCACGAAAACTACCATGCCACCCCTAGCTTGTAAACCATTTTCTAATAGTCTCAGGGTGACTGCCCTTCTGAATTTTGGTGCAATCTGTATTGCATCCGTAGGATCTTCTCCGTCTTCTGAAAAATTCAGTTCAACTCTCTCTGCCCTTACCTCGACATCAGGCATGTTTAGAGGGAGAAGTGTTCCAAGGGAACTAAGATAAGGTGTTATGCACAATTTTAGGAACACTATGTCCTTTCAAGCTTGAATAACCAACAGCCAATAAATAGTATTTTTGTACTACTCGGCTGCGGCAGATTTTGTGCCCACCCACTCCAGACGTCTCTGGGGTTTTGTGAGTGGGTTCTCTGAGAATAGCACGACTGAACTACTCAGATTCTACTGTTAAATAAGTACTCAACCAACGTTGGTGGCGCCATGTCGTTTAGCTCCTATAGTACCCATGCAGGACCTGTGCGTTTGGATAACAAACTGTGGGCTTGGTGGCAGACTGGCTCTGTGCACCCCCACCGCGTATGTTAGCCTGTTTTGCATTAGCTAGCTCACAGTGCCACTAGAATCTCCTCTTATCAGGGAGAGATTAGTTTCTGGCAACCTTAGATCATGACAACCCTGATCCCTCAGAATCGTGGAAACAATGTACTACTTTTCGCTCAGTCACTCGTGTGTACTTGTTTGGTTTGTCTCAGAGAGTTACACAGAATAAACAGTCTGGGCGTTTCAATAAGTATTTATTGAACAGTTGTTATTCTAGTGTAGAATATATGTGCTGCAACAACCAGCAGACAGTAGCAGAGATATATTATCAGCAGTACGATAAAAGTGAAAGGATAGTACAGTTCTACTATATTGCAATAATAATGGTTACATACATGAATATATAAAATGCATTATAAAAGTGCGCGTACTCCTACGATGCCTAACTAGATGTACCTAAGTGTACCTAGCATGTGTGTAGGCCTAAAAGCCTAAGAGCCAAGAATCCCTCTAGGATTTAGTCGAACCCCATTACCTGAATAGAGAGAGTGTGGGACCCCGTCCTGGTCTCGAGTTGGACACCCCAGCCCTCAGCTGGAGCGACTGCATGCAGGAGCCTCAGCGTCTCTGGTCAGTGTGTTGGCATGGAAGTCTCGGTTCCCTCTATCCTACCGTGGCAAGATGCGGTGTATATATACCCTAAAGTGTCTCTTCCCTCAGTATGGTTTGTATTGGTCTTTGTTAGACATGAGGAAGACGTCAGGGGTGAACTTTGTACATACACATTATGCAGGAGATGTAGCTGATGAATGCTCATGCATAATTTATGAGTACATTGTAAGCCTGTGTTCGGGAAAAACCCTTCAGTGTTCAAACCACAGACTAGATAACATTCAACCCTCAGTGTTCGTTGTGTACTGTAGGGAACTAATGCAGGTGAAAGATCATGCCTATATTAGGACATAGGAGATCATGACTATAATAGGGCATATACGATTATGACCATAGTAGGGCATATACGATTATGTCTATATTAGGGCATATATGAACATGTCTATATTAGGGCCTCTATATGAAACATAAAGCAGGGCCCAGGCAGCACAAAGCAGGGAGCAGGCCCTCATCCCCCATCCGACACCGCAGGGCCACGGCCGCCCCCCACAGCCGCGGGTGGCGGCCAGCGGGAGGCGTGAGGCAGCCAGCAGGTCCTCTCCCCTGGGCCTCACCTTGGGTTTTCACCAGCGTCTCCGGCGCTCCGCAAATGTCTCCGTTCATCAGGTCGATCTCCGCCTCCAGGCCTGGCGCTGTGAGTCCTCCTCCCATCGCGCCCGCAGTCTCCCCAGCCTGGCGACTACTCTCCGGCCACACCGCCGGCCCGGGCTGGTGTTCTGCTTGTTCGGCTCCTCTCTCAGGGCCGCGTCGAAGCTATCTTCTTGCCCATTTTTTAGTGTACCGGGTTGGCGGCTCTTCTCTGGGGGGGGGGCGCCTGCGGGGTTAATTATGAGCACAGTGGGTTCTGGGGCCGCTGCAGGCCTCAGCGCGGCCTCTCGTTAGCGCAGCTAGCTCGTTCGAGCTCCTGGCTGCGTCACTGCCCCAAGTCCGTTTCTCGGCCCGGTGCAGGGCAATCTCGGACCGCCGTTGTGTTCCCCCTGGTACAGCTTGTCGGGGGGAGTCGTTTTCGCCATCGTCCAGATGTGGGTGCTGCTCTAGTGAACAGGATTAGTAGTCGGCCGGGACGGAGCTCCGGGTTTACACGTCCGCCATGTCTGGTGTCTTGGCCACGCCCCCGGCGCTGTGCCTTTCTTGGTACTATTTTAATTTAAAACTTTCAGAATTTGATATCTCTGGTTCCCCTTATTCAATCTTTGTTATTTTGGTGTCATTTTGCTCATTCAGATATCATCTATTGTTATAAGTTGAAGTGGGATTTTATTGTGCTGTGCTTTTGATTTTTAACTGTTTTGGTACTTTTAAATGCTTTACTCATTTTCTTACACTAAGCCTGTCTGCTCTGTGCCATAGCTACCAGGAATCGAGCTCAGGTTTAAATTTCTGAAACCTTTACTGGACCTATCAAAAATATTGCTGTTACTACTTGTGGTGGACTGCCACCCACCCCAACTAATAATCCACTTTCTCACACCTTCCAGTGCTTCTCTCCATCATTGGTTGGGTCATAACCACCATGGGCACCCCCGTAAATACTGTTTTTTTCACCTACCTGGCTTGTCCTGCATCATCCAGCAGCTCGTAGCACCCAAGAGGCCTCTTAGCGATGCAGCGCGCGCAACGAAATTCGTTTTATTTTTTATATGTTTACTTACCTCTAATCGGCCGTATTCCGTAGTTTACTACCCCCCACCCCGCCCCTCCCCCACCCCACGTCACCGCCCGGCAGCACTCCCACCACGGGCCGCTACTGAAGAGTAGCAGTACTTAAAAGGGCCTAGCACTGGTGCAGGTGCTGCTGTGCTCAACAACTCCTACCACCGGCAGAGCGTGTGTAATAGACCATTCGAGAGATGGAAAGTGAAAGCAGAAAGTGCTTGAGTGGACAAGTACATGCAAAGCTGTGAGAATGAAAAGTGGTACATGTGTGCGTTTGTGAAACAATGTTTGTCAGAGAGTATGAGGTGATGTGTGTGTGAGCGCATGTGTGTGAAAGGTGGCAGGCTAACAGGTCAACCAACAGGCGCAGGGCTAACAGATAAAACAATAGGCCATCACTATGCTTAGAGCCAATGCAAGAAAATAGAGTGATAAAGTGTGCGTTTTGGACCTACTGGTCAAACCCGATCTGGTTACAATACAAATGTTTCAGTGTTTTACAAAATGTTTATAGTCTAATGGCAGTGAAATCTTTAAAAAGGTTGAATGAGGGATTTGACAACTAAAAAGTCGCTTCTAAAGATTTCAATAAAAGCACTTTAGAAACAGTTTTCTCAAAGCTATTTTAAAGAGACAACCCTTTTTGCCAATTCCTTCTGTGAAATTACAGTGAGCTACTGAAATATTTTTAAATTCATCTTCAGAAAGACGCTGGTGCCTGACTGTTGATCGCAGAAACAGTGGTCTCTAATATACACATACAAAGATATTTATAATAATTTTTGCGATTCCTTATTAGCGAATCCTTATTTTTCGCTAATTAGGAATCGCAAATGACATTTTTGATACATGTGCCTGTTTATCATTTAATGAAATCATACAGATCAAGTGATGAAATGAAGAACCTGGATAAAATAATATAGAGAAAAGAAATCAGGTGCAGGGAAAAAAGTTTTTTTTTAAAAAGCGAGAATCAGACACACTTTTATATGGAGGTTACTAGCTCTATACAGTCTCTATATCAATGCAGTCCAATCTTCCTGGTGATTAAGTCCAGATTTCATTGTGTTCAGTCTCAGAATCCATTTTAGTTCTTCTTTGTTGAGAAGCTGTTCAATGTTGACTCGCTTTTCAGATATGGATACCAAGGTGATGACCTGCCTTTTAATGTCGTCTTCTGAATGGACATATTCAATGAAGCGTTCCACTAGTGGTGCAGTGAGTACCTTACATATGAGATAACTCCTGTGTTGGCAAATGCAAAGTGTTATTTTCTGGGTAGTTTGGCTGATATATAGTAATTGGTATGGACAAAATATAGCATCACTCTGATGGTGTTATAGTTCAAGAATTTCTTAATGGTAACTTTATTAGGCCCATGGGTAAATACTTTGGTCTCAGTGGTAAATGGGCAAAAGGTCCAATGACCAATGGAATCCGCCAGTAGTCCGTCAAGGTCCGTCGGTATGGTCAGGATAATGGCTGCGTAAACAAGATAAAATGTTTCGTTTTCAGAACGCAAACAGAGTAAGGTCCATAGTAGGGTTGCCACCTGACCGTTTATCTACCGGCACCACCAACATTTTAATGTCCTGTCCAGTACAAAAATAAGCAAAATCGCCTGTAGTCGTTATTTATACCCCTTATCTGTACATACTTCAAACAGCAGATATAAATAGACAGCACTTTCAAATGTGTTCTAGAGCTGCTTTACCCATCCCTGACTACAAATTAAAGTAAAGAAAGGCACAAAAGTCATGTTACAAATGAATACATACAATTTTGTTTACAGTCCTATTTAGTATCATGTCTGGGTTCTTTGCAAGCTCTTAAAACAATAACAAATGGCCTATATTTTTCTCTTGGAAAGGTGGCAACTCTAGTCCACAGCTGTCAGCACTTTCCAGTGTTTTTTAAATACATTTTCTCGCAAACTTTGACGCTGGTGAAAAAGTTGTTACACATACAATTCTTTATGATTTTTCCTTCTGAATTCAGTGTCTGCCAAACTGTTGACCAGAGGTATGTTTTTAGCCTGCTTATCTGGATGTTTGAGGCTATACACATGCACAAGTCTCAGAATATTGAGCTTAGTGGTTTAACACACCTGAATTCCGGATGTGGGTCTTGCAAACCGCAGGTTTGATAATTAATAAATCTTCCTTTCCTCCTGAGATTCAATAAGTGAGGGGCAATCAATTCAATCAATCAGGAATTTGTAGAGCGCACTACTCACCCGCGAGGGTCTCAAGGCGCTAGGGGGGTGGGGGTGCTGCTACTGCTCGAATAGCCAGGTCTTGAGTAGTCTCCTGAAGGTTAGTAGGTCTTGGGTCTGCCGTAGGAGGATGGGGAGGGTGTTCCAGGTCTTGGCGGCGAGGTAGGAGAACGCTCTTCGGATGCGGGGGGTGGTAGCGAGGGCGTGGTCGGCGGAGCGGAGCTGGCGGTTCAGGGTGTAGAAGGTGAGTCATCTGTTGAGGTATGCTGGTCCGGTGTCGTGGAGTGCCTTGTGTGCGTGGGTGAGGAGTTTGAAGGTGATCCTCTTGTTGACGGGCAGCCAGTGCAGGTCTCTCAGGTGGGGTGTGATGTGGCTGTGTCGAGGGATGTCGAGGATCATGCGGGCAGAGGCGTTCTGTATGCGTTGCAGTCGTTTGAGATGTTTGGTTGGGGCTCCCGCGTAGAGGGTGTTTCCGTAGTCCAGCCTGCTGCTGACGAGGGCCTGGGTGACCGTTCTTCTTGTGTCGGTGGGGATCCACCTGTAGATCTTGCGGAACATGCGGAGGGTGTTGAAGCAAGAGGATGAGATGGCGTGACTTGCTTGGTCATGGAGAGCGTTGAGTCGAGGATGAACCCCAGGTTGCGTGCATGGTCAGTGGGTGTTGGTGCTGCTCCCAGGGCGGTTGGCCACCAGGAGTCGTCCCAGGCTGAGGGGGTGGAGCCGAGGATGAAGACCTCCATTTTGTCCGAGTTCAGCTTCAGACGGCTGTTCTTCATCCATTCGGCGACGGCTTTCATTCCTTCGTGGAGGTTGTTTTTGGCGGTGAGGGGGTCCTTGGTGAAGGAGAGGATTAGCTGTGTGTTGTCGGCGTAGGAGATGATGTTGAGGTCGTGCAGTCTGGCGACGTGGGCGAGCGGGGCCATATAGATGTTGAACAATGTAGGGCTGAGGGATGATCCTTGGGGTACGCCGCAGATGATCTTGGTGGCTTCGGAACGGAAAGGGGGAGGCGGACGCTCTGGGTTCTGCCGGAGAGGAAGGAGGTGGTCCATTCCAGAGCCTTGACTCGGATCCCTGCGTTGTGGAGGCGTGTGCATAGGGTGCGGTGGCAGACCGTGTCGAAGGCGGCTGATAGGTCCAGGAGGATGAGGGCCGCGGTTTCGCCGTTGTCCAGCAGGGCTCTGATGTCATCGGTGGCGGCGATGAGGGCAGTTTCGGTGCTGTGGTTGCTGCAGAACCCGGATGGGGACGGGTCCAGGATGTTGTTCTCCTCGAGGAAGCGGGTCAGCTGTTTGTTGGCGGTTTTCTCGATGACCTTCGCTGGGAACGGGAGCAGGGAGATGGGCCGGAAGTTCTTGAGATCCCTCGGATCTGCCTTGGGTTTTTTGAGCAAGGCGTTGATCTCGGCGTGCTTCCAGCTCTCCGGGAAGGTCGCGGTCTCGAAGGAGATGTTGATGGCCTTGCGGAGATGGCGTGCGATGGTGGCGCTGGCCTTGTTGAAGATGTGGTGTGGGCATGGGTCTGACGGGGAGCCGGAGTGGATGGTGTTCATGATTTTGATGGTGTTGTCGTCGTTGATGTTAGTCCAGGTGAGCAGGGGGCCGCTGTGGGTGGTGGCCGTGGGGTCTGAGGTGTCGTTGGCTGTTGTGGTGGTCTGGTTGTCGAAGCTGTCGTGGATGTCTGAGATCTTGCGATGGAAGAAGGTGGCAAGGGAGTTGCACAGGTCTTGCGATGGTGGGATGTCGTTGGTGTTGGAGCTGGGGTTGGAGAGTTCCTTCACGATGTTGAAGAGCTCTTTGCTGTTGTGTGCGTTGTTGTCGAGGCGGTCCTTGAAGGAGGTCCTTTTGGTGGTTCTGATGAGGTGATGGTGTTGGCGCATGGCGTTCTTGTGGGCTGCGTGGTTCTCCGGTGTCTGTTCGCGGTGCCATTTCTTCTCTAGTTTTCAGCAGGTTTGTTTGGAGGTCTGGAGGTCCGCGGAGAACCAGCTGGCACTCTTGTTGGTGCGTCTGTTGGAGGGTTTCTTGATCGGGGCGAGAGTGTTGGCGCAGTCAATATTACCACCTGTTCTAAATCAAATAAAATTGTTTTTATAACTCTTTTTATTAATGTTATTACAGTAACGTCACACACTTCACATTTACAAATGAAGGACAGTACAATAAAATTTTTAAGGGTTGCACGGGTTTCCACATTTGTTGGTTTCGATGAGAAGTTTATTCATCAGAGTTTTTGGGAGCCTCTAGTTCATCAAGGGAAGGGGGAGGCAGAAGGAGGGGTGGGTTACAAATATTCCCTCTGTATGTGTTCCATTTGCCCCATACTTTTATCCATTTTTTCGGGCATCCCCTGGATATATACACAGTTTTTTCACTGAACATGCACCAATCCATGTCTTTCTTTCAAGCACTTATTGTTGGAACCTCCTGTGCCCCCCATAGTCTGGCGATATTTCTTTTTGCGACCATCTGGCCCAGCGTTACCCATATTTTCTCTTTGGGGCCTAAGTCCGTTGGTTCCCAAATATTTAGCAGGCATCGTTTAACCTCGGGTGTCAATTCCTGTCCCAGAGTTTCCTCCATACTTCGGAGCACCCCCGCCCAATATCTCCTGATGGAGGGGCACTCCCACAGCATGTGGAGGAAGGTACCCTCGTGGCCACATTGTCGCCTACGGCTAGATTCCGTCCTGTAGCCCATTTTAACTAATGCTGGCCTGGAGTAATAGATTCTGTGCAGTATTTTTAATTGTACCAATTTGAGTTTGGCCGAGATTGCGACTTCCCTGGGCGAGGCCAAAGCCTCCATCCAGTCTTCATCATCCAGTTCCGCTAGATCCATCTCCCATTTCTTGTGTAGTTGCGTAAGGGTATCAGGAGTGTGGTTAATAAATTTACGGTAAGTCAGTGATATTGCTTTTCTGGGCATGTATTCGTCAACGAGTCTATCCTTCAACGGCGTGGCCTCGGGGAGTGCCCCTCCCGCTGGGATGTTTGCTCGTAGGGCGTGCCGCACCTGCAGATATCTAATTTTTTCCGAATTTGCCAGGTCATATTCCTGCTGCAATTGGGAAAATGCTATTAATTCTCCCCCCTTCCACAGGTCTCCCACCTGCGACAGTCCTATAACGTCCCAGTTGTCAAATCCCTTTGTCTTCCGTAAGTTACCCAATTGTTTGGAGTCCCATATAGGAGTGGCTTGTGTGAGTCTTTTGGCCCACCCCAGACTTTTAAGTGCCATATCTGGAATGAGTGCGATGTGGGCCCCATCAACTGCAGTTTTGCGGGTCTGGAATACAGGACCCTGGTATAGGATCCCCCAGGTAAAAGCCATCTGTCCATTTGGTACCCAGGGTCGTCAGAAGTCCGTTATATACCCTGATTGATGGCTGCCAACTGCGCAGCTCAGTAATATTTCTTGATGTCTGGGAGTCCTATTCCTCCGTCATACCACCCCCTCACCAATTTTGAAAATAATATCCAAGGTACTCGTCCCATCCAGAGCAGTGCCCTCTGTCCATTTGCTATGGCCGCGAAATACGTCGCGGAGACAGGATTGGGTGAGTTGTGTAATACATACAAAAAGCGGGGCAGGCACATCATCTTAAATAGAGCCGCTCTACCCAGTAGTGACAGCGGGAAAGTCTTCCAGTGGCCCACATCGCTTCGTAGTCTTTGGAGCAGTGGTAAAAGATTGTGGGCATAATATAACCCGGGATCCCTAGTAATATAGATCCCGAGATATTTAAAGCCTCCTGTGGCCTCAGTCAATTGGCAGTCTTTAGACAGGACTGGGACTATTCCTCTTAACACAAATATCAGTGATTTGGTCCAGTTGATGGTGTATCCTGAATATTTGCAGAAATGTGTAAATATATTAAGGACCCTGCGAATCGAGGTCTCAGGTGATGCCAGATATAATAGTATATCATTGGCGTATAGGGAGATACGATCCTCCCAATCCTCCGACCATCTCAAACCTCTGATTATGGGGTCTCTACGGAACCAAGCTGCAAGGGGTTCCAGCGTAAGCGCAAAGAGCAGTGGGGATAGGGGAAAGCCCTGTCTTGTCCCCCGTCTTAGAGCAAAGATTTCTGATTTTTTATTATTTACCACTACCTCCGCCAGTGGATCCGAATATAGGAGTCTTATCCAACTAATAAAGTTGGGACCAAAGCCGAGTTTTTCCAACACGGCGAAAAGGTAAGGCCATTCAATTGTATCGAATGCCATGGTAGCGTCCAAGGACACCAACATCGCATCCTCCCTCAACAAGTCTATTCGTCCCATTACCCCATGTAAGCGGCGAAGGTTCAGTGATGTGTTTCTAGACGGCATGAAGCACGATTGATCAGGATGGACCAGTTTGGATATGACCCCTACCAGGCGAGAGGCCAACAACTTTGCTAGTATTTTGGCTTCTGCATTCAATAATGAAATAGGTCTATACGAGGAGCATTTAGTTTTAGTCTTGCCTTCTTTGTGTATGACCACCGTTGTGGCCAGTCTTTGGTCCCGGGGAAGTCGGCCCACTTCTTGGCTTTCCTCATACATGGCTGTCAGATAAGGGGCAATAGTATCAGGTTTTAATTTGTAGAGCTCTATTGGGAGGCCGTTGAGGCCCATCGCTTTCCCGGAATGCAGACCCCTGATGACTTGTGCCACCTCCTCCTTAGTGAGGTTACTTTCCAGCTGCGCCTTGTCTTCTTCCGATAATTCCGGAAGTATCATGTCGGATAAAAGGGCTGCCGATTCCTCTTGAGGAAGAGTAGTGTGTGAGTCGTATATTTGCCTATAGTAGTTGGCAAACTCATTTACTATTTCCTGGGTGTCAATAATCGAGTCCCCTGCTTCTACTGCTAATTCCGTGACTAGGCGGTTTGCGTGATCTCGTTTGTCTAGCCATGCCAATAGTTTCCCTGCCCTGTCACCCAGCTCATATATTCTCCCTAGTTTATTGCAGCTTAATGCTTTTGCCATATCCGTAGCCACCCTTCTATATTCTTCTTTTTTTAAATTGAGTACGTGTGTTTCGTCGTGCTCCCCAGAGCCGGATAACTGCCCTTCCAGTTGTAGAATTTCCTCTTCAAGTCTAACCAATTCTGCGTTTTTCTCTTTCTTGGCCCCAGCTATCTGTGAAATCACAAGCCCCCGAATAACTGTCTTGAATGCTTCCCAGAGTGTCTGGGCGGACCCCACCGATCCCTCGTTGTCCTGAAAATATAATTCTATTGCTTGTGTAATTTTCCCTTTGATAGTAGGGTTACAAAGGTGCCATGGATTTATTGGTGCTACCCTGCCCACCTGACCCTTCCCGGTTTCCACCTCTAGCCAAACCGGAGAAGGACCTGATATACCCTGAGCCAAGTGCTTAATTTCTTTAATGTATCCTACTTAATCTGCTGGGGTAAGAAAATAGTCTATTCTTAAAAGGCTGTTGTGAGCCCCAGAATGAAACGTGAACTGAGTCTCCAAGGGGTAATGGACACGCCAGGCGTCCACCAGCCTGATTGCATCCAGGAAAGTGGGGAGGACCACTTGTGTGGATCGTAGGTCACGGGGAGGATTTCAGTCGAGACAACCCGACCCTACAGAATTAAGATCGCCCCCCATTATTAGTCGTCCCACAGGGACTGTCAGCATGAGATATCCCAGATCTCTAAACACTAGTCTCCGCAGTCCTGGGGGCACATATATGGATATCAAGGTGAGAGAGACACCCTCCCACCTTTCCGACACTGCAGTATATTGACCCAGATTGTCAGTCCAGGTGCGGCTAATCTCCATCGGAAAAGAGTGCCGGGTCATGATTCCCACACCTCTAGACCCTGAGGTGAACCCGGAATGTGCTACCAGTCGGTAGCCCCTCCTGGCCAGTGCCTTGAAAGTGTTCCCAACCAAGTGTGTTTCTTGAAGCAGGACCACCTCTCTTAATCTTGTCCCCCAGGCCGTTTACATTCCAGGACAGGAGTATGAATCTTTTATCCCTTGATGATTCTATATTCATGCCTATTGAATCCAGTGGCTTCGGTGCCCAGCTCTCCAGTAGTGGGATGAATCATGCCCTCTGTGGATCCAACTCATATCTAATGGGGGTGACCGAGTGTCATCCCTTCAACTATGTCATTCTCATTTCCTTTAATGTGAAGTGTTGCTATAACCTCTAACCTAAAAAGCACAACAATTGAATCCTAATATCCCCCTCCCTGCTTCCCCGCACTCTGGGCTTAGAACGGCCCATTACCCCAACTGTGCAGAGTGCCTATCGCCCTAACACTAAACTAACTGGAAATTGGAGGGGGTGGAACATCTTCCCCAGTACCAATTGCCAGTGCATATGAATACCTCACCGAATCATACATCGTAATCGAACAATATATATATTTTTTAAATATCTTTTTTATTAAACAACAAAAAGACGACATTTCCATTCGCAATTTGATGGGATAAATCACATTACATGGTTATAGTCACACTTGTCACCGATATACAATATATTATGCAATATAGTAATGTAGCGATCTCTATGGCGTTACAGGATCTTCCAAAGAGAGAACAGCTGGGGGTTCACATATATTACCACGATAGCTATTCCTTTTGCTCCATATGTCAATCCATTTTTGGGGGCACCCTCTAGAAACATACACAGTTTTTTCCCGTAGCATACACCAGTCCATGTCTGCTTTCCACTCCTCAACTTTGGGCGGTGCCCCGGCCCCCCACAATCTTGCCAGATTCCTTTTGGCTACCATCAGCCCCAGCGTAACCCAAATTCGGTCTTTCCTACCTAAATCTGTGGGCTCCCAGACATTCAAGAGACACCTTTTAGCCTCAATTCCTACCACAATTCTGAGGACCTCAACGAAACAGTCATGTACCCCCTTCCAATATTTCTGTGTATACTCACATTCCCACAGGATATGCATAAACGTGCCCTCCTGTCCACATTGCCTTCTGCACATGCCCTCGTCCGCCCTTCCCATACTGACGAGCCGAGTCCTCGTGACATAAATTCTATGAAGCATCTTCAATTGGACCAGACGCAGCCTGGAGGAGATTGCTACTTCCTGCAGGGAGGCCACTGCCTCTTGCCACTCCTCTTAATCGAACAATATTAATGAAGTCACTTAGCGTTCCTTGGCCTTCTCAACCCAGCGGCAGTATATCAGCCAGGCGTCTTCTAGTCATTCGCGCTAATCCCCAGATCCTTCATCACTGGCCAGTCTCGCTGAATTTTCACTTGGAGACGCGTGCTTTATTGAAGGATATTCTCTCCCTCATCGGGCGTTGTGCTCTTTTGCCGGTCTCTATCCGTCCAACCAGTCCAGTGCAGATTCCGGTGTTTCGAAGAACCAAGTCTTTTCTCCCGCCTCTACACAGAGTTTTGCGGGAAACAACATAGAGTAACGAAGGCCTTTGTCCCTGAGTTGCTTCTTGACATTCAAAAAGGATCTTCTCTGTCTTTGCACACTTATCGTGAAATCCGGAAAGAAGGATAATTCACTGTTTTCATATTTGATGGGAGGGGCCGAGCGGACAGTCTGTAGTATTCTATCCCGATCTCTAAAATTTAAGAGTCTTGTCATCATTGGTCGCGGGGGTGATCCTGGTTTTGGTCTACCACCTGGGACTCTGTGCCCCCTTTCTACCGTGAAGAATTTAGACAAGTTCTTTGGCCGCAGGTGGTTGATGATAAGGTCTTCCACAAAGAGGTCCGCCGCCGGGCCTTCTGCTTTTTCCGGAACACCAATTATTCTGATGTTTTACGTCGTGCGCGACCTTCATAGTCATCAAGTTTGCTCTCCGTCATTTTGCTTGCAGCTTGTCGCTCTCCGATTTCCTGCTGCATTTGTTCAATCAAATCAATCAATCAATCAATCAGGGGTTTGTTAAAGTGCGACTACTCACCCGTAAGGGTCTCAAGGCGCTAGGGGTGGGGGTGCAGGTTCCATCCATCAAGGAGGGGGTCTGTCGAAGAGCCAGGTTTTGAGGTTTCTTGCGAAGATGGGGAGCGATGTTGTCTGTCTGAGGTGGAGCGGAAGGGCGTTCCATGCTTTGGCCGCGAGGAAGGAGAAGGAGCGGCCTCCCGATCTGGTCTTTCTGGTGCGGGGGACAACGGCGTAGGAGAGCTGGGCTGATCGTAGGGTCCTTTGGGGTGCGTGGAATTTGAGTCGGCTGTTCAGGTATGCTGGTCCGGTGCCGTGGAGGGCCTTGTGTGCGTGGGTGAGCATCTTGAAGGTGATTCTCGCCTCGACAGGTAGCCAGTGGAGTGTGCGCAGGTGCTGGGAGATGTGGCAGTGTTTTGGCAGGTTGAGGACCAGTCTTGCGGCGGCATTCTGGATGTTCTGTAGCTTGCGGGTGAGGTTTTTGTTTATTCCGGCGTAGAGTGCGTTGCCGTAGTCGAGTCTGCTGGTGACCAGGGCGTGAGTGACGGTCTTTCGGTGTTCGAGGGGGATCCATTTGAAGGTCTTACGAAGGAGGCAGAGGGTGTGGAAGCAGGAAGACGAGACAGAGTTGATCTGGCGGTCCATTTTGAGCTCGGAGTCCAGGATGATTCCCAGGTTGCGTGCGTGGTCCGTGGGGGTTGGCGGGTTTCCGAGGGCGGGGGGCCACCAGGTGTCACTCCAGGCATCGGGGTTTGGGCCCATGATGAGTACTTCTGTTTTGTTGGTGTTTAGTTGTAGGCAGCTGTTTTTCATCCATTTGGCGACGGCTTCCATGCCTTCTCAAAAGTTGCGTCTGGCGGTGTTGGGCTTGTTGGATAGGGAGAGGATGAGCTGGGTGTCGTCTGCGTATGACACGATGTTGAGTCTGTAGGTTCTGACGATGGGGGCGAGTGGAGCCATGTAGACGTTAAAGAGTGTCGGGCTGAGGGAGGAGCCCTGGGGGACTCCGCAGGTGGTAGGTGTGGGGTCCGAGAGGAAAGGGGGGAGTCTGACCCGCTGCGTCCTGCCGGAGAGGAAGGAGCGGATCCAGTCGAGGGCCTTGTCCTGGATTCCTGCGTCGTAGAGTCTGCGTATTAGGGTGCGGTGGGAGACTGTGTCGAATGCCGCTGATAGGTCGAGGAGGATGAGGGCTACTGTTTCTCCTTTGTCCAGTAGGGTGCGGATGTCGTCTGTTGCGGCGAGGAGGGCGGTTTCCGTACTGTGGTTTTTCTGAAGCCGGATTGGGAGGAGTCGAGGATGTTGTGTTCTTCAATGAATGTGGCGAGCTGGCTGTTGATGGCTTTCTCGATGACTTTCGCTGGGAACGGGAGCAGGGAGATGGGTCTGTAGTTTTTGAGGTCGGTGGGGTCCGCTGAGGGTTTCTTTAGGAGGGGGTTGACCTCAGCGTGTTTCCAGTCGTCGGGGAACGAGGCGGTCGCCAGGGAGCGGTTGATGGTGTGGCGGAGCATGGGTGCGATGGTGTCGGCGGCTCTGTTGAAGATGTGCGGGGGCAGGGGTCCGTGGGGGCCCCTGAGTGGATTGACTTCATTGTCTTCAGTGTGTTTCGGTGGTGAGGGCTGTCCAGTCGTCAATCGCTGGTTTCCGGGTGTCGGGGGTGGTTGGTGAGGGTTCAGTGTGTTGGTTGTCTTCGTCGAAGTTGTCGTAGATGCTCTTGATTTTGTGGTGGAAAAAGGTGCTGAGTTTGTCGCAGAGGTCTTGTGAGGGAGGGATGTCGGTAGACTCGCTAGTGGGTTGGGCGAACTCCTTGATGATGCTGAAGAGTTCCTTGCTGTTGTGCGCGTGGGTGGAGATTCTGTCTTCAATCGCTTTTTTCCTCGTTTCTCTGATGAGTTGATGGTGGGCGTTGGTGGCGGCTCTGAAATTGTCGTGGGCTTCTGTGGATTTGGTGTTCCTCCAGGCCTTTTCGAGGCGGCGGCATGTGCTTCTGGACTCTCGAAGTTCGGTGGTAAACCATCTGGCTTTCTTGGCGGGGGTATTGTTGTTTTTCTTGAGGGGGCTATGGTGTTGGTGCTGTCCGAGATCCATCTATGCAGGGTTCGGGCTGCGGTGTTGGGGTCGTCGTTTTCCGCGATGGTTGGGGTGGAGTTGTTGAGTGAGGAGGTGAGCTGGTCATCGGTGATTTTGGTCCAGTTTCTTCGTGGAAGCAGGTGCTGGTGTCTGTGGATGGTGGGTGTTCTGAAGGTGAAGTGGACGCAACGATGGTCGGTCCATGGGAGATCGGTGGTGTGGCTGAAGGTGATGGAGTTTCCTGTAGTGAAGAGGGGGTCGAGGGTGTGTCCTGCTGAGTGCGTGGGCTCGGTCACGATCTGGCGCAGTCCAATGTTGTGGAGGTTGTCCAGGAGGGATGTGGTGTTGGGGTCCAGTTGGTTGTCGAGGTGGAAGTTGAGGTCTCCCAGCAGGGTGTAGTTGGTGGATGCGATGGCCTGCGGGGAGATAATGTCCATGATGGAGTTGGCGAAGGGTCCGCGGGGTCCAGGGGTCGGTAGATGAGGGTTCCTCGGAGGGTGGCGGTGGGGCTGGCCAGTATCTTGAAGTGAAGGTGTTCCATCAGTTCTGTGGGCTCGTCAGGGAGTGTGCTCAGGCGGAGGCTGGATTTGTGGACAATGGCGATTCCTCCTCCTGGGCGGGTGGGGCGGTCCTTCCTGGAGATCTTGTATCCTTGGGGGATGGCGATGGCGATGTCCGGTCCCGAGGTGGTGTTGGTCCAGGTTTCGGTGAAGAACGCTACGTCCGGGGTGGTGCAGTCGAGGAGGTCCCAGATTTCTGTGGCGTGTTTGTGGAGGGATCGGACGTTGAGGAGGATGCATTGCAGGGTCTTCGGTTCGGTTGTGTTCTTGTGGGCGGGTTGTGCTGGATCCGTGTTCTTGGCGGTGCTGCAGGTGTGCCGGCAGCGGTGACAGCTGAAGGGTCCGTGGGAGTCGGCTGGTGATGCTAGCTTGCAGTTGTTGTTGCGGCCTGGGTTGAGTGCGTGGAGTGCTGCTGGGTCGTAGCATTGGCGGGGCGGAGGTCCAGGGTTACTGACGCGGGTCGCGGTCGGGTCGCGGACGGGCGCAGACGGGCTTGCCTTTGACGCGCCTTCGGCGCGCCAGCGTCGCGCCGGCGGCCCGCGGCCGCCATTAAGTAGGGGTCGGGGAGGGCTGGACAGCTGGGAGGCGGGAGCGGGGAGGGGAGCTGGATTGGGCCGGTCGCGCTGGGGGGGGAGGGGCCGCGGGGGCAGCAGCGGCGGGGAAAGGTAAAGGGAGGAAATAAGGGATAAAGAAAAAAGGGAAAATAGGCAGAAATAAGGCACAAAAGAGCAGAGATGCAGAAAGGTGAAAGATAAAAGAGGGTAGAAAAACGAGTGAAAACTAGTGAAAGGGCAGAGCGAGAGGAAGGGAAAATGAGCAGAAATAAGGCACAAAAGAGCAGAGATGCAGAAAAGTGCAGAAAGGTGAAAGATAAAAGAGGGTAGAAAAACGAGTGAAAACAAGTGAAAGGGCAGAGCGAGAGGAAGGGAATATGAG
Source organism: Calotriton arnoldi (assembly GCA_963921515.1). Classification (NCBI taxonomy): domain Eukaryota; kingdom Metazoa; phylum Chordata; class Amphibia; order Caudata; family Salamandridae; genus Calotriton; species Calotriton arnoldi. Next base: position 371,926 of record CAWUFW010013565.1, read on the forward strand.
CAGAAATAAGGCACAAAAGAGCAGAGATGCAGAAAAGTGCAGAAAGGTGAAAGATAGAAAAGGGTAGAAAAACGAGTGAAAGAGCAGAGTTAGAGGAAGGAGACAGAGGTCCACTGGACCACCAGTGACGAGGCGCAGGGAAACCTGCGGGTGGAGGAGGGCCTCGATCACCAACACTCGAGAGTGCAGGGGCAGGGGCAGGCCTCACTTAATGGTGGAGCTGCGAGGGTGGGAGAGCAATTTCACTGACAATGAGTCAGTGGTCTTGTTTGACTTCCCCACTGAGTTCTGTGGCGGTCCCTTCCAAGGTTTTGACTTTCGCCCTCATTTTCTGGAGGTCTGTTCGAATCAGTGTCACTTCGCTGTTGATAGAGTCCATTCTGTGCTCCAGCGATGTATGCACGCCTGCTATGGCCTCCATTTCGTCTTTCAATGTTGGATCTCCATTATCTGATCCTATCTCGGGAGGTGCTTTTCCCTTGTGTGGCATCTCTGTGTCAGCCGGTTTCTGTGTCGCAAATTTATCTAATTTGGTTTGGAGCATAACTTTTGAACCTTTAGCGCCAGACATCGTAGTCAGTATCCCAGTTTCCAGCCAGGGCCCTCATGGGTACAGCCCGCCGCCTGCTTCTGGGGAATGCTCCCCACCCGGCCTGTCGGGGGTCCCCCCCCGGTGGGCTCTTCTACTACGCCTTTAAAGTGCACCTACGTCTGCCTTTGGTTGGGGCACCGTCTCGTGGTTACCTTTTGTTTTCGTAGGTCAGTTCCCTTGCCTTGATGCTAGGTTTACAGGAGTAAGTTTTATCACCTCGTTCAGCCCCCAAATGTTTTTCACCCTCTGCGCTTTTATTGATACTCAACCTCGGGCGTTGTACCTAGGGCTCTTTGTTGGAAGTGATTTTCCACCCTCCTCACCGGTACGCTCGGTAGTGTTAGAGCGTGCCACTTTGCAAGGGAGTATGAGGCTTTCCGCTACCCGAGGCTCCCAGCTGTTGTCCCTCTGTGCACAGTCAATTTGCTCAATTCCTTTTCCCACTTCTGGCAGTCCACGGTATAATATGCCTTTGATCGGTGCTCTCCCATTAGTCATGCTCACCTTATTAGTAGTGCAGCGGAGTGGTGAGGAATCACGTTAACCAGTCGCTGTCACTCCTCCGAGCGATTCCGGGCCGCTGTCCGTCTTCAGGGAACTCTAACTCCGCCATTCGGATGGGCCGAGCGGGTGCAGCCTCTGCTTTCTACAGTTTCCCTGCTAGGGCCAGCCTCTGCGATTCACCAGGAGGTGAGTGTTATATACGTAGGCGCTTACCACAGCACGCCATGTCCACCGCGGTCTCCCAACACGTCATATCAGCCTCAAAGTAAGATACTGCTGGAGGCCCGACGCGGCGTAGACAGCTAATCAAGCCATCGGCTTCCGAGACCCCGTCAGGCAGCTGCTCGGTCTCCTCTGTTGATCGCGCTGTGACCTTTTAAGGCAATCCAAATTCCCTGCCGCTCCAGACTACAGTTCAAAGGGTATGGTTCTGGGTCAGTGCGGATAATTGTGACGGATTATAGATAGGCTAGGGCTGATGAATCACGGAGTCTCAGCAAACTGCGGCCATCTCGCTTGGTGTTCAAGCCATGCCCCAAAAATTGTTATTGTTATTGTTAGCACCCACATTGTTCATTTCTCATATGAGATGACTGATCTACATCCATTCAGGAAGCCACCAGGCCAAACAAACTAACAAAAAAAGGTAACTGCCTTGAAACAACTTTGCAATGATTGGTGTTCTAGCTTGCAAAGGATACAATTATTTCTTTAAGCTTTAGAACATATATAATGTGTGGCTGATGGTCAGATCCATTTTCACAAGACTTGACATCAATGAATTTCCCATCATTCATCTGCGCAGGTAGTGACAACAGTGATTTCCTGCCAAAACTGTCTGTAAAAGAAGCAAAGCAAGAGGACTCATTTCCATCATCCATCTGCAAAGGAAAATATCACTGGATTCCCCAACATCCATCCTCACAGGAAGTGACATCAATTGATTTATCATCATCCATTTGCGCAGGAAGTGACATCACTCCCCCACCCCAAAGGACCTACTTAATGGCAGCTACTGCATGAGATGTGTCAAAGGCAAGCCCATTTTTACCTATCCGCGCATGGACTGTGCCCAGCACCGCGAACCTTGCCTTCCTGCTGCTACCCTGCTGTGACCCTTCACGCCCTCAGCCCTGGCATCTCCTCCACAAGCTTCTGCCTCACTGCAACACACAACACAGAGGGAGCGTTTTCCTGCTCTTCCTGCAAGTATTTATGCACCTACCTACACCAAACACTTACCGCACATGCACCGCAGCACCCAACACCCTACTCTCTCATACTCACATAGTCCTGCAACCACCCACACAACACTCCACACTCACATATATGCTCCTCAACAGCTGCTCACTCGCCAAACATGTAACAGTGATCTGGGACCTGCTGCACAACAACGCCTTGGTCTTACTTTTCCTCATAGAAACCTGGCTGAAACCCTGCATCGGTACCTGACTGCAACAGCCATCCCCCGGCAGCAAGATCACCAGGCAAGATAGACTTCACAAGTCAGGAGGCGTAATAAACATCATCCAGAAGAACAAGATCAGCTGCACCCCCTCCACAGGGAAGAAGTCCTCCAACATGGAATACCTGTCGCTGAAGCTCTGTATCACAGCCAACTTCACCCTAAGCGGCACTCTCATCAACAGACCAACGGGACCGCTCACCAACTTCACTGACACCATCACATACTTCGCCACACCCCTCGTCCTTGATGCTAGCAATTATATCTTACTTGGAGACCTGAACTTCCACCTCTAAGGCCATGCTGACCCCCAACTCCAAAGCACTCATTAAAGACCTTAGATGTCTGGGCCTCAACCAATGAGTAAAGGACCTACCCACATCGCCGGACACATCCTGGACTCTATTTGCACCACCTTAGTTAACATCTGAGTCGACAAGCCCACAACGGTCTCCTGGACTGACCATACCCTCATCAAGTTCAGCATCCCCGTCCTGTTCCAATGCACAGACACCACCACTGGATTATCCCATCGAAATTGGAACAGCATCACAGACAAGGACTGGAACACTGCTCTCAACACCCACTGACCTGAAGATAGCAGCAGCCTCACGTGAGCTCATCTGCAGAGTTCAGAAAGAATCCTCCCTGAGCCTGACCCTCTCCAACTCATATCTAATGGGGGTGACCGAGTGTCATCCCTTCAACTATGTCATTCTCATTTCCTTTAATGTGAAGTGTTGCTATAACCTCTAACCTAAAAAGCACAACAATTGAATCCTAATATCCCCTCCCTGCTTCCCCGCACTCTGGGCTTAGAACGCCCCATTACCCCAACTGTGCAGAGTGCCTATCGCCCTAACACTAAACTAACTGGAAATTGGAGGGGGTGGAACATCTTCCCCAGTACCAATTGCCAGTGCATATGAATACCTCACCGAATCATACATCGTAATCGAACAATATATATATTTTTTAAATATCTTTTTTATTAAACAACAAAAAGACGACATTTCCATTCGCAATTTGGTGGGATAAATCACATTACATGGTTATAGTCACACTTGTCACCGATATACAATATATTATGCAATATAGTAATGTAGCGATCTCTATGGCGTTACAGGATCTTCCAAAGAGAGAACAGCTGGGGGTTCACATATATTACCACAATAGCTATTCCTTTTGCTCCATATGTCAATCCATTTTTGGGGGCACCCTCTAGAAACATACACAGTTTTTTCCCGTAGCATACACCAGTCCATGTCTGCTTTCCACTCCTCAACTTTGGGCGGTGCCCCGGCCCCCCACAATCTTGCCAGATTCCTTTTGGCTACCATCAGCCCCAGCGTAACCCAAATTCGGTCTTTCCTACCTAAATCTGTGGGCTCCCAGACATTCAAGAGACACCTTTTAGCCTCAATTCCTACCACAATTCTGAGGACCTCAACGAAACAGTCATGTACCCCCTTCCAATATTTCTGTGTATACTCACATTCCCACAGGATATGCATAAACGTGCCCTCCTGTCCACATTGCCTTCTGCACATGCCCTCGTCCGCCCTTCCCATACTGATGAGCCGAGTCCTCGTGACATAAATTCTATGAAGCATCTTCAATTGGACCAGACGCAGCCTGGAGGAGATTGCTAATTCCTGCGGGGAGGCCACTGCCTCTTGCCACTCCTCTTAATCGAACAATATTAATGAAGTCACTTAGCGTTCCTTGGCCTTCTCAACCCAGCGGCAGTATATCAGCCAGGCGTCTTCTAGTCATTCGCGCTAATCCCCAGATCCTTCATCACTGGCCAGCCTCGCTGAATTTTCACTTGGAGACGCGTGCTTTATTGAAGGATATTCTCTCCCTCATCGGGCGTTGTGCTCTTTTGCCGGTCTCCATCCGTCCAACCAGTCCAGTGCAGATTCCGGTGTTTCGAAGAACCAAGTCTTTTCTCCCGCCTCTACACAGAGTTTTGCGGGAAACAACATAGAGTAACGAAGGCCTTTGTCCCTGAGTTGCTTCTTGACGTTCAAAAAGGATCTTCTCTGTCTTTGCACACTTATCGTGAAATCCGGAAAGAAGGATAATTCACTGTTTTCATATTTGATGGGAGGGGCCGAGCGGACAGTCTGTAGTATTCTATCCCGATCTCTAAAATTTAAGAGTCTTGTCATCATTGGTCGCGGGGGTGATCCTGGTTTTGGTCTACCATCTGGGACTCTGTGCCCCCTTTCTACCGTGAAGAATTTAGACAAGTTCTTTGGCCGCAGGTGGTTGATGATAAGGTCTTCCACAAAGAGGTCCGCCGCCGGGCTTTCTGCTTTTTCCGGAACACCAATTATTCTGATGTTTTACGTCGTGCGCGACCTTCATAGTCATCAAGTTTGCTCTCCGTCATTTTGCTTGCAGCTTGGAGCTCTCCGATTTCCTGCTGCATTTGTTTGACTTCCCCACTGAGTTCTGTGGCGGTCCCTTCCAAGGTTTTGACTTTCGCCCTCATTTTCTGGAGGTCTGTTCGAATCAGTGTCACTTTGATGTTGATAGAGTCCATTCTGTGCTCCAGCGATGTATGCACGCCTGCTATGGCCTCCATTACGTCTTTCAATGTTGGATCTCCATTATCTGATCCTATCTCGGGAGGTGCTTTTCCCTTGTGTGGCATCTCTGTGTCAGCCGGTTTCTGTGTCGCGAATTTATCTAATTTGGTTTGGAGCATAACTTTTGAACCTTTAGCGCCAGACATCGTAGTCAGTATCCCAGTTTCCAGCCAGGGCCCTCATGGGTACAGCCCGCCGCCTGCTTCTGGGGAATGCTCCCCACCCGGCCTGTCGGGGGTCCCCCCCGGTGGGCTCTTCTACTACGCCTTTAAAGTGCACCTACGTCTGCCTTTGGTTGGGGCACCGTCTCGTGGTTACCTTTTGTTTTCGTAGGTCAGTTCCCTTGCCTTGATGCTAGGTTTACAGGAGTAAGTTTTATCACCTCGTTCAGCCCCCAAATGTTTTTCACCCTCTGCGCTTTTATTGATACTCAGCCTCGGGCGTTGTACCTAGGGCTCTTTGTTGGAAGTGATTTTCCACCCTCCTCACCGGTACGCTCGGTAGTGTTAGAGCGTGCCGCCTCCTCACCGGTACGCTCGGTAGTGTTAGAGCGTGCCACTTTGCAAGGGAGTATGAGGCTTTCCGCTACCCGAGGCTCCCAGCTGTTGTCCCTCTGTGCACAGTCAATTTGCTCAATTCCTTTTCCCACTTCTGGCAGTCCACGGTATAATATGCCTTTGATCGGTGCTCTCCCACCATTAGTCATGCTCACCTTATTAGTAGTGCAGCGGAGTGGTGAGGAATCACGTTAACCAGTCGCTGTCACTCCTCCGAGCGATTCCGGGCCGCTGTCCGTCTTCAGGGAACTCTAACTCCGCCATTCGGATGGGCCGAGCGGGTGCAGCCTCTGCTTTCTACAGTTTCCCTGCTAGGGCCAGCCTCTGCGATTCACCAGGAGGTGAGTGTTATATACGTAGGCGCTTACCACAGCACGCCATGTCCACCGCGGCCTCCCAACACGTCATATCATCCTCAAAGTAAGATACTGCTGGAGGCCCGACGTGGCGTAGACAGCTAATCAAGCCAGCGGCTTCCGAGACCCCGTCAGGCCGCTGCTCGGTCTCCTCTGTTGATCGCGCTGTGACCTTTTAAGGCAATCCAAATTCCCTGCCGCTCCAGACTACAGTTCAAAGGGTATGGTTCTGGGTCAGTGCGGATAATTGTGACGGATTATAGATAGGCTAGGGCTGGTGAATCACGGAGTCTCAGCAAACTGCAGCCATCTCGCTTGGTGTTCAAGCCATGCCCCAAAAATTGTTATTGTTATTGTTAGCACCCACATTGTTCATTTCTCATATGAGATGACTGATCTACATCCATTCAGGAAGCCACCAGGCCAAACGAACTAACAAAAAAAGGTAGCTGCCTTGAAACAACTTTGCAATGATTGTTGTTCTAGCTTGCAAAGGATACAATTATTTCTTTAAGCTTTAGAACATATATAATGTGTGGCTGATGGTCAGATCCATTTTCACAAGACTTGACATCAATGAATTTCCCATCATTCATCTGCGGAGGTAGTGACAACAGTGATTTCCTGCCAAAACTGTCTGTAAAAGAAGCAAAGCAAGAGGACTCATTTCCATCATCCATCTGCAAAGGAAAATATCACTGGATTCCCCAACATCCATCCTCACAGGAAGTGACATCAATTGATTTACCATCATCCATTTGCGCAGGAAGTGACATCACTCCCCCCACCCCAAAGGACCTACTTAATGGCAGCTACTGCATGAATGTGTCAAAGGCAAGCCCATTTGTACCTATCCGCGCATGGACTGTGCCCAGCACCGCAAACCTTGCCTTCCTGCTGCTACCCTGCTGTGACCCTTCACGCCCTCAGCCCTGGCATCTCCTCCACAAGCTTCTGCCTCACTGCAACACACAACACAGAGGGAGCGTTTTCCTGCTCTTCCTGCAAGTATTTATGCACCTACCTACACCAAACACTTACCGCACACGCACCGCAGCACCCAACACCCTACTCTCTCATACTCACATAGTCCTGCAACCACCCACACAACACTCCACACTCACATATATGCTCCTCAACAGCTGCTCACTCGCCAAACATGTAACAGTGATCTGGGACCTGCTGCACAACAACGCCTTGGTCTTACTTTTCCTCATAGAAACCTGGCTGAAACCCTGCATCGGTACCTGACTGCAACAGCCATCCCCCCGGCAGCAAGATCACCAGGCAAGATAGACTTCACAAGTCAGGAGGCGTAATAAACATCATCCAGAAGAACAAGATCAGCTGCACCCCCTCCACAGGGAAGAAGTCCTCCAACATGGAATACCTGTCGCTGAAGCTCTGTATCACAGCCAACTTCACCCTAAGCGGCACTCTCATCAACAGACCAACGGGACCGCTCACCAACTTCACTGACACCATCACATACTTCGCCACACCCCTCGTCCTTGATGCTAGCAATTATATCTTACTTGGAGACCTGAACTTCCACCTCTAAGGCCATGCTGACCCCCAACTCCAAAGCACTCATTAAAGATCTTAGATGTCTGGGCCTCAACCAATGAGTAAAGGACCTACCCACATCGCCGGACACATCCTGGACTCTATTTGCACCACCTTAGTTAACATCTGAGTCGACAAGCCCACAACGGTCTCCTGGACTGACCATACCCTCATCAAGTTCAGCATCCCCGTCCTGTTCCAATGCACAGACACCACCACTGGATTATCCCATCGAAATTGGAACAGCATCACAGACAAGGACTGGAACACTGCTCTCAACACCCACTGACCTGAAGATAGCAGCAGCCTCACGTGAGCTCATCTGCAGAGTTCAGAAAGAATCCTCCCTGAGCCTGACCCTCTTCAATGCAAACATGATTCCTCTAGGCATCATCATCCACTCTCACAACATCAACATACTCTCCTACGCCGACAACCCACAACCCATTCTCTCCCTCATGGACAAGTAGCCCAGTACCCGGGTCAAGTTCAATGGCTACATGACTGCAATCGCCCACAGGATGAAAACCAACTGCCTGAAGCTGAACACCGACAAGACCGAAATCATGATCTTTAGGAAATCCACTTGACCATCCTTGTGTCTAACAGAGCTATAACCAAACACGCCAAGAACCTCAGGATCGTTCTCAACAGCAAACTTGACATGACCGCCCAAGTCAACTCCTTCACCGCCTCATGCTTCTAAACCCTGAAGATGCTGAAGAAGACCGTCACAACTGGATTACCATCATACATCCCCTTGTCACAAGCAAGCTGGGCTACAGAAACATACTGTATGCCGGGATCAACCAAAAAGCTCATCAGAAGGCTGTAGACCATTCAGAACCTGGCAATCAGAATCACTCACAACCCCGACACCACACTCACATCACACAACACCTGAAGGAGCTCACAGGCTCCCCGTACACAAACGGGCAAAATTCAAACTCCTCACTCACACTTTCAAGGCACTACACAACAATGGCCAACCATACCTCATCAATCGCACCTGCTTTCAAAACCTTCCAAAAAATTCTGCTCATCTGGACTCCTACGTGCACAAATTCGGGAAACCAGATCCAGCGGTATGATCCTTCTCCTATATTGTTCCTAAAGTGTGGGACAATCTGCTGGTACACAAAATAACCTCCTCTTCACTTCTTGAATCCCACAAGAAGCTGAAGACCTGGCTTTTTGAGTAGCCTCAGTAAGCCCTAAGTTTGGTTAGTTTCACACCAGCCCAGCGCCAGGATACCTTCTTTAGTGATAGTGCGCTGTACAAATCTGCTTAACATAACACAACAAACATAGCTTAACAATGTCCTGCGAAGACGTCACTTCAACAGAAACAGAAATTGTGCTCTTAACAGCATATGTAAAAATAACAACAGTCATACTTTCAGTTCTGTTCTGATGCCCCCAGCACATAAGGCATTGAATCCACTAAAATATAAATGTTTTTAAGTCCTGCAGGGCAATGTACAACACAAATTGCACCATTAGTTAGGAATTTCTCTGAAATTCCTTGGAGAAGAATGACCACGTTCTCTAGAATGGTTTTTCCTACATGTGTATACTAATTATAAGAATTAGCCTGGCCTAATGGGGCATAAGAGAGACATGAGACAGACAACATGGTCACCAGTTTGTCATTGTAATGCTGGAACAAGTACTACACAAAGCTGAATTTTCATTGTGAAATGCTTTTGCATTGGTAACCTATTATACCCAATATCAGAGTAATGCTGCTTTTGACAGACTCAAGCTTTGTTTGACATCAGAATGCAGTATTATTGTCATTTTGCTGCCAGACTACATTAATATGACGAGGCAGGACACAGGGATGCTGTACATACACTTAGGGGTTCCAGCGTACTTCCTATGCATAGACACTATCCCGAAGGAAAAAACACACGCGGGTTACGATAAAGCAAATTCTACACTGGTCATGCAATGCATTACAAGAAAATGATCCCAGAAGCATTTGCTTTAGGTGGCACTGCTATATCTCTGGTGAGAAATACATTATATGTTCAATCTTCAAATTGCTATGCTATTTCTGAGTCTAACCTTAGGTCAGGCCCCAGGCACCTGAGGTATGCCTTAGGGGACATTGCTACATCATCAATCAACAACAGCCACAACATATCATTTTGGCTTCATTTCTTTAAAAATTGCCAACAGCCCTGTGCTTAGTGCCTGAGGGCACCCACTAAGATGCGAGTTGAGCTGTTACTTATTAGGTACAACGAATGCCCTAAGGTATCTGTGTGCTTAACTGATTCACAACATCACAAAAGAAATTACGATAATAAAATAGAAGAATTTTAAGAGCCTCCCTAAACATAGAATAGCCCTCTATTTTGTACACGCTATGGAGCGGTGCATTCTAAATAGAGGAAGCAAATAAAAGACAAGAACATAACGGAGCCATAACATGGTGGATATGGACAGAGAAATGTAGAATGACCCCTACACGCAGGAAGAAATTTCACTGCATGTCAGACCATTTGTGTTTTATATTGAGAAAACAAATTCAATTCTGAGAGTTTTCTCAGTACAAAGAAGTTTGCTAAGTAGGTCCTTTAAAAATGGTAGCCGCTCAGCAAGCCTGTATTGCTCTGAAGCCATGACAGCTGCCCAGCTGTTTGACTGAATATTACAAATACTAAACATTTTTAACACGCTTGTTTCATCTTAAACACTGAGGGGCAAATTACCAAGAAATGGCGATAACTATCGCTAACCTAGGATAGCGCTAGTTTTCCTATCGCCGTCGATCCCTGCAAGTTATCGCCCTGTTAGCGACGTATTAGCAACGTTTTGCTAACAGGCGATAGCTTCAGGGATCAGCAGCGAAAACCGCCGCTAACATTAGCGCGATGGCGTTAATGAAACCGGCGATAGCGGGTGGAATCCAGCGATAAGCCCTTAGCGATAGAAAAAGGCACGCTAACCCACAAGTTTGGACTTAGCCCATCTGTCCACCCCCAATATTAAAGATGCATAAAAAAAAAGGAAAAATGCAGATTTGAGCAGCCAGGGCATAGTGCAGCACACATCAACAACCCCCTCAAGCCACCCAACATCCTGGTTGACTCGGATGAGATCCTGGTTCCCACGCAGAACCTGCATCTGGTTCCTGGATCCCTCGCTGGACCTGCGTCTGGTTCCTGGATCCCTCGCTGAAGCTGCGTCTGGTACCTGGATCCCTCGCTGGACCTGCGTCTGGTTCCTGGATCCCTCGCTGGACCTGCGTCTGGTTCCTGGATCCCTCACTGGACCTGCATCTGGTTCCTGGATCCCTCGCTGGACCTGCGTCTGGTTACTGGATCCCTCGCTGGACCTGCGTCTGGTTCCTGGATACCTCGCTGGACCTGCGTCTGGTTCCTGGATCCCTCGCTGGACCTGCGTCTGGTTCCTGGATCCCACGCTGGACCTGCGTCTGGTTCCTGGATCCCTCGCTGGACCTGTGTCTGGTTCCTGGATCCCTCGCTGGACCTGCGTCTGGTTCCTGGATCCCTCGCTGGAGCTGCATCTGGTTCCCTCGCTGGAGCTGCATCTGGTTCCTGGATCCCTCGCTGGAGCTGTATCTGGTTTCTGGATCCCTTGCTGGAGTTGCGTCTGGTTCCTGGATCCCTCGCTGGAGCTGTATCTGGTTTCTGGATCCCTTGCTGGAGTTGCGTCTGGTTCCTGGATCCCTCGCTGGACCTGCTTCTGTGGCCTGGAGAGGGATGTGGAGTAGCTGTGGAGTCGATGAGCCGTGGCGGGAGACATTGATGTGCGACGATCGACCGTACCTGGTGGTGAAGTCTGGCAGGTCGCATTGAGACACGTTGCTGACCTGTGCGAGAAGCCCGCCTTGCGCACCTTGGTGCAGTCAATGGTAGAGGTGATCCTGCGCAACAACGTAGTGAGGTCCGCTTCGCATACTATGATCCACCACTACACCGGGGTGCACGGAGGGGATTACCAATGGTGGGTGCCGTCTCCCTGCATCACAGGACGGATGAAGTTGGACTGGCCGGACGCTCTGGAGGTTGAGGCCCCTGTGCTACGCCGAACTTGCGTGGACTGAGCGCTGCAACTACACGCCTAAGGGAGCCCTGCTGCATCAACTGCATTGGGTGGTCCACCAGCGGACTACGCAGTGACTGCTGTACCCAGCCCAGTGAAACCACACCTGGCTCAGGCTCCTGCTGGCTGAGTCACAGATTTGGGGGAAGTGCAGTGTATTGCGCCACGGGGTCAATGTCCAGGTAAGGAGAAGGTGGGACGCGTAGCTCATGCCTATCACACGTAGATGATGCACCCCCAGTGGCGGCTCTACCACTATGTTGGAAGAGCGTTGCCCCACCACCTCAAGCAGTGCAGAAGAGGAACAATCATCACATGATGATAACTCAATCAATCAATCACTCAGGGGAATTGTAAGCGCACCACTCACCCGTGAGAGTCGCAAGGCACTGAGGGGAGGGGGCCGCATATCTGTTAGCCGAAGAGCCAGGTCTTGAGGGTCTCCCTGAAGGTGTTCAGGGAGGGGGCACCTCTGATGTCTGCCCGTAGCCCGTTCCAGGTATTGGATGCAATGTTGGAGAAGGATCTTCCGCCTGCTCTGGCTCTGTGGATGCGCTGGGTTTCGGACAGTGCGAGGTTGGAAGATCGGATGTCTCATTTGTGTACGTGGCAGTTGATCCTCTCGTAGAGGTATTTGGTTACGCTGTTGTGTAGGCATTTGTAGGCGTGAGTGATGATTCTGAAGGTGACTCTTTTCACCACGGGGAGACAGTGGAGTCTACGTAGGTGTTGGCAGATGTGTTAGTGCCGAGGGATGCCGAGGACGAGTCTGGCAGCGGTGTACTGTAATGTCGGTAGTTTGCGGAGTAGGGACTTGTAAATGGCGGCATAGAGCGCATTTCCATAGTCCAGTCTGCTGGAGTGAGTGCATGGGTGACTGTCTTCCTTGACTCTGGGGGTATCCATTTGAAGGTCTTGCGGAGGATGCAGAAGGTGTTGAAGCAGCTGGAGGTGACGGCGTAGACCTGTCTGTTCATGGTGAGGGATGGGCCGAGTACGATGCCGAGGTTTCTGGCGTGGTCCAAGGGGGTAGGTGGGCTTCCGAGGGCGAAGGCCAACAAGTGTTGTCCCATGCTGAAGGTGTGGTTCCAAGGACAAGGACTACTGTCTTCTCAGCGTTGAGCTTCAGGCAGCTGTTGGTCATCCAGACTGCAACGTCCTGCATCCCTTTCTGGAAGTTGAGTCTGGCGGTGGTGGGGTCTTTGGTGAGGGAGAGGGTGATCTGGGTGTCATCAGCGTAGGATACGATGTTGAGGCCGTGCTGTTGGACGGTGCCATGTAGATGTTGAAGACGGTCGGGCTCAGAGATGAACCCTCTGGGACTCCGCAGGTGATTTACGTGGGATCGGAGATGAAGGTTGGCAGTCTGATCCTTTGGCTTCTTCCGGGGAGGAATGATCGGATCCAGTGGAGGCCTGTTCCTTGTATGCCGGCGTCGTGTAGTCTGGCGACTGGTGTGTGGTGGGAGACGGTGTCGAAGGCCGCTGAAAGGACGAGTATGATGAGGGCTGCGGAGTAGCCTTGGTCCAGCAGTGTGCGGATGTCGTCTGTGGCGGCGAGTAGGATGGCCTCGTTGCTGTGGTTGGTTCGCAATCTGGATTGGGACGGGTCGAGGATGGCGTTGTCATCAATGAATCGTGTCAGTTCCCTGTTGACTGTTTACTCTGCAACTTTGGCCGCGAAGGGGAGGAGCGAGATGGGCCAGTAGTTCTTGAGCTCGGTGGGGTCAGCTGTTGTCTTTTTGAGAAGGGGCCAGACTCCTGCACGCTTACAGTCGTCTGGGTATGTGCCTGTTTTGAAGGTGGTGTTGATGGTGCGTTGCAGTTCGTGTGTGATGGCTGCCGTGGCTCTGTGGTAGATGTGGGAGGGCATGGGTTGGTGGGGGCCCACGAGTGGATGCCTTTCATGGTTGAGGCTGTGTCTTCGGCTGTGAATGGCGTCTAGGTGGAGATGGTGGGCTGGCTGGTGTGTCCTGGGCCCGGGGTGTCTGTAGACGAGGGTTCCTCAGAGTGCAGAGTTGTGGCTGGTCTGGATCTGAAAGTGCAGGTGTTCGGCGGAGGGGAAGGTTTCGCTGGAGGTGGTGAGGCGGAGGGTGCTCTTGTGGGCAATGGCGAGGACCCTCCCGGGTGGTTGGTGCAGTCCTTCCTCTGGATCTTGTATCCGTCCGGGATGGCGGTGTTGATGTCGGGGCGGAGGAGGTGTTGGTCCAGGTCTCAGTAAAGAAGGCGATGTTGGGCGAGAGAGAGTCGAGAAGGTTCCAGATTCCCACGGCGTGTTTGTGCACGGAGTGCCCGTTGAGGAGGATGCATCCTAGGGTGTCGCCGGTGCAGGCGTCAGCTGTGTTGGAGTCCGGGGTGGTGGTTAAGCTCTGGTGGCAGTGGAGGCAGGAGAACTGGCCTTGCGTCGTGTTTGCTGAGGCCTGTTGTCAGTGTCTGACTTTCCCGGGGTTGAGTGCGGGGAGGGTGGCTGTGCTGTAGCACTGGGTGGCCCATGATCCAGGCTTCCTGACGCTGGTCGCGGTTGGGTTGCAGACGTGCTTGTCTTAGGCGCGCCTTCTGCGCGCCTGCGGCGCGTGTCCGCTGCGCAATCGGGCAGCATCCGCCATCAGATAGGGGAGGGCGGAGGAACGATCAGCTGGCAGGCAGGAATGTGTGAGGACAGGGGTGCGGGGTAGCAGCGGCGGGAAGCGGGTAGTGTGGGCTCAGAGAAGCCAATAAAACAGTTAAAAAAGGGAAAAACAAGGGATAAATAACTCATGTAATCATGCTATGTATCCTCAGGGGGTGGGCGGGCGGGTAGGACTGCTCCAAACATGGAGCAGGGAATGTGCGGATTGGCATGCACACTCAAGTGCGCATTGACTGTTTGGTCGGCCCCCTCAGGCCGCCCAATGCAGACATGCGCACTTCTCTGTTCGCAATGCAGGCTGCATTACAGCCTGCATGGAGAACATGCCCACCCCTCCAGCTCCTGCCTGCATGACTTGTCTCGTTGCCATTTAACAATCCCACCGCCGCAACACAGCGTTGTGATTGACTCAGGGGAGGGAGCCTGGCTGCCTACATCCTTTTCCTGGAAGCAGACGCAGGAGAGCAGGAGCTATGAAGACACAGGACATGGCTTAGAGGTAAGACTTCCCTCAAAAAATGTTTTAACAACACACGCTCACACACACATCCCCGCGTCCACGCACCATCCAGTGTTCTTTATGGGGTTTCCCACCTCAAAGCTGTCCGGACAACCCCCCGCACTTCTCAATGGTGGCTGCTGTGCACCCATGCACAGCGGGCGTACCACTCGTGTGCCAAAGGAACATACGTAGTTGCAATGCATGCCATAACATCGCATTCCATTCCGATACATACTAATACTAGGCACATTGCAACAGTTGAGTAGGTGTTGCATAGCGGAGACATGAAGATCACTGTTCCCACTACAGTGAGTGCGACCCAAAAATAACCTTTGCACAACAAACCCAACCATGAACCCTGGAATTCCTTTCTGAACCCCTAAAAGACACCCAAAAGATCACATTTGAGACAAATGCACCTCCCAAATTTCTCTTCATTTTGGCACAAAACACACCCAAGAGTTTGAAATTTGACCCCCAAAAAACACCCAAAAATTCCCAAATTTACCGCAAAAAACACCCAATTTTTCATATTTTACCCCAAAAAACACCCCATTTTTCGTATTTTACCCCAAGACATAGTTCCATTTTCATTATTTACATCCAAAACCCAGGCACACCTGAAAAAGTTTGGATTACCCCATTACTGACCTCACAATGCATTGTAATCAAATGCGATGTTAAGGGACCCGCGTTGTCGGAGTTGCATTGTTAACGATGTACTGCCTGAGTTGTAAGGGTCGTCTCCCGTAATGAAGGCAACACATAAGCTACGCCGTTTGCGTCCGTCTGCCCCTGGACCGTGCTCAGCACCAAGGTGCATTCCTCTTGGACACTCCACCGCTACGACGCCAGCACCCTCCTCGCCATCAACCCTGGACACCACTTCGCCTGCCAGGACAAACCTCTGCTCCATAACGGACATCGCCTTCACCATCACTGACGGATGCAGTATCACCCGCAAGGAGCACCCTGACCATCAAGGAGGAGGCTTTACCGTCACCTACAGAGGCACACTCCGACTGACCACGCACTCTAATGTGCCAAGGGTGACCATGGACCACGTCAACTCCCAGATCCGGACCAAGCCCAAGAACATCCTCTGTGGCACCCTCATGTGCAGGCCCCCCGGGCCATGGCCCCCCATTCTACAATCCCATTGTAGACATCATTGCACCCCAGGGTCTCCCATCCCCCAACGACATCCAACTCGGTGAACTCAAGTTCCACCTGGGCAACCCCAGTGAACAGAGCACCACCCCCTCCTGTCACCGACATCAGACGCAAGCAGCAAGTCACCTCAACAGGCCACATAGCAAGACACACAGTCGAGCACGTCACCTCTGCCAGCGGGTACTTGACTACAGCCACAACACCGGACTCTCCTGGCACTACCATCATTGGATTAATGACGTCTTCACCTTGCCCACCGGATGCCAGCGCCGTCATCGCACCCCGTCGCAGCTGGATCAAGGCCACCGCAGAACGTCTGGTCAACTGCCTCCGCACCAACACTCCACCAATGCTTCCAAACGATGACACCGGAGCGCGCAACCACCACCGATGGATCTCCAACATCGCCGACATTCGGGCACCCCTCATGAACGGCACTGCGTCAGTACCTTCCGCCTGCCTGATGGCAGGCGTGAGGGTGAGGCAGTGCCATAGGGATAGGCTGGCCCCATTCATTGCTGGAGTTGCGTCATGGTTGTGACACAACTGCAGCAATGCGTGACTTTAGCGCAGACAGATACATCAGGATTCCTTGCGTTTCTGTCATTACTTGCGTCATGGAGCGCTGTCCAGTGAGTGCAGCGCATCCATGCTGTTGCAAGGAGGGCGTAATATGAAGTGTTGCAACGCTGTCTTGTCGCAGCGCAGCTACACTTTTCATGACTGGGGCCCAGGAATGCGCACTATCTTATTGATGGTGCGCATTCTTGCACTGTATTTTTGTCGCAGGGCAGCGCTGCAACATTGCTTGCAGCGCTGTCCAGCAGCAGAAACATGCATAGATGTGGGCCCAAGACTCATCCCCATTTTTAAGACCAGCTATTTTCTGGTCTTAAGTTCCTGCAGCTAACGGGCCTTAGCGCGACTTTTTTTATCGCTTCGCGGGTCGTGGCCATCCTTGCTAATAGGGCGAAGTGCGGTTAGCGGGAGATTTAGTGAAATTTAGAGACGGAACGCCGACCTTGCATGTCATTAGCGATAAATATCGCTGGCATGCAAGGCGATAGAAAAACCGGCTGCTATCGCCGGAAAGCTGTCGCTAACGCCTGTTAGCGACAGCTTGATATTAGGGCGATAGGAATAAACCGTGATATCGGCAGGAAAGTGCCGCTAACGCGGCGATAATAGGCTTGATAATATGTCCCTAAATCTCTTTGCACAGTTTGCAGCAGCCTGTGTGTAAGACAATTTTGAAATAATTACTTGCATAGTCACAGGCTTTTCAGTTGCAGGCTGCAACCTTGTAGTACTGTAAATACACCTAACTGTTCCCCAGTGCACCAAACAGGATAGTTCGGGAGTGATCGCTTTAACCAATTAAGCTTTCATACTAGACTACATTTCTTACTGATTTCTTTAAGTTGAATTTATTTTTCTTTTAAGGTGTGTAATATGTATTTATCTGAAGGTGAAAGGCCTACTAAATAGTTGCCAAATATTTTGTTATTTCTAGCACGTTTGGGCCTGATCCTACCACCTTCACTCGCAGGATGACACTTCCGATATTGGTTTTTGCACTATAACCTCTGGATGGCCTGAAAAATACTTTGTAAGAGGATATCATTGAGGTCCCTTCTCCAGGGCAGCCCAGCCCACATCAGCTAAAGAATTACATATGGAAGCTGCAGCAGCCCAAGCTAAGAAACATGGGTTGGGGGTGGGAGGAGTTGTGAGCCTGCAACTGTATTTAGACGCTCTGAGCATTTGTTCAACCCTTCGCTTTAATTTCTAGGCCATCCACGTTTCCAGGAGTGTCACACAGGGTTCTGCGGTGCAGAAGGCCCCCAACCCTTCAAGGGGCTCCCACCCAGCCCCAAGCCAATGAATGTTTGTGAGATATGGGATACTTGGGCCCACCAACACATTCTGCAGGGGGACCCACCATTTTGTGTAACACCGCTGCAGGTTTCAGTCTTTACCTATTCGGCAGGTTAGAAATTAGATGTTTGCAGCAGCGCTTCAGATTCCAGAATCATCTGACACTGGGTGTTGGAAGTGTTTTTCATTATCTAGCCAAGAAAATTGAATTGACTGTTCAGAAATTATTGAAATTTTATGATGTCAATGTCTTAACAAATTATCATCAGTTTTGTGAACAAATGATGAAGCAGGTTTTGCTTGATGTAGTAAATCTATTTTGAAGATGGGTACTCCTAAGGTCAATACCAGTTTTATTAATTGAGAAAGTACAAAAGGGCTGGCAGTAGAAAGTGGATGGAGTCAAAAAGAGCAACTTCTGAACTTAAAACTCTGCCTCAAAAATATTGACAAGACAAATGTGATGGTAACTCTGGGCCCGCTTTTATCTTGGCGGTAAGCATACTCTGTCGCAACTGCGACAGAGTATGCTTATTGCCAAAATAATGCTCCACCCACCCAATTTAGATGTGGGTGGGACCATACGTTTGGCCAAGGCGGTGACTACTCCTTCATCGCCATAGCCAAACCTCTCCGACACCCCGACGGATTAAGGGTCCCAATTAGGATGGGCAGACAGTTAGACATTTTTTTACTGTCCATTACCACAGGGCAAACCCTGGCGGTAAGTTACAGTAAAAAAGGAATAATGCCCCCCTCGCCATGAAAGATGACTGTCATGGTGAGGGGGACATTTTATTTTCAAAAAGAAAATCCTGAAATTGGATTTTCTTTTTTTTAAATAAAAAATTAGAAAACTGTTTGGTGCGGGGCTCTGTCATGTAGCTGGAACCCTGGACCAAACAGCAAAGAGCATTGTCAGGTACTGCTGTGATGGCGGCTCCTGCCAATGCTTCATAAATTGCCGCCAGTTTGGTGTGCATCTATAAATTCAGCAGGCGATCCCTCCACCAGGGGGACGGAGTAATCTACTGGCAGTCCTCTGAAATAAAAATCGGGGCCTCTGTTCTGGCTTGCTTAATTGGTCACAACAGGTGGCATTTTAAAATATCCTATGGTCTTCAGGCACCTGCTACAGAGATCTTTGTGCACCCAGACAGGTCAAAGGTACAGTGGTGCTTTGATGTGGTTAATGCACGTGTTGGAGAGATTTGTTTGCAGTTCAGTCACAGGTTTCACTCCTCATAAAATAACACAGAGGGTCAATGTCCCTGGTGTAAAGCTTAGCATGCAACATGCAGATCACAGATTTGTTTTTTAATGTAGACAGCTCCATTCAGGGGCGTAACAAACACCCCCGCAGCCCCCAGTCTTCGGTAGGTGAAGGGGGCCCCCTCAGCTGCCTGCTCTGAGCTCCTCCCGCTGACCCAGGACTGAAGAGAAACAAAGTAACAAGTTACATTGTTTCTCTTCAGTCAGAGCCAGGCCCGGAAAAAGGATGGGAGTGGGGGCCCCAGAGAGAGCATTCACCACAGGGCACAGCCTCTGAGAAAGGACGAGGCAGCACAGAGCTGACAGGGGCAGGAGAAGGATTGCAGCTTCAGGAACACAGGAACAGGATCTGCTGGGACACATTGGAAGGTAAACAAGCATTTGCAATATATGGTTTTGCAATACATGCATTTGCATATATGCAAGTCATATATGGTTTGGATTGGAATTCTTAGTTGTGGAATTGTGTTGTGTGGATTGGATCTGTGTAGTGAAATAATGTGGCATGGTGTGCAGTGTAATTATGTGGATAATTGTGTGGTATTGAGTGTACTGGACTTATGTGGAGTGGGATTGTGTGTCATGGAGTGGGATTGTGTGTCTTTGAGAGAGATTATCTGGAATGGTATTTTGTGTTGTGGAGTGGTATGTAGTGGAGTTTACTTATGTGGTGTGCTGTTAAATATTGTAGCATGATGTGGAATTTTGTGGTGTAGATTGGATGTATGTGGTGTGTTGTGTAATTGTGTTGTTGGTTTGAATTATGTAGTTGTTGAATTATGTGGTGTGGGATGGAAATGTGTAGAGTTGAATTTGTGTGACGTGGAAGTGTGCGCTGTTGAGTGAAAATTATGTTGAGTGGTATGAGGCATGGTGTGAAGTGTAGTTATGTGGAATGTTGCTATGTGGCATAGACTGGATTTATGTGGAGTGTGTTTATGCAATATGGAGTAGAGCATAATTATGTGGAGGTAAATTATGTGTTGCTGAGTAGTATTATGTGGAGTGTAATTATGTTGTGTGATAAATTGTGTGGGGATGAATTGTGGAATTGTGTGACGTGTGAAATTATGTGGCATGGTGTGGTGTATAATTGTGCGGAGTGGAATTATGCATCATGTTGCAGGGTTGTATTTTATGGAGGGCAATTATGTGTTTTGGAGTGGAGTGTAAATATGTTGTGTGAAGTATAATTATATAGGTTGAAGTGGAATTATGTGTAGTTGAATTGTGTTGTGTGGAGTGTAATTATGTGGTTTGGAGTGGTATTAAGTTGTGTGGAATGTTATTATGTGATGTGGATTTATGTGGTATGGAGTGAAGTGAAACAATAGCAACAAACCTCTCCCTATACATTTAATTACTACATAGGTGATACATCCTAAATTAGAAACAACAACATTGTCCCACAAACCCACTGTTTTTACATATTTTATTATATCAAAAATCTCTTTTTTAAAATTAGTATATAAATTCTTTTATATAAAAATCTTTACTGTACAAAATTCAAGTAGAACAGCCCCAAAGAAACATTACAAAAGGTATACAAAAACAATATAACACCACAGACCACAAAGACACCAATCATACCATACATAACTCACATGAAAATGACAAAAATTACACACAACAAACTATATTAAATAGACAATTACAATACATGCAATTCAAAAATCATTTCAAAACAGAAAACAGCGCCGACGCGCGTTTCGGAGTGGAACTTTTGCCAACAGTTCCTTCGTCAGGGCGCAGCAGATACAATTCACTTGGTAGTCAGATACCATCCGTAGGTCATGAACATATATTTTTAACACGGTGTGAGGGGCTCTTTATCACAGTACATTCATGGGTATATATATAATTCGATTAATACGGCAATCCAGATGCTCAACCTCCTGAGGGGTCATAATGTCGGATTTACGTCAATCATGACGAAGATACTGTCAGTATGAACACGACAGACCAAAGGTAAAAGACAATGGGATAGCGAGAGAGCAAACAACGTGATGGCTTCTGGCTGCGATTCCGTGGTTATGTATATTTCACGGACGTTACTGGCGCTGCATATAAACCGCTGCGATGTCCACAGGATGGTATAGAATTTTAAAGGCAGATAACGTTAACGACCAACACTATGGATATCCTAGAATAATCATGGCCAGAGCTTATTGATCCTTCTGGACCACAAAACAGGGGGGTCTCTGACTCCAACAGAGGCAGAGACCCCCCTGTTTTGTGGTCCAGAAGGATCAATAAGCTCTGGCCAGGATCAATAAGCTCTGGCCATGATTAATCTAGGCTATCCATAGTGTTGGTCGTTAACGTTATCTGCCTTTAAAATTCTATACCATCCTGTGGACATCTCAGCGGTTTATATCCAGCGCCAATAACGTCCGTGAAATATACATAACCACGGAATCGCAGCCAGAAACCATCACGTTGTTTGCTCTCTTGCTATCCCATTGTCTTTTACCTTTGGTCTGTCGTGTTCATACTGACAGTATCTTCGTCATGATTGACGTAAATCCGACATTATGACCTCAGGAGGTTGAGCATCTGGATTGCCGTATTAATCGAATTATATATATACCCATGAATGTACTGTGATAAAGAGCCCCTCACACCACGTTATAAATATATGTTCATGACCTATGGATGGTATCTGACCACCAAGTGAATTGTATCTGCTGCGCCCTGACGAAGGAACTGTTGGCAAAAGTTCCACTCAAAGCGCGTCGGCGCTGTTTTCTGTTTTGAAATGATTTTTGAATTGCATGTATTGTATTGTCTATTTAATATAGTTTGTTGTGTGCAATTTTGTCTTTTTCATGTGAGTTATGTATGGTATGATTGGTGTCTTTGTGGTCTGTGGTGTTATATTGTTTTTGTATACCTTTTGTAATGTTTCTTTGGGGCTGTTCTACTTGAATTTTGTACAGTAAAGATTTTTATATAAAAGAATTTATATACTACTTTAAAAAAAAAGAGATTTTTGATATAATAAAAATTTAAGAAACAGTGGTTTTGTGGGACAATGTTGTTTCTAATTTAGGATGTATCACCTATGTAGTAATTAATGTATAGGAGAGGTTTGTTGTTATTGTTTCACTTCACTCCATACCACATAATTCCACATCACATAATAACATTCCACACAACTTAATACCACTCCAAACCACATAATTACACTCCACACAACACAATTCAACTACACATAATTCCACTTCAACCTATATAATTATACTTCACACAACATATTTACACTCCACTCCAAAACACATAATTACCCTCCATAAAATACAACCCTGCAACATGATGCATAATTCCACTCGCACAATTATACACCACACCATGCCACATAATTTCACACGTCACACAATTCCACAATTCATCCCCACACAATTCATCACACAACATAATTACACTCCACATAATACTACTCAGCAACACATAATTTACCTCCACATAATTATGCTCTACTCCATATTGCATAAACACACTCCACATAAATCCAGTCTATGCCACGTAGCAACATTCCACATAACTACACTTCACACCATGCCTCATACCACTCAACATAATTTTCACTCAACAGCGCACACTTCCACGTCACACAAATTCAACTCTACACATTTCCATCCACACCACATAATTCAACAACTACATAATTCAAACCAACAACACAATTACACAACACACCACATACATCCAATCTACACCACGAAATTCCACATCATGCTACAATATTTAACAGCACACCACATAAGTAACTCCACTACATACCACTCCACAACACAAAATACCATTCCAGATAATCTCTCTCCAAGACACACAATCCCACTCCATGACACACAATCCCACTCCGCATAAGTCCAGTACACTCAATACCACACAATTATCCACATAATTACACTGCACACCATGCCACATTATTTCACTTCACAGATCCAATCCACACAACACAATTCCACAACTAAGAATTCCAATCCAAACCATATATGACTTGCATATATGCAAATGCATGTATTGCAAAACCATATCTTGCAAATTCTTGTTTACCTTCCAATGTGTCCCAGCAGATCCTGTTCCTGGAGCTGCAATCCTTCTCCTGCCCCTGTCAGCTCTGTGCTGCCTCGTCCTTTCTCAGAGGCTGTGCCCTGTGGTGAATGCTCTCTCTGGGGCCCCCAACCCCATCCTTTTTCCGGGCCTGGCTCTGACTGAAGAGAAACAATGTAACTTGTTACTTTGTTTCTCTTCAGTCCTGGGTCAGCACGAGGAGCTCAGAGCAGGCTGCACACTGCAGCTGCTTTAGAGCAAGCCTCTCTCTCACAGCCCTCTACCGAAGAGCTGAGGGGGCCCCCTTCACCTACCGAAGATTGGGGGCCCCCCGCACCGCGGGGGCTGCAGGGGTGTTTGTTACGCCCCTGGGGTGGTCAGTTGAAGAGATTGTTTAACATGTTTTAAACTACCACAGTGGCATTGGGGAGGGCAGCAGCTGAAAGACTCTGTCTTTACTGGTAGGCAGTGGTTAGATGGGGACCGGCCATCAGTCTTTCTGTCGGTGGTGCACAGGGGAGCAGTGGGCAGCGGTCATGGGTTCGCAGTGACGTCCGAGGGGTAGTTTTAAAGGCAGGCAGAAAAGCATAACTGCGGGTTTCGTAGGGGTGAGAGTAGAGTTAATGGATGCGTTAGTAGCAGGCACGAAGGCAGTGGTCTGTGTTTGGAGGTGGTTAACTGAGCGAGTTTTGCTTGAAGGTGGGTCATCAAGTAGGAGGATGTGTTTGGTGGGCCGGCTGGAGGCAGTGTTATGTAACTTTGCTGGAAGGCGCAGCAGCAGTATTTACTGATGTATGTAAATCGCCCGATGAGAGGGCGGATGTGACCAATGGAGGAACCAGAATCCTTTTTTTATGGCTGAGGTGAGCCCCTGCAGTATGGCGGGTCGCTGGCCTGAGAGCTCTTGACTGACGCGGAGAATGGGGGGCCCCCTCCATGTACTTTGCAGGGGGGCCCCCTCAAGTTTCGTTACACCACTGGTTCCATTTATTACTGGTTTCGCAGTGATCCTTTTGTTACCTGAAGGTCACAAGTTAAAATCCTTGTAATCTAGCTTAGTGAGTCATAACTCTACATCAAAGAGTTGCATGCAAACTGCAGGGCATTTGTTTATAACCATACTATTTTGTCTTCAATCTTCTGTCATTCTAAAGTTGATAAAACAGTTACTTTGGATAGTAATAAACAATTATTAGTACATGTATATAAATGTTTATTAGTATATCTCATAAATATATACATCCGACATTCTTTCAGTGCATTCAGATTTCATGAATACAAATCTTGGAAAAGTAAAAAACCTACTCTGCCACAGGGCTGTCGGAAGACCCAGCAGTAATTAAACACTGACTTTGAAACCGGTCCCTATTGTATATTAATAGCCTTAATGTTACAGTTGAAAGCACAGTTTGATTTCTCAAACTCGGTGTCTCAGCAATAACTATAAAAGCTATTAAATTCATCTATGTCAGTGAGGTTGCTCCTGTTTACATTTCACGTTTTACTTAAGTTACTTTCCTAAGAGAATTAGCTTTTTCTACCATGTTATTTTGCTATACTTTTTTTCATTCAGCATTTTAATATTATATTGTGCTTGCTGAGAACTGGGCTGCCTGTTGGTGTCTGTGCGAGCTCAGGTTAACAGTGGCTGCTTCTAATGTGCCAAGATTGAAAGCTCTAGAGTTGAGGCTGTAGGAGGTGTGCAGATCTCACAGTGCCAGTCAGTGGGTCGTAAAGGTGTTCAGAATAAATGATCATCCAATCCGTGGCACCTCTGCAGAGCACACAGAGTAATGGTGACATTACCAATTACAATTGTGATTATACGCGAAAGTATGTGAAGGAGGTACAAAGCTGTTGAAATTTTGACAGGGCAGAAGTAAAAGAAAATGTAGTGCTTACAGGTGAATGTGTACTTTGTGTTTGTGTGGGTGAGGGGGGGAATGGTGAAGGGAAGAGATGCAGGTAAGTACATGCAAAAGGAGAGAGTGAAAAGAGGGTGTGAAAGAGGAAAGAAATTAGGTGTGTATGTAGATCGAGGATTTTGGAAAGATGAGGGGAGGAAAATGATGTAAGTGTCTCACAGAGAGGATGCATGCATAGGGAAGTGGTGTGAATGGGGGAACAAGAGTGATTGTGACACTCTGAGGACCACTACTCCTCTACAGAAATTAGAAATGTTTAATTCAATATCATGTCTTCAAAACTGAAACATTTTCAATACCAATTATTCAGAACAATACCATTAGTGTTATTGATTTAGCTGATACGGCTAACAAGCATTCACAAAGCCAATGGTTCTGGATTGTTTTTGGTGCATATCGATTATGGTTCACCAAAAAAGACATATATTTTGCTGGCTCAAACAAGACATAGTATACCCTGTTGCCAGGTCCTATATATATTATGTCCAGTGCCAGCTGAGGTCTGACTCGCTTTAAAACCACCTCAATGGTCCAAGAGTAATTATTCAGGTGTAATCATTGGACCAATCTGTGTGTGTGTGTGTCCAAAGTGCTAATTATATTATATTCACATTTTTTATCAATTTCGGAGACATACTTGATTCTTGATAACCATTCATGAAAAGATGGAGACTCAGGGGAGATCCAGTTCTTACATATCTTTACGTTGGCCAGAAGTACTAAGCAAACAACAGTCTGTTATTGGCTTTGTTCAGAAGTGTTAGACCTGTCAGCCTTTGCGTGGTCTTCCCCCCAACTGTTCCCCTTCCTCCGCCACTTTTTCTGACCTCGTTTTTGCTGGCATTAGGACTCTGTGCACTTTCCCACTGCTAACCAGTGCCAAAGTGCTTGTGCTCTCTCCTCTAAACATGGTAATTTTGGCTTATTCCCAAGTGGCATATTTAATTTACTTATAAGTCTCCAATCAAGTGGCACTACCTGTGCTCAGGGCCTGTAAATTAAATGCTACTAGTGGGACTGCAGTACTGATTGTGCAACCCACTTAAGTAACCCTTTAAACATGTCTCAGGCTTGCCATTGCAGAGCTTGTGTGTGCAGTTTTAAACTGCCATTTCGACCTGGCAAAATAAATCTTTTGCCAGGCCCAAACCCTTCCTTTTTATACACATAAGTCACCACTAGGGTAAGCCCTGGACAGCCCATAGGGTTGGATGCAGTGTATTTAAAAGTTAGGACATGTACTTTTAAGTTGTACATGGCCTAGTAGTGAAAATACTCTTAAATTCATTTTTCTCTGCTGCAAGGCCTATCCCTCCCATAGGATAACATTTGAGTTGCCTTATAACATTTTATAAGTGTAATTTCCAAATGGGAAGAGATAACCAGTTCATGTTTGGTGTCTCTGGAATCAAAATTTAAAATCCTAACTTATGGTGAAGTCGAATTTTAAATTGCAATTCTGAAAATGCAATTTTTAGAAAGTTGTCATTTTCTGGCCTTAAACATTTAATGCCTGTAGCCTGTTTCTGGTCACATGACTGGGTGTAGCTGACAGTTGGGCTTTGTGTATTTCTCCTAGACAGCCACACCCAATAGGGAGATTAGGTGTGTCTGGGCCATCACTGGCAGGATGGAAGGGAAGAGCTGGGCACAGCCCCATTACACCTGAATAGGCTGCATCCTGCCTCCATGCAAAGGGCTGCATACCCCCTGTAGTTAGTCTGGAACCAGGACAGGGAAGGTAGGATGCCTGAGGACTTCAAAGGGAAACCGCTAGAAGCTTCTCCCCCACTTCAAAGGCACAACTAGGTATAAATACTGAACCTCAGACACCAACTCTTCAGGGACACTTCTGTACCTGTGGTTAGGAAAAGGGACTGCTGTGCTGCTGAAGGACTGCCACTCTGTTGGACTGCACTCTGATGGACTCCTGCTGCCTATTGCCTTCTTGCCTAGGTGAGAAGGACTGGACCTCCATCTCCTGAATCCAGAACCCAGAGAGACTCCAAGGGCTAGTTGGCTGGCCTCCTGACCTGAAGCCTCAGGGACATAACAGGCTTCAAACAACTTTGCATCTGCACCTGGACTCCGCTATCTGTGAGTCTACCCTGCCAAGTGCGTCTAACCCCGTCTGGACCCTTGGAAGTGAGCTTAAGGTGCTTTGTCAGCCTCTGTGGATCCAGTGAAACCAATGCATCACCTCTGCTGCACGGCGCAACCCAGAGCAGAACTGACGCATCTCCGCTGCTGCGTGGGTTGGGCCAATCGGAAAGACTTGCATTGCTGCCGCAGCCCGCATTGCCTTCTGAATTGCCATTGTGCGATGGATCCTCAGTGCAGGCCCTGGCATCTCTCATCAACTGTAGCCTTGACGATGACATTGGACTCCACATCACATCCACACAGCTCTTCCGAACCAACGCATTGCCCCGACTGCACGCCGCATCCCTGACGTCAGACTGTGCATCACAAGCCCAGTCGATGGGATCTTCAACGACAATGCAACAGGACCTTGCATCGTAGCCTCGCCGCATCTCTGAACCGACGCATCGCCTCGGTTGTGCAACGCATCTTCGACGTGGATCCACGTAACTCTTCGCAACCCAGGATTTAAGGTACTTTTGTTCAGTAGGCCTAACTGGGTCCCTGCAGCCAGCCACGCTCATTCGTGGTCAGCCTGAACTTGAGACTTTGTCCCACTCCGGTTCGACCAGATAGCCACAGCTGGCACTATACACCTTTTGGTGCCATTTTCTCTAAAAACTTGAAAATTCAATATCTTTGGTTCTGTTATTTGGATTTTAGTGGTTCTGGTCTTGTTTTACTTATTACAACTCGCTCTAGTTGTCTAATTGTATTGTGGGCTCTTTTTGTGGTGTGTTTTCACTGTTTTACTGTTTAAAGTGTTGCACAAACACTTTATACATTGCCTTTAAGTTAATACTTACTGCTCTGGGCCAAGCTACCAAGGAGTTGAGCACAGGTTAATTTGGAGTTTTCTTGTGCCTTACCCTGACAAGGATTGTTGTTGTTGCTTGACCAGGGTTCACACCATGTTTAACCAATAACAGAACGTCTTAAAAGACTTACATAGTCGACTTCATCTATTATGCCAAAAATTATTACCACTGAGCTTATCTTAACTTCTTGCTGATAAATTTCGAAAACACTCTTACCTATTTAATTCCAAAACTCACTAAAACTGGGCAACTTGCAAACATGTAGATATTATCGGCTTCTATTCAGTTACATTTTTTGCTTCTTCCTTTCTCTTGTTTCGAGAACTTGGCAATCTTGTTCTGTTCAAATATATTCTGTAGATAGTAAAAAAGCAGTGATGCAGATTTTAGTGTTTTTTATTAGGTGCACACAAATACTTGACAAGAGTTTTTTAAATCTTCAGACTAGCCAAGTCTCCTTTCCAAATGTCATGTTGTTTGTGCTGCATTTTATCGTCTCCTTTATGTAATCCAGCATACCAGCCACTTCCTTTCTTATTTGGACCGGATGTTGAAGTGTGAGTTACATTACTGATGAAGTACCTGGATTCCACCTTTAT
This sequence comes from Calotriton arnoldi, assembly GCA_963921515.1. Classification (NCBI taxonomy): domain Eukaryota; kingdom Metazoa; phylum Chordata; class Amphibia; order Caudata; family Salamandridae; genus Calotriton; species Calotriton arnoldi. The sequence goes on from CAWUFW010013565.1 coordinate 400,633, forward strand.
AGAGAGCACCATGAGGTGAGTTTCAAATAGCCCAATATAGTTAAAGATCCCTCAGTCTACTCATGTTATTCCTCCCAGAGAAGTACCTTCCCATCGTGTATAAGTTGGTCCCACCGGAATGTATCTACTTTTCTAAGATAAGGGGTCCTCAGGATGTTCCTGTCTCGGTACCTAAGCCTTGCTGTATTCAGGTCTTTTAATCGAACTCTTTTCAAATATTTAGGAGTGCCGAATTTGTAAAGAAAATTGGTTCAGCAAAATCCTTCTAGCATCAGTTGGAACATTATTCCCAGTTTTGAATTCCCTGCGTATGTAATTATTATTCTAAAGGTGTTGGGGGTGTGGCCAAGACGGCCAGCATGGCAGTCGCCTGAAGCGCGAGCACCGCAATGATTCAGTGCAATCCTTCCTGTATTCGGCACGTCGGCTGCCCTTTTTGGTGCTCGTCTCTGCGGATCCTGGCGAGAAACGCCTCCAGAGACCTCCGCAGCGTCTGTGGCATCCGCCGACTTCCGGGCGGCACAACAGTCCAGCGGCGGCGGAGGTGAGTGGTGCGGCCTGAGACGAGGTGGTGGGCCCGCCTGGTGCCGACTGGGCCATGGACAGCCTGGTCTGGGCCACGAGGCTGAGGAGGAGAGTGAATCACGCCTTTGACCCACCGCGAACTTTGTAGTGTCTGATTATACTTTGGGGGGGTGCTTGCTGATGAAGGGCTGAGTGTTGCCTGGGGAGCCCGCGCAAGAGTGGCTGGGACAGCCAGGAGGCCACGATGCCTGGGCCCACCCTGATGACCATGCTGCCTATTCCCTCCTGCTGTGACTGGCGGAGCACCACCCACAATTGAGGAGCAGTGATGCCGTGACCGGAGGTGGGAGGGGGAGAACCAGACCGGCCCCGGAGCTGGACACTGAGGTCGTGGCCAGCCCTGGGCCTTGCTGCTGGTGCCCCCCTCCCCTCCCTCCTTGGTTGGTGTTGGCCGGGGCCTCGCTGCAAGGATCGGTGCAGGGCCGATGCTTGGGCGACCGCTTTGTTGTGGTGGACAACGTTGAAACGTTGAACCCCTCCTCCTGAGATCTTAATTGTGCTGTGTGCGACCGGGGGGCCCTGCTGCTGCTGAGAGGCTGTGCGCTCTCCTGTTGGGCCTGTGCCGGATTGACTGTGACGGCCAGAGACCCTGACCTTTGAGCTCACCCTGAGGATCCTTCTGCTCCCCCTTCCACCAAGGCTGGCGGTGCGCCGCTCAGATCTGTGGGTCGGCAGTGCGGTGACCGGGGTGGGGAGGCGGTGAACCGGCCTGGCCCCAGGGTGCGGTGTTGGGATCACAGGCTGGCCCTGAGCCTTGCTGCGGCTGCTGCAAGTAAACCCCCACCTTTCCGGATAGTGTTGAGCGCGGGCCCACTGCATGGATCGGTGCAGAGCCAGAGACTGAGTTGCTGTTCCACTTGGGAGGGCGTTACCGGCACCCCCGCGATCTTTGTGGCACGGAGCTGGAGCGCCCGCTGCTGAGGGATTGTGCACTGCCCTGGTGGGCCCCCGCTGCAGCGGCTGTGTCGGCTGGGAGGCCCTGGCTCCTGCACCTGCCTGAAAGATGACTCTGATCGGCCCCTGAGCGGGATACTGGGGTGGTGGGCCGGCCCCAGGCCTCGCTGCTGTTAGTGCCCCTCCCCCTGGACGGTGCTGAACCCAGCCTCACCTCCAAAGGGACCAATTGTTGGGAGCTGTGGGGCGGTGCCTGTGGACCCATCGGGGTTGGAGCCGGTGCTGCCCTCTGGCGCCAGACATAGGCAGCCCCTGCTTCGGCCTGGGGACGCCCGGAGGTGCTCGGTGAGTGACTGCCCAGGGGTCCCCGTTCAGATCTACCAACTGTGACATGCCTGGGGGAGGACAGACCGGAAGCTCTGGGACCGAGGGGATCCCCCTTCCACATAGACGATGGGCCCATTTGTCACTTGGTCCACCTGCTTAAGCCCGCTCTGGCCCATCGGGGGTGGTGAGGTCCCGGGGCCCACTAGCCCTATTACATCTAACAGAGCTCAGCCGGGGCGTGGCCTTGGCCCTTGGAAGGGATGGGGCCTCAAGCTGACTGATGGGAGACCCCCTTACCTGCCTCCAGGCCCACCGCATACATCTTAGGCTCTTTTTACTGCTTGGCTCGGAGCAAGGCCTGCGTCCCTGGGGACCACTCACCACTTGTCCTCCTTCCTGACCCCTCTCCGGCACCCGCTGTGTGTGGAGGTGTCACAAGTGGACACAGCGCCCGTTGCCCCGGAGGGCCCACCCGTTCCCTCTCTTCCTTGTGGAGTGACGACCCCTCGGTCACGGTGACTCTGGGCCAGGAACTGGACCGACGGAGGCTCAGGGGTGATCGGGCCATGGGGAAAGACAGAAACACCCATGCGGCACCCACGCAGATGCCAATAGACCACTACACCACTTGCTCCAGCGGCTCCGCCTCGGGCCCCCAGGGTTCCGTGGGCTCTGACAAAGCCAAGGCTCCGGCAAACGACCTCTCAGTCATCCTGCAAGCCATCCAAACCTCCCAGACCGCGGGGGAGGCGAGAGTCTGGGAGGTGAAAATGGACGTTGCTCTGCTCCATCAGGATCTTCGCAAGGCCATAGCCAGGATCACGGAGACGGAGTCCCGAATCTCTACGGTGGAGGACGAAGTCTCAACACTCAAATCCCAGGTATCATCCCTCCTGATGAGCATAACAGAGCTGCACGAACGGGCAAAGGATGCGGATAACCACTCGAGGCGTAACAACATCCGTATCGTGGGGATACCCGAATCCGTTGGAAGCATGTCCCCGCAGCAAATGGCCAACCCCATCGAAAAGTGGTTTAAGACATGGGTGCCTGAACAGTGCGTGTCCCCCTGGTTTGCCATCGAGAGGGAGCACCACTCCCTGACCCCGAGACCGCCTCCTGGTGCTGCCCCAAGACCTATCAACGCCTGCATCCTGAACTTCTGCGACCTTGACGCGGTCCTTGGCGCGACGTGCTCCCATCCTGACCTACACTATGAAGGCACGAAGATCGTGATATTCCCAAACTACACCAAAGAGGTCCAACAACACAGGCGATCCTTCCAAGACATCAAAATCAAACTGCGAAACATGGGTCTGCAATACCGCCTCCTTTATCCAGCCAAGCTCTATGTCATCTTCCAAAATAGGTCCATCTTCTTTGACACGCCTGACGCAGCATGGCTAACTGAGGAAAGGCCAATGCAGGAGCGGTCCTCCCTTCCCACTGGCACTCCTGGCCAGACGAAGGACCTTGCCACCAGTTCCCGGACCCGATCCCGGGGATGATGCTGCCGCTCCCGGAGGAGACGCAGCAGGACTCGCTTGGCTTCTCTGCTGAACTCCCCCCGCTGTCTCTCCGAACTGATGGAATCCCAACTGTGGATCAGGTGGCGGGCGAGGGGAATGACTCTGAGAATGACACACAGCCTCCGCCTTCCTCCTTGAAATCTTCCTCGGCTGGACTCGGTCGGACCTCTCCCGTAGCCCTAGACTTAGCCCAGCCTCGGACGAGGAGCGTGCCCTCTGACATGAGCGCTGTGGACCCCTGATGCCCGTTGGGGCACGCAACCGTTTCACTTGGAACTTGACTGGCACAACAGCAGCAACCGACCTTCAATATTTGGATCTTGCACTGGTTCACCCCAACCCAGTTAGTGGACTAGACGAAACAATACCTATGCTGACTTTCTTGTTCTGTCTTTCTAAGGTGACAGTATGGGGAGGGGTGGGAGTTGGGGAGTGGGGTTTTAGTTACACGTTTCTGTTGAATAATGATGTTTTTTACTTCCACTAAGCACAGGCACACTCAGTACTCCCCTAGATAACCACGATTTCGCATCTTGGTTACGTTTCTGGAGCCCTCCTGCAGCCTACAGCACTAACGCACTGGCACTTCCAGAGGCCCTTGGCTGGGCACGCTGCTTGCCTCCGACACCTACTTGGCCCCGCCCACCACATTCAAGGTTCTATTGTGAAACGTTAACTGTCTCCTAGACCGGATCAAGCGCTCAGCGGTCTTTGCATTTGCCCACCGCTACTTCCCAGAAGTTCTCCTCCTGCAAGAAATCCCCCTGCAAAGTGAGCGTGCCCCTTCCTGTCCCACAAGGGCTATGACAGGGTCTTTCACACTGGGTTCGTGTGGGGAGCAAAGGGGGTCACCATTCTCCTACACTGCTCCTTTCCCCTGGTGATTTCTCGAATTTCCTGTGACATCCAAGGGCGGTTCATAGCACTAGATGGCACTTTGAAGGGAAGGGTGATCATTCTGTTGTCTATCTATGCCCCCCGGCCAAACTATGGGACTGTTTACAAGCCTTGTTGTCGCTTCTCGCTCACCTCCAGCAGGGCCTCACCGTGGGGACTTCAATGCTGTTCCTAGGCCGGCTCTTGACTGCACCGGGCCCACCGCCTTTAGGGGCCCTGGGACCAAGCTTCTCACAGACTGGCTCTCCTCCTGGGGCCTCTGTGATGCCTGGAGAACATGGCACCCAACACTCCGGCAATATACACACACCTCGGCCTCCCACCACACGCATTCGCGTATCAACCTAGTTCTCTTGCCAGCCCTTGACTGCCAATCCCTGAGTCAAGTCGATATATTGCCCGGAGGGGTCTCGGAGCACTCCCCCGTGCTCCTGAGGTTGGGTGAGGGCGCGCAACAATACGACCTTTGCTATGTTATGTTATGTTATGTTACATATATTTATAACGCGCACAGATACTCATGAGTGCCCCGGCGCAGTGCCTAGACGATTGTGGCTTAATTTTAAAACTCAAGCACCTTATGACCATCTACTAGAATTGAGTTGAAAATTATTTTGACAAATGGAGATACTATAGCCAATAACCATTACTTCACTTTAACATGTTAAAGGAGAGGATGTGGCGCAGCGGGCACAGCTGCCGACTCGGGAGCTGGGGATCCGGGTCCGAGTTCAGGCGTCGGCGCAACATCCTGTAATCCTGGGCAAATCACTTAATTCCCCCGTGCGCATGAACAGCGCCTGGATAACCTCATGGGTGATAAGCTGCGCTTTATAAATCTACAAACTTTAACTTTATATAGAGACTTATGTAACTCCTCTCATATTGTATTTATACACATCCCACACAACCTCTAAAGGGGACGAGTCAAGATTGAATTAAAAATATTCTGTAGTCTTGATTTCCTCTCTGATATGGGCTTTGAATATTCACTTACAGTCCATGGTCCACTTAATAGAGGTCTGTTGGGTATGAATTTTTAAATTGAGTCGATCTGCTGCCTCCTCAGAGATGTGTATCTGTGAATGCGTGACCCTAATATCATATCTCGATAACAGAGTGTCTATCAGAAAGAAAACCAACATTGAGAAGTACCCATATTTTTGGGAAAAATATGTATGTATCCTCTTTGCTCCCCCATATGTTCTCTCTACATCCTGAACCCCACAAGGTCTGAATCATCTTACAAATTGAATGGGTTAAGGATGTATAAAGCACAGCACTGGCTCAAACCCACTGTTATTCATTAACCCAACCGACATATACGTTTAAAAATTTTAAAATTGTTTTCCAATGGGGAGCACAAAAGAAAAAATATATACTACAGAACATATGAAATGTCAAAGCTTTATTTATTGACCATTCTTTACATGTGAGATTATTATATTTCGCCTTGTATATTAGAAAAAAGAACAATATTCCAAAATGTGTAGGAACATGGACTGCTACACAAATATTCTTTAAGAACAGTTTCATGGGAGTTATAATACAGAAGAAAAGCAGTGTCCCAATATTGTCTAAACAAATATATTGAATAGCTGTCCTTCAAATCCATTGCCATTGACAAATTCTTGAATTAGATCTGAAGAAATTCCTTTAGAACACAGCCAACACATGCTGCACAGCCAACACATGCTGCACAGCCAACACATGCTGCACAGCCAACACATGCTGCACAGCCAAAATTCGCTTCTTCAAGGCAAATAGACACTGATGATATGACAATAATAAACCGTTGGACCATATATACCGATGAGTATGGGATGGCGGGCTCCTACACCCAAGTTCAACCGGGACACAACTAAACAAAGGATTATTGGATTAATGACTTGAGCTCTGCAGTTCAAACAGGAAAATAGAACTTTTTTTGTTAGGATTCCCACCATATTTTTCAAAATGAAACTTGCGCAGCTCTTATATCAATGGTAACATACACGGCGATGCAGAAACGCTTCTACACCTCCATCCAGACTGAACAGACAGGACCAGATGGGCGTGTCTGAATCATATAGAGGAAATATCTCTGAGTTTTCAGAGTGCCAGTCGTCTGCCTACTCATGGATCTATCTGGGTTGATGTTTAGAAGGGTGTTAAATCGCCTCCTGTGATGATTGGCCCTTGAAAATGTAAAAGGTTTAAGGCTAAGGTATTTAGAGGGCCACAGTAATCGGTTATTGTGTGAAATGTTTGGATGCAATGGAAGAAAGCGCCCAGAGAGGCCCTCAAATGCTAGTCAATTGGCACTGTGTGGAAAGCACAGGGTTTCAGTTTATGTATTTTAAGCCTAGCCGCTAATTACATAGGCCACGCCTCTTGGAAAGGATGCATAGTTACCCTTCTTTGACCCAGCACCTTTTAGAGAGCCCCTCACCTTTTCCATTCCACTTAAAGCCCCGACCCGCCTCCTGTCCCACCCTCAGCCCTGCCCTTATGATAGTCCCAACTCCACCCCTAGTCCAGGGCTGCATACCTACCTGCCCATATGTTTTCTTTTTAAATCACTGCTTCTTGTCTGTCCGCAGCAAACAGGATGCAGTTCTGGGGTTAAGTCTGGCACAATGGGTCAGCTTTCTGATGCCATCTAGGGCGTGAGGGTGCTAGATGTCGTTTCTGCTTTCCCTGCAGGCCCGGTTCTAGCGGGTGGGCCAGGCCCACCCAAACATGAGCCTGGCCCACCCAAACATGAGCCTTGGCCCTCGCAGTGAGGGTTTGAATCAGGCGCGCAACGCCATTGCGCTCAAAGGGCTTCTCCCCCCCCCCCCCCCGTCGTGTGTGTCAGCCGGGGCCGAGACAGCTTCCCCGGCACACACACAGACAGACAGTTTTCGAGATTATCGCAGCCGCACCCGAGTACTTCACAGGTCTTTACAAGACCATTTACATGTTAACGAGGCTTTGTTTATTTTTCACCCCTTCATCTCCACTATGGGCATGGTGAAAGGCGACAAATCCTTTCTTTGGCACCGGTAACATTTGCCTACTGTCCTGCTGCGTGGATATTTCTTTTTCTATGCAGCACAGGAGAAAAGAAGTTTGTTTATTCCTATTCACCTTTCCTGACCCCTGCAGCTGCTTATCACACCAGGCTGTGACACAAAGTTTGACTAATGGAGTAGGTAAGAGAATCTGTTACTATTTGTTTTTCTTTTGAAAATCTGCACAGGCCCAGCAGGACACATACTTCGTGTGTGCTTCATTTAAACAGTTTTTATCATTATTATGGCCGATGCAGGACAACAATAAGACAATACAAAATGCCCAGATAACGCTGGTGATTAAAGATCCTGCTGGAGAGCAATCATTTGTCTGTTAGTAGTTTTTAAATGCAGATGAACTGTATTTTATGTGGAAGCTCAGTGGGTTACTGCCTTTGTCACAGAGATCCTTGTGTTACTTGCAGTTCAGAAGTTACAATCCTAACATAGGACAGTGACCAATGAACTGTCATCAAAGAGCTGCATGCAAACCTGAATGGTATAGTTAGAACTTCGCTTTTTTGTTTTGTGATATAGTTAGAACTTCCTCAGTCTTTCATTATTCTAATGTTGCTAAAATGAGTATGTTTGGGCAGATATAAATTTTTTTCAGTAGTCAACCCCTAACCACTGGAGTACTCTTTAAATCCTGAGTTTGTGCTTCTCCAGACCAAACCCTCTTAAAATATACTGCCCACCAGTATGGATGACATGTGATTTATACACCCTGTAATCCTCATTGGCTTATGTGACATTTCCTGTAGACTGATTTACATATTTGTATGATTCGTTGTCTCTGTATAATGTGTGCGTGGTGTAAAGTACTGACACACACTACACTGATATGAGTAGCGCTATACAACAAATGAAATGCATATGAGAGAGGGGCTATGTAAAGATAAGCGGCACTGTTGGAGGGTGGCAGTGAGGGAATCCGAGAGGAGGTCAATAGGGGGAGGGGCTATGGAGCGATGAGGGGCACTGGTGGAGGGTGGTAGTGAGGGAGTCTGAGGAAGAGGTCATGAGGGGGAGGGGCTATAGGGAAGTGAGGGGCACTTGTGGCGTGTGGCAGTGAGGGAATCCTAGGAGGAGGTCAATAGGGGGGGCCATGGAGGGATGAGGGGCACTGGTGGAAGGTGGTAGTAAAGGTATTTACGGAGAAAGAGGTTATTGGTGCAGCGCCACAAAAGACTTTCGCATCAGCGCCCAGGCCCTGTCATGGCCTTTCTGTTTTTGTTTATTTAATTAGCAGTCGGGTCATAAGGGCTACTGTGGAACATACTTTAAAGTGCATGCTAATTATATTTACTGCTATATTCAATGTTTTAAGTTTGAAAGTGATTTTACTAATGTTTTTACCTGGAAAAATGAAAGTGGAGCCCGATGGTGCCTGATATGGGGCTGGGGCCCAAGGTCAGCTGTGAGATAAGGTGCACTGGAGAGGAGTAGTGGATAATCAAGCCTGTAAGGGAGTGCATTGCAGAGTCCGGGGTCAGGTGGAGGTAGTAATGAAGAGGGATTCTCCCTGAAGGCTCGCACAGAGGGAGCCCGAGAAGTGTCACTTGCCTGATACTCCCACCTCAGAAACCTCCTCTTCCCATCAAAGGAATATTACATTGAAAAAACACTTTTTGAGAGTGATAATATTTAGATAGAGATTTGGAAAAGAGTGCGTTTTACTGCGCCTTGTAAGACTAAGAAGAGATAAAGGAGGGCCCTGAAGCAGGCCTGCCTAGACATATATGCGACAAATCGAGCCCGCAGTGGCCCACCTAAATGCACCCTTGGCCCACCCAAATAAAAATTCCTGAAGCCGGGCCTGTTTCCCTGGCATCTTTGTGAATTGACGTCTACGGATCCAACTTTTAAAGTGACACAAAGTTTGTAAATGTTTCGAATGCATCTCTACCAAGTTTTGCCATCCATTTAAGTGGCGGAACATTTGATTGGCAAACAAGTTATGCAATTTCTCTTTCAGTGTAACTGATTGCGCTGGCGTCTAAATATATCTGGAACCCCCGTGATTACCATAAGAGCAATTAATCAGCATTTTGACAACGGATTGACATATTTTTCAAATTTCGTTTCATTGGGAAAATGTGATTGGGGAAGTTTCCGGGTGCCACCTGACTTCAGGATGAGAACTATTGATTCATGATAATATATTTTTCCGCATAGTCCCTATTAACATGCATTTACATCAGAAATCAGTCAACAATTACCTACTGAAATGCGCCCTTTAATTGCATGCTCCAGAAATGCCGCGTTTTTTGCAGTCATTTCCATAAATTATTCAGCCTTGATCTTGGCATCACCTGATTCGTGCTCTGGCTGCTCCATCGCCGTGCGACTGGTTTCAGTCCTCTAATGAACACCAATTTTGCTCCGTGAAGCTGAAACCCAAGTCTTGGGGCTGGCGAGGCGCGGATATAATCTTTCCTGTCAAAGGAAATGAAGCGAGCGCTTCTACTCAGCTACACAAGTGTTCAGTGCAAGTGCGCTGTAATCACAAGGGCTTCCAGGCGCTGTGGTTTTAGCAGAGTCCCGCAGTGTAACAAATATTGAGACCTTATGGGTAGTCTCCCACACTAAGGGGCACATTTATCAAAATGTTGCTGCGCTGCGTTACAGGGAAAGGGGCTGCCTAGCGTCAACGCAGACACCCTTTCACCATGGTGCCAGGATGCCTGCATTGTAAGCAGGATTGTTTTTGTGCATGAAGGGGCACCTTTGTGCATAAAAACAATCCCCTGAGACATTTTCGTCTATCTATTTGTGCTGCAGAATGCAGCACACAGAGAAAGAGAAAGTAACAAGGAGAAGTACATATATTTCTCCTCGTTATGCCTCCCCTCGCAAGGTCAAAACCGGTGCAACGCATCCCTGGGGCAGAGTAACGCAACACAGTGATTTGCGCTGCATTACTGTGGATTTAATAAGCCACTCAGGTCCACCCAAAGTGGTCTTGCGTGGTTTGATAAATCGCATTTTGGGGTTGTGTCGTGTATGCAGCACGATACGTGGTGTTCTCGATGGCTGACGGGCAAGAGAACTCTTAAACGATGTTCAATCAATTAATCAGACATTTGTAGAGCGCACTACTCACCCGCGAGGGTCTCAAGGCACTAGGGGGGAAGAGGGGGAGCTGATACTGCTCGAACAGCCAGATCTTGAGAAGTCTCCTGAAGGTCAGCAGGTCGTGGGTCTGGCGCAGGTGGAAGGGGAGGGTGTTCCATGTCTTGGCGGCGAGGTGGGAGAAGGATCTCCCGCCGGTGGTCGTTCGGTGGATGCGTGGAACGGTGGCGAGGGTGAGGTCAGCGGAGCGAAGCTGGCGGTTGGGGGTGTAGAAGGTGAGTCGTTTGTTGAGGTATGCTGGTCCGGCGTCGTGGAGTGCTTTGTGAGGGTGGGTGAGGAGCTTGAAGATGATCCTCTTGTTGACGGGGAGCCAGTGCAGGTCCCTCAGGTGGGCAGTAATGTGGCTGTGGCGGGGGATGTCGAGGATGAGTCGTGCGGAGGCGTTCTTTATGCGTTGAAGTCTTTTCTGGAGTTTGGCCGTGATTCCTGCATAGAGGGCGTTGCCGTAGTCCAGCCTGCTTGTGATGAGGGCCTGTGTGACCATCCTTCTGGTTCCGGTGGGGATCCATCTGTAGATCTTGCGAAGCATGCGGAGGGTGTTGAAGCAGGAGGAGGAGACGGCGTTGACTTGCTGGGTCATTGACAGTGCTGAGTCCAGGATGAACCCCAGGTTGCATGCGTGGTCGGTGGGTGTCGGCACAGCTCCCAGCGAGACTGGCCACCAGGAGTCGTCCCAGGCGGAGGGGGTGGAGCCGAGGAAGAGGACCTCCGTCTTGTCCGAGTTCAGTTTCAGGCGACTGTTCTTCATCCATTCGGCGACGCCCTTCATTCCTTCGTGGAAGTTGGTTTTGGCGGTGGCGGGGTTCTTGGTGAGGGAGAGGATCAGCTGGGTGTCGTCGGCGTATGAGACGATGTTGAGGTTGTGTGATCGGGCGATGTTGGCGAGTGGTGTCATGTAGATGTCGAAGAGGGTCGGGCTGAGGGATGATCCTTGGGGTACGCCGCAGGTGATCTTGGTGGCTTCGGATCGGAATGGGGGGAGGCAGACTCTTTGGGTTCTGTTGGTGAGGAAGGAGGTGATCCAGTCCAGGGCTTTGTCGCGGATTCCTGCGTTGTGGAGGCATGTGCGTAGGGTGTGGTGGCAGACGGTGTCAAAGGCGGCCGAGAGGTCTAGGAGGATGAGAGCCGGGGTTTCGCCGTTGTCCAGCAAGGTCCTGATGTCGTCGGTGGCGGCGATGAGGGCGGTTTCGGTGCTGTGGTTGCTGCGGAATCCGAATTGGGACGAGTCCAGGGTGTTGGTCTCTTCGAGGAAGCGGGTCAGCTGTTGAAGAGTTCCTTGCTGTGGTTGGAGCAGGCTTTGATGCGGTCTGCTAGGGCAAGTTTTTTCATGTCTTATAGGTGTTGGTGGTACTTGTTGAGGGCTGATTTGAAGGTGGCTCGGTAAGTGGGATCGTTGCTGGTGCACCATTGTCTCTCTAGGTGTTTGCAGTTGTGTTTCGTGGCTCTGAGTTCTGCTGTGTACCAGTTGGCTTGTTTGGTGGATCTGCTGGTTTTGGAGGGCTTGATAGGGGCAACTCTGTTGGTACATGTGGTGATCCAGGCTCTTGATGGCTAATTCGAGGGTGGTTGTGGGGTCAGGATGGATGGTGTTGAGAGCTTCTAACCATTGGGTCTCTGTCACTTTGTTCCAGCTGTGGTGGGAGGAGCTTAGGGTATTGGTGGTGGTGCAAGGTGTTCCTGCGATGGTAAAGTGAACAATGGTGTGGTCGGTGGAGGTGAGTTCAGTGACATGGCTATACTTGACTCTGTCACTGGCAGTGAAGATTGGCTCAAGCATGGTCCTGCCCTGTGTGTGGGGTCGGTGACCAGTTGGGTGAGGCAAATGTTGTTCATGTTTTCCAGGAGGTTAGCAGTGTTAGTGTCTTATGGGTTGTTGAGGTGGAAGTTGAGGTAATCGAGGAAGATGTAACGAATTCGGGAATGGTGGTGCAGAAGTCAGGCTGTGGGCCTGGGGGTCTGTATTCGAGAGTGCCTCTGATGGTTGTTGTGCCATCGGTTTGAAGTTGAGCCACTGAGAACACAATCCCCCCATCCCAGGAACTACTTCCACAACAAGATATCCACCATTTACAGCAACTTTGAACCCCAACCCACCAACCTCTACAGACTCATCACGCCAACCGAGGCCACCCACAGCCCTCCGCTCACCACATAGGAACAGCTCACCACACAGAGCACCACGACCATCATGAACTCCATCCACTCTGGAGCACCAACGGACTCATGCCTCCACCACTTCTTCAACCTCAGAAGCAAGGAAATCAGCAGCAAACTCACCTCTATTCTCAACACATCCATCACCACGGCCACCTTCCCTGAGCATGCAGAGGTCAGACCCCTCCTCAAGAAACCCTCTACCTACCCCAGCGAAGTCAAGAAATAATGCTCCATCTCTCTGCTCCCCCTCCCCGCCAAAGTCCTCGAGAAGGCCATCAACGGACAACTCACCCAACAACTGGAGAACAACAACCTGCTGGACTCCTCCCAGACCAGCTCTCATGACAACCACAGCACCAAGACCGCCCTGATCGCCGCCACCGACAATGTCAGAACACTCCTCAACACAGCGGCCCTGATTCTCCTCTACCTCTCAGCAGATTGCAACACCGGTCCCACCAGACCCTTATTGAGAGACTCTTCCACATCAGGATCCAGGGAGACACCCTCAAGTGGATCGCATTCTTCCTCACAGGACGAACTCAGAGAATCTGCTTACCAGCCTTCAAGTTGGAACCCAAGAACATCATCTGCGGCGTCCCGCAAGGTTCAGCCCTCAACACCTGCATGACTCCCCTGGCCTACATCATCAGAACCCACGGCTTCAACACCATCTCCTATGCAGAGGACACCCAGCTCATCCTCTCTCAGAAGGCCCCTCCACCACCAGGACCAATTTCCACACCTGCATGACGAACGTCGCCAACTGGATGAAGACCAACTGCCTGAAGCTCAGTACTGACAAGGCTGAAGTGCTGATCTTTGGAAACAACACCTTTCCATGGGACGACACCTGGTGGCCTACCGATGTCGGACCCACACCGACAGACCAAGCCCACAACCTAGGCATCATCCTGGACAGCAAAGTCACCACGAAACACCAGATCAACATGGTTGCCTCTGCCTGATTCCACACCCTTTGCATGCTCCAAAAGATCATCAGATGGATTCCCGTCGGCACCAGGAAAACCGTCACCTAAGCCCTAGTCACCAGCTGACTCGACTACGGCAATGTGCTCTATTCAGGAATCACCACCCAACTCATGAAGAGACTCCAGACCATACAGAACTCAGCCTCCAGACTCATTCTCACCTCACCAAATGTACCCACATCACCCCCCACCTCAAGAACTTCCACTGGCTCCCCATCCAGAAGAGATGTCAATTCAAGGTGCAGATACACGTCTACAACGCCCTCCATAACCAATGACCTCCATACATCAACCACCGCCTGGAAAACAACCAACCCTCCAGCCACCTGTGCTCCGTCTCCCTCCCCCTCACTCACACACCCGCATTCGCTGAAGCTACTGTGGAGGATGCTGCTTCTCCTACCTCGCCGCCAAGTCCTGGAACAACCTTCCACTCCACCTTCGAACAGCATCCTCATTCACGGTATTCAGAAAGAGTCTTAATACCTGGCTTTTCGACTGATCGCAGCAGTATCCTAGCACCTGGATACCCTCACAGGTGATTAGCCATGCTGTATAAATCAGAGTGATTGATTGATTGGTGCAAAAGCGATGCAGTTGGTCTCCCGCATTAAGGTTAAAAATATGTTTAGACAGGTGCCCCCTTTTGCAAGTATGATGATTTTAAGGGTGATAACACCTCGCCATCTCAACAGGCCCTGACCCAGAGTGCGGGTAGCTAGGTCTTTCCAAGCCGGACTTCAACCGTTTTGGGGGCGAATGGGGAACGTCGGCGGCTCAAACCACATCAGCACCTAGGCCGGCTACTTCCGTGCACTGCTCGATTCTCAACTCGCCACTGAGGAGATGTCTAGCACATTACCCCCAGGGCTTGTCCCCCAATTATGGTTGGCTATGGGGGAATTGTATGTCAACTAGGCATGAGGGGAGCTGGCAACACAGTGGAGATGAATCAGTGACAAACTATCATAAACACCAATATCAAGAAGATACAGAAATATCATGTCATAAAAATCAATTATAAAACTATCATTTCACTATAATTATAATGTTAAGTATAAACATATTGAAAACATTGTTTCACACTAATATTGTTAAAACACAAACAAAAATATTGTTTTTTAATATATTTAGTTTAAAATATTAAATATTTTTAAATGTTTTTTTAATTTACTACTATACAAAGCATATATATATATATATATATATATATATATATATATATATATATATATATATATATATATATATATATATATATCCATTCCAAAATCCTCCGCTTATTGGCAGAGAGCACTCGGACACTCCAACATGCTGAAAAACGACCTGTTTCGGCTTGTGCCTTGCTCACGCTACTAGTCGCGTCATTTTTCTAGCCATTAAAATTTTAATCAGCATGTTGGAGTGTCCGAGTGCTTTCTGCCAATAAGCGGAGGATTTTGGAATGGAAATTGGGTACCCCGGTAGCCCGAACTCGGACCGCTCGTGTGACAGTCTCATTTAATCCAACCGGGACTGGTGTGGCGATATATATATATATATATAGATGTTATATACATATAACATATATATATCAAATTTAAACATAAAAAATATTAGTAAATACTCTGCAAACCATTAAATAAATTACCAAATTAATTAAATATAAGAAACTATAAAAAAAGACCTCTACTAAAAATAATCTAATAAAAAAAATATATATATATATATACAAATAATATAAAATAAAAAAAAAATAATAATAATAGCTATATGTCAACAATATTAAGAAAAGTATTGAAGTCTGGCAATAATCAATATACTATTCCCACTCCAGTTTATGCAACAGTAGCAAAAGCGTAGGCTTTCAGAGGGATTACATTTACTATTCCTAATCCAAACAGGTCAACAGTAGGGAAATTATTGTATTTAGGAAGGGTAAGACTTACTATTCCACCTCCAGTTTGTGCAACAGTAGGGAAAGCGTTGGACTTCGGCGGGGTAACATTTACTATTCCTCTCCAGTCTATGCAACAGTAGGGAAAGCATTGGACTTCAAAAGGGTTCAATTTACTGTTCCCACTACAGTCTGTGCAACAGTAAGGAAAACATTGGACTTTGGAGATGTAAAATGTACTATTCCCACTCAAGACTGTGCAACAGTAGGGAAAGCGATGGACTTCAGAGGGGTAAAATTTACTATTCCTACTCCAGTCTGTGCAACAGTAGGGAAAGCCTTGGACTTCGGAGGAGTAAGATTTGCTATTCCCACTCCAGTCTGTGCAGCAGTAGGGAAAGTACTTCACTTCAAACACATTACACATTTGAATAACCCTATTAATTTACAACAAATATAAACCTATTAATATCAAAATTACTAATTAACAAAAAAACATTATATATAAAAATAAAACATAAAAAATAATTTACATGTTTATTGAACAATTTAATAATTAATTATCATTTTTTAAAGAAATTGGTATTTATTTATTACATAATTAACTTCCCACACTATACCTTATACCCCCACAAACCTAGCAGCCCCCACTTAAAATATATTTGAAATAAGTATAGCTCAATTAACATCATTATTAATCAATTAAATAATTCTTAATAAATTAATTGTTAATTAATTGTTACTTAGTTCACTTCCCACCCTATGCCCCTACAAACCCAGCCGCCCGCACCTAAGATATAACTAGAAAATATAATTATTACACAATTTAGATAATTAATTATAAATTAAATAATTAATACTACATGAATAATGAATGAATGAATGAATGAAAAGACATTTGTATAGCGCATGGCTACCCGGGAGCATCCCAGCGCGGAGCAGTAATAGAGGAAACAGAACTTTAAGGGAAGAGCAAGGTCTTTAGCTGTTTTCGGAAGGCAAGATGGTTAGATTCCCTGTGAAGGTGAAGCGGTAGAGTGTTCCAGAGCTTGGCGGCATTATACGAAAAAAGCCGGCCTCCACTTCTGGCTTTCTTGATCCTGGGGACCACTACTAAATGGAGCTCATCCGAGCGCAGCTTCCTGTTAGCCTTGTAGGGGCAAATCATGGCTGAATTTATCGGTGGCCCGTTCCCTTGCAGGGATTTATGGACAATGCAGAGGGACTTGAAGCTGATTCTTTCCTGAAACAGAAGCCAGCGGAGGGAATGTAGTGCGGGTTTTGCAGAACAGCGATTAGAAACTCCCATCAGCAGTCTAGCTGCACAATTTTGTACAATCTGAAGTTTTGCGACTACTGAATTTGGGGCGCCTAAATATAGAGCGTTGCCATAATCTATCCTTGAGAGTATTAGTGCTTGAACTAGCACTTTTTTTGCTTGGGAAGGTAAAAGGGGAAGCACTTTGCGGGCCATTCTGAGCAAGCCGTAGCATGTAGCCGCAGTCTTCCTAGCTTGCGCCATAAAGGTTAGATTCTGATCTAGCCATATGCCCAGGCTCTTTATCTCGGCTTTTGGGGCCGTTACCGGGCACATGCAAGCTGGCCACATGGTACTAGAGTTAAAACTTGCAGGGTTCCCGAGAATCATGAGCTCGGTTTTCTCACCGTTGAGTTTTAGGTGTGACATGCCCATCCACTTAATCCACATAATTAATTAACTATTACTCTATTAACTTCCCACCCTATACCCCTAGAAACCCAGCAGCCCACACCTAAGATATAATTAAAAAATATAATTATTTCACAATTTACATAATTTACATAATTAATAATCAATGAATTAATAATAAATTAACAGTTAATTAGTAATTAATTATTACTTTATTAACTTCCCACCCCATACCCCTACAAACCCAGAAGCCCGCACCCAACATATAACTAAAAAAATATAATTATTAGACAATTTACATAATTGATGATCAATTAAATAATTTACAATAAATTAATAATTAATTGTTAATTAATTATACTCAATTAACTTTCCACCCTATACCCCTAGAAACCCAGCAGCCCACACCTAAAATATAACTAAAAAATATATTTATTACACAATGTACATAATAAATTGTAAATTACATAATTAATAATCGATTAATAATACCTTGTTAATTAATTATTAATTAAATAATCAACAATACATTAATAATTAATTGTTAATTAAACATACTTAATTAACTTCCTACCCTATACCCCTACAAACCCGCTACGACACAAGAAATTATTATTAGCAAATTATTTAAAAATTATAAATCACTTAAAATTAAAAACTATATTTACACATATTATTAACAATTTAACAAACAATAATACACATAAAATTAATATATGAACTAAAACACAAAAACATAATTAAAAAATCATATTTTTTAGACCTATTTTATTAAAAACAATATTAACAACAATGATATTACTTACCTGAAAAAAATCAATATTCTTGACAACAATATTTCTGCATCACAATATTTTTGCATCACAATTTTCTGATATTTCTGTAACTCAATATTTACAACTAGATATTTTGTCCAAATACCATGGAGACAGTGAAGACAGTGACGGGGTGGCGGAGAGGGTGCAGCAGCAGTGAAGATCAGCAGGACCATGCAAGAGTGTCCCACGCAGGCCACGTACGGGCTGCAGTTGGCCAGGAGGCTGTAAGTGTCGGGGCACGCAGGGACTTCACTTCTTCATCAGGCCATGGAGAAATAGAGCTGACCAGCGTTTGGAGGTTCTTGTGCTCCCCCCATGCTCGCTGCTCCTCAGCTCCCTCAACTCACCCAACTCACCTCCCCACACCACTCCCCTCCACTTCTTGACTCCCAGATCCTCCAGCACCTCAAGCTCCTTCTCCATCAACACGTAACAGATCTCTAGGATGGGAAGAGTAATTTTAGGGTGTAGGAGTGTCTATGGGTATAGGGTGGTACTCAAAAAAAGGGAAGTTTAAGGGGGTTCTCTAAAATAAAGAAAAAATAAAATGCAAGATTAATTAATTTAGAAAAATTAATGAATTAAAATATATTATATATATATATTATCTACTGGCGGTCGCCAGTAGATAGTTATAGTTAGGACCTATTTTCCATAGGAAATCTGCAACATTCTATTTGAAATAACTCTTGCGTCGGTTGACGAATCTATGCGAACTTTTCAAACTTTATGGCCCACTCCGGTCCGCTCCTACCCTGAAAGTTTCGGGGTGATTCGTCAAGCAGGGGCCGAGAAAAAAGGGGGGTCCCAAAACTTGTTTTCCCCATTCATTTTCCCATAAGAAACTTTAGCCACGGCTACAGCCCGAACTGCTGAACGGAATTACACAAAATGTGGCAAAGAGGTAGTTCTTGGTTCAGAAAGAACCCTTTTTGTTAAATGGTGTAAATCCGTTCAGTAGTTGCGGAGAAATTAAAAAAATAAGAGTCAAAAAATCAATTTCCCATAGGAAACTTTATGCAAGGCTACAGCCCGAACTGCTGAACGGAATTACACCAAATTTGGCAAAGAGGTAGTTCTTGGTTCAGAAAGAACCCTTTTGTTAAATGGTGTAAATCCGTTCAGTAGTTGCTGAGAAAATCAAAAGTAAAAACACATATATATCTGGGCGGAGCCTAACCACACATGTCATCGTGAGATCTGATTGGCTGTCAGCACTTCATCCTGGAATTGCTGGCAGCCATCTTGGGACCAATATAAATGATAGTACCCTATTGAAATGCATTGTAGTGAATCGAAGATTTTGAGGGTTACCAAAAGGAGAACTATAAAGGGTGATAACAGACTTTAGTTACATTAGAATTCATTTGTTGATGGTACCATACTAATTTCAGGAATTGTGGTGTGTTCTAAGGTGATTTTACCCTGTGAAAACCTTCTGCTGGGATATCATGAATCATGTTTGAGAGAAAACTATTTTCGCATGCTTGTCCCATACAGTTTTGGAAGGTGCTCCAGAAGCTAAAATGAGAGCATATTTTCTGTAAATTCACATTATCTTTCTCAGTCATGTGAGAATGAAGTCTGACATTCTCAGTAAAACATGTACATCCAACAATGGCAGAGACTGTCAGTTGATTCCTTTGTGTTCTACTGCAGCTTCCCAGAGTGTTCTAAAGAACAACTAGAGTGCTAACAGCCTTACTTATGACAAAAGTATGGCACACCTGAAGCCATCTTGATTGGAATAAACTGGTAACACTTAAAACATTTAATTTAAAAAGGAACAAAATGATGGGGTTCATTTTGTCATAGAAATTATGGTTAGTGCTGTAGAAAGAAAAATTAGGACATGTTTCAAGTGTGATCTCAAATATCTTCCTGTTATATTTCAACAGGAGCAGCCTGTCAGTTGATGCCTTTGTGTTCTACTGCAGCTTCCCAGAGTGTTCTAAAGAACAACTAGAGCGCTAACAGTCTTACTTATGACAAAAGTATGGCACACCTGAAGCCATCTTGATTGGAATAAACTGGTAACACTTAAAACATTTAATTTAAAAAGGAACAAAATGAGGGGGTTCATTTTGCCATAGAAATTATGGTTAGTGCTGTAGAAAGAAAAATTAGGACATGTTTTAAGTGAGATCTCAAATATCTTCCTGTTATATTTCAACAGGAGCAGCCTGTCAGTTGATGCCTTTGTGTTCTACTGCAGCTTCCCAGAGTGTTCTAAAGAACAACTAGAGTGCTAACAGCCTTACTTATGACAAAAGTATGGCACACCTGAAGCCATCTTGATTGGAATAAACTGGTAACACTTACAACATTTAATTTAAAAAGGAACAAAATGAGGGGGTTCATTTTGCCATAGAAATTATGGTTAGTGCTGCAAAAAGAAAATTTAGGGCATGTTTTAAGTGAGATCTCAAATCCTCTTCTATTTCATTAGAAAATTCTGACATGCAGACTGAAACAATCACTTTCAATACCAGCAGTAGACTTCCAGTTAACTCCTTGGTGAGCAGTAGCTTTACTACAGTGATCTAATGAACAACTAGAGTGCTAACATTCTGAATTTATGGCAAATGTGTGACACATCTGAATGCCTTCTTGATGGAATCAAAGTAAAAAACTGAAAGCATTTCCTACTGAGGAGACTGTAGTAAATGAGGAAATTAGGAAACTTCATAACAAATAAGTCTCCCAAGATGGTAACCAGAGAAAAATGAGCCCAAATGTAGCACAAATATCACCCAGAGGTAGCCCACGTATAGCCCAATGACAGAAGTGTGCAAAACCCTTTTTATTTTTTGTTTTTTTGCAGTTTTATATAGTGCAAGGTCAGGTCAGGTATTGGAGTGCTTTACATGAGCATTGGTTACATCACACAAGGACAAATTCATGTTGGTTGACCCCTACACTACCCAAACACCACTGCACTACCCTAAACCCTAAAACACTACCCCCAGCACGACCCCTTCACTACCCAAACACAACTGCACTACCCTAAACTCAAAAACACTACCCCCAGCACGACCCCTACACTACCCAAACACCACTGCACTACCCTAAACCCTAAATTTACCCCCTACACTATACAAATACCACTGCACTACCCTAAACCCTAAAACACTAGAACCCAGCACGACCCCCTACAGTACACAAACACCACTGCACTACCCTAAACCCTAAAACACTACCCCCTACACTACACAAACACCATTGCACTACCCTAAACCCTAAAACACTACCCCCAGCATGACCCCCTACACTACACAAACACCACTGCACTACCCTAAACCCTAAAACACTACCCCAGCACGACCCCCTACACTACCCAAACACCACTGCACTACCCTAAACCCTAAAACACTACCCCCAGCACGACTCCCTACACTACACAAACACCACTGGACTACCCTAAACCCTAAAACACTACCCCCAGCACGACTCCCTACACTACCTAAACACCACTGCACTACACTAAACCCTAAATCTACCCCAACATGACCTCCCACACTACACAAACACCACTGCACTACCCTAAACCCTAAAACACTACCCCCAGCACGACCCCCTACACTACCCAAACACCACTGCACTACCCTAAACCCTAAAACACTAACCCCAGCATGACCCCCTACACTACCCAAACACCACTGCACTACCCTATACCCTAAAACACGACCCCGTACACTACACAAACACAACTGCACTACCCTAAACCCTAAAACACTACCCACAGCATGACCCCCTATACTACACAAACACCACTGCACTACCCTAAACCCTAAAACACTACCCCCTACACTACACAAACACCACTGCCCTACCCTAAACCCTAAAACACAACCCCCAGCATGACCCCCTACACTACACAAACACCACTGCACTACCCTAAACCCCCTACACTATACAAACACCACTGCATTACTCTAAACCCTAAAACACTACCCCCAGCACGACCCCCTCACAACACAAACACCACTGCACTACCCTAAACCCTAAATCGACCCCCAGCACGACCCCCTACACTACCCAAACACCACTGCCATACCCTAAACCCTAAAACACTACCCCCAGCATGAACCCCTACACTACCCAAACACCACTGCACTACCCTAAACCTTAAAACACTACCCCCAGCACTACCCCCTACACTACACAAACACCACTGCACTACCCTAAACCCTAAAACACTACCCCAGCACTACCCCCTACACTACCCAAACACCACTGCACTAACATAAACCCTAAAACACTACCCCCAGCACAACCCCCTACACTACACAAACACCACTGCACTACCCTAAACCCTAAAACACTACCCCCAGCACGACTCCCTACACTACCCAAACACCACTGCACTACCCTAAACCCTAAATCTACCCCCAGCACGACCCCCTACACTACCCAAACACCACTGCACTACCCTAAACCATAAAACACTACCCCCAGCATGACCCCCTACACTACACAAACACCACTGCACTACCCTAAACCCTAAAACACTACCACCAGCATGACCCCCTACACTACTCAAACACCACTGCACTACCCTAAACCCTAAAACACTAACCCAGCATGACCCCCTACACTACCCATACACCACTGCACTACCCTAAAGCCTAAAACACTACCCCCAGCACGACCCCCTACACTACTGCCCTACCCTAAACCCTAAAACACTACCCCCAGCACGACCCCCTACACTACCCAAACACCACTGCACTACCCTAAACCCTAAAACACTACCCCCAGCACGACCCCCTACACCACCCAAACACCACTGCACTACCCTAAACCCTAGAAAAGAAACCCCCACCCCATGCCCAATCCCCCATACCTCTCACTCCTCGTGGTTCCTCTCTCCTCGTGGTTCCTACTTCACGTTGTCTCTGAGGGGCGGTGCACGTCGTTGTGAGGAAACGGAACAGCCTCTGTTTCCTTACAACGACATGGATCAGTCTACATGTTTTTAGAACGCATGGTCATTTACCATACATACCTTTACAACAAAATTCGTTGTAAAGGCATGCGTGGTAAATGACCATGCGTTCTAAAAAATGCGTAGTAATGACTTCGTGATGTACAACGCATGCGTGGTAATGCATGCGTACTAATGGTATCGCAAAGTAAAAAGTCGTTGTAACGGCTGTTTACCGATCGAAGCTGGCCCCTGTTCTTCAGTGAGACGTTTATTTGATTAATTAGGAGGAAGGAATGTGTTTTTTTACCGAAAAGTGCATTCCCGGCTGTTGTATTGTGAAAGTGTCCGCGTGGCCTGGTTTCACTTCCGGTGAGAGAGTGGAAGAGTCTGTTTGGATCTAAAGGAGTTCTGTTGTTGGACGGGGCTGGCGCGACATGTCATCAGAAAACATAGCTAATGGAAAGCGTCCTCCCTGAAGTGTGGAGCAGTGCCATGAGAGGTCAACGAGTGTGCGTCCCACCGCAGTATGACCGTACCGCGTGACCCATGTGCCACCTCCAGGGTACGGGAGGCAGAAGCGGCATCGCAGGTCCTCTTGAAGACCGTTGTAGCACTAATTCTACATTTTGGTACTAGGGCATTTTAACTTTGTTGTTCCTGCCAGATACAAAGAGAAGATCCTGTGTTATTCAGTGCCCTCGTTACCTTTTTTGTGGGTTGTGGTGCTTGTCACTTCGCTGCCCCGCAGGTGCACACGACTGGGCACCCCACCTCGTGTGCCATCTGCAGGGCCTCTGCCCTCGGATAACTGGTTTCGGTTTCTGGAGTGGCAACATAAACAGTTGCTCCCAAAGGACTAGCCTGAACACTTAGGTGAATATCCCCTGCACCAGCATTCCACGGAAATTCTTTCCTAGCTCTCCCACGTCAACGAGGACGTCATAATAGCACGGCTCCGCTCGCGACACCGTATGACGTCATCGGAGCCATAAGAGAACCTCGTCGGCGTGCTGACGTCAGTTCCACCCATTTTTTCCGTGCCACCGAGGCAAACAGGGGACCGAGACATTTTCAAATGTATACATAGTATAATAAATATATATATATTCACTGAAAAAACCATAGGTTTCAGGCACGTTATAGTTAGAAATTAGCATTTAAAAACCTTAGAAATTCACTGAAAAAACCATAGGTTTCAGGCACGTTATAGTTAGAAATTAGCATTTAAAAAACCTTAGAAATTCACTGAAAAAACCATAGGTTTCAGGGGCGTTATAGTTAGTTGGACATTTCACTCGTACAAAACCATAGAAATTCCCCCGTTATAGTTAGTTCAGCTAACTATAACTCGCGTGCCCGCAATGCACTGCTGATGACGTCACATATTACATCACTCATGACATGGTCAGTGACATCACTCATGACATCACTGATGACATCTCAAATGACATCACTGATGACATCACTGATGACATCATCCAGTGAATGTGTTTTTCTGAAAATTAAATATGTTTTATATATGTATATCTCAAGGTCGATGGAAGAATAAATGGGTATATAAGTGTCTAAATGGATGATTTTGTTTTGTAAAATTGATTGTATAACTGACTAAGTGTATCTTAGTGAATACATGGGTTAGTGAGTAATGTTTAACCCCTTAACTGCTGGGCCTTTTCCCCCCCTGTGCTGAGCCCTTTTTCGGCTATTTGTAGTAGTTCGCGATTAGGCCTCTGTAACTTTTTGACCACATAAGGTATCCACGTCAAATTTGCGTCCTTTTCTTCCAACATCATGGGGATTCTAAAGGTACCCAGGGTTTGTGGATTCCCCTGGAGGGGTCCCAGATTTTAGCCAAAATACAGCTAAATTTTGGTTTTTGGGGAAAAATGGGAAAAAGTCCCGCATATGAAAGCGTCTGGGTTTTTCCCTGCAAATGGTATCAAAAAGGGTTTGTGGGGCTGAAATCTCCATTTTCCCAGATTTTAGGGAATGACAGACTTTTGTCAGAAAACCAAAAAAATTTACACAGTTTTGGCATTTTTCTGGGACATAGCCTATTTTTGCTATTTTTTGTGCTTTCAACCTCCTTCCAGTTAATGGTAGAAATGGGTATGAAAGCAATAATGGATCCTAGAAATCTATACATTTTAGAAAAGTAGACACAATGCTGAATTCAGCAAGGGGTCATTTGTGTAAATTCATCAAGGTTTCTTTATAGAAACTAACAGTTAAATATAGGAAAAATGGAAAATTAGTTGAAAAAAACAGCCTTTTGTGTCAACGTTTTCACCTGTAACTTCTTCTAATTATGACTGCTCTTTGAAAGCAATATACCGTTACATCCACTGGACCTTACTGGTTGTGGGGATATATAGGACTTGTAGGTTCACCAAGAACCCGACGAACCCAGAGCCAAAAACTGAGCAGCGTCTTGCAATGGTTTTTTATTATGTACCGGGTATATAGCAATTATTCTGGGAAAATGTATACATGGAATATTCGGTATGAAAGACTCCTATGCATTTCTGAAATGGGAACACAATATAGAGTTTAGAAACAGTAGATATTTGCACATTTCTGAAATTGGTAATACTCATACTAGCATGAGAATTATAGGTCATTTTTCAAAATAACTTCTTTTTTACACATTGTCTTTCATTTGGAAGGCAGAAATGCATCGAAAGTCAATAGGTAATAACAGTTGCTTTACAAATCTGAATTACCGTAAGTGTCCCGATAAAAATGGTACCTCACTTGTGTGGGTAGGCATACTGCCCACGACAGGAAACGGCTCAAAACGCAACGTGAACACACCACATTTTCACAATGAAAAATTACCCTTTTTTTGCAAAGTGCCTAGCTGTAGTTTTTGAACCCTTGCTCTGCCGGCACCCAGGGAAACCTAGCAAACCTATACATCTTTGAAAACTAGACATCCAGGGGAATCCAGGATGGGGTGACTTGACTGGCTTTCACCAGGTTCTGTTACCCAGAATCCCTTGCAAACCTAAAACATTGTCAAAAAAAACACATTTTCCTCACATTTCTGTGGTGGAAAGTTCTGGAATCTGCATGGATCCACAAATGTCTACCCACCCCGCGTTCCCCAAAGTCTTCCGAGTAAAATGGTACCTCACTTGTGTGGGTAGGCCTAGTGCCCACGACAGGAAACTGCACAAAACGCAACGTGGACACACGCCAATTTCACAGTGAAAAATGACCTTTTTTGGCAAAGTACCTAGCTGTAGTTTTTGAACCCTAGCTCTGCCGGCATCTAGGGAAACCTAGCAAACCTATATGCTTTTGAAAACTAGACACCCAGGGGAATCCAGGATGGGGTGACTTGACTGGCTCCCACCAGGTTCTGTTACCCAGAATCCCTTGCAAACCTAAAAAATTGTCAAAAAAACACATTTTCCTCACATTTCTGTGGTGGAAAGGTCTGTAATCTGCGCGGATCCACAAACTTCTACCCACCCCACGTTCCCCAAAGTCTTCCGAGAAAAATGGTACCTCACTTGTGTGGGTAGGCCTAGTGCCCGCGACAGGAAACGGTGCAAAACGCAACGTGGACACACCACAATTTCACAGTGAAAAACGACCCTTTTTTGGCAAAGTGCCTAGCTGTAGTTTTTGAATCCTAGCTCTGCCTGCATCTAGGGAAACCTAGCAAACCTATACATTTTTGAAAACTAGACACCCAGGGGAATCTAGGATGGGGTGACTTTACTGCCTCTCACCAGGTTCTGTTACCCAGAATCCCTTGCAAACCTAAAAAATTGTCAAAAAACCACATTTTCCTCACATTTCTGTGGTGGAAAGTCCTGGAATCTGCGTGGATCCACAAATTTCTACCCACCCCGCGTTCCCCAAAGTCTTCCGAGAAAAATGGTACCTCACTTGTGTGGGTAGGCCTAGAGCCCGCGACAGGAAATCGCGCAAAACGCAACGTGGACACACCCCAATTTCACAGTGAAAAATGACCCTTTTTTGGCAAAGTGCCTAGCTGTAGTTTTCGAATCCTAGCTCTGCCTGCATCTTGGGAAACCTAGCAAACCTATATATTTTTGAAAACTAGACACCCAGGGGAATCCAGGATGGGGTGACTCTACTGCCTCTCACCAGGTTCTGTTACCCAGAATCCCTTGCAAACCTAAAAATTGTCAAAAAACACATTTTCCTCACATTTCTGTGGTGGAAAGTTCTGGAATCTGCGAGGATCCACAAATTTCCACCCACCCCGCGTTCCCCAAAGTCTTCCGATAAAAATGGTACCTCACTTGTGTGGGAGGCCCAAGTACCCGCAACAGGAAATGGCCCAAAACGCAACGTGGGCACACCACATTTTCACAGTGAAAACGGACCCTTTTTCAACAAAGTGCCTAGCTGTAGATTTTGAACCATAGCTCTGCCGGCACCTAGGGAAACCTAGGAAACCTATACATTTTTGAAAACTAGACACCCAGGGGACTCCAGGATGGGGTGACTTGGCTTCCTCTCACCAGGTTATGCTACCCAGAATCCCTTGCAAACCTAAAATATTGTAAAAAAAACCACATTTTCCTCACATTTCTGTGGTGGAAAGTTCTGGAATCTGCGTGGATCCACAAAATTCCACCCACCCCACGTTCCACAAAGTCTTCCGAGAAAAATGGTACCTCACTTGTGTGGGAGGCCTAAGTACACGCGACAGGAAACGGCCCAAAACGCAACGTGGACACACCACATTTTCGCAGTGAAAACGGACCCTTTTTCAACAAAGTGCCTAGTTGTAGATTTTGAACCCTAGCTCTGCCGGCACCTAGGGAAACCTAGGAAACCTATACATTTTTGAAAACTAGACACCCAGGGGACTCCAGGATGAGGTGACTTGGCTGGCTCTCACCAGGTTATGCTACCCAGAATCCCTTGTAAACCTAAAATATTGTAAAAAAAACCACATTTTCCTCACATTTCTTTGGTGGAAAGTTCTGGAATCTGCGTGGATCTACAAAATTCCACCCACCCCGCGTTCCCCAAAGTCTTCCGAGAAAAATGGTACCTCACTTGTGTGGGAGGCCTAAGTACCCGCGACAGGAAACGGCCCAAAACGCAACGTGGACACACCACATTTTCGCAATGAAAACGGACCCTTTTTCAACAAAGTGCCTAGCTGTAGATTTTGAACCCTAGCTCTGCCGGCACCTAGGGAAACCTAGGAAACCTATACATTTTTGAAAACTAGACACCCAGGGGACTCCAGGATGGGGTGACTTGGCTGGCTCTCACCAGGTTATGCTACCCAGAATCCCTTGCAAACCTAAAATATTGTAAAACAAAACACATTTTCCTCACATTTCTGTGGTGGAAAGTTCTGGAATCTGCGTGGATCCACAAAATTCCACCCACCCCGCGTTCCCCAAAGTCTTCCGAGAAAAATGGTACCTCACTTGTGTGGGACGCCCAAGTACCCGCGACAGGAAACGGCCCAAAACGCAACGTGGACACACCACATTTTCGCAGTGAAAACGGACCCTTTTTCAACAAAGTGCCTAGCTGTAGATTTTGAACCCTAGCTCTGCAGGCACCTAGGGAAACCTAGGAAACCTATACATTTTTGAAAACTAGACACCCAGGGGACTCCAGGATGGGGTGACTTGGCTGGCTCTCACCAGGTTATGCTACCCAGAATCCCTTGCAAACCTAAAATATTGTAAAACAAAACACATTTTCCTCACATTTCTGTGGTGGAAAGTTCTGGAATCTGCGTGGATCCACAAAATTCCACCCACCCCGCGTTCCCCAAAGTCTTCCGAGAAAAATGGTACCTCACTTGTGTGGGAGGCCTAAGTACCCGCGACAGGAAACGGCCCAAAACGCAATGTGGACACACCACATTTTCGCACTGAAAACAGACCCTTTTTCAACAAAGTGCCTAGCTGTAGATTTTGAACCCTAGCTCTGCCGGCACCTAGGGAAACCTAGGAAACCTATACATTTTTGAAAACTAGACACCCAGGGGACTCCAGGATGGGGTGACTTGGCTGGCTCTCACCAGGTTATGCTACCCAGAATCCCTTGCAAACCTAAAATATTGTAAAAAAACCACATTTTCCTCACATTTCTGTGGTGGAAAGTTCTGGAATCTGCGTGGATCCACAAAATTCCACCCACCCCGCGTTCCACAAAGTCTTCCGAGAAAAATGGTACCTCACTTGTGTGGGAGGCCTAAGTACCCGCGACAGGAAACGGCCCAAAACGCAACGTGGACACACCACATTTTCGCACTGAAAACGGACCCTTTTTCAACAAAGTGCCTAGCTGTAGATTTTGAACCATAGCTCTGCCGGCACCTAGGGAAACCTAGGAAACCTATACATTTTTGAAAACTAGACACCCAGGGGACTCCAGGATGGGGTGACTTGGCTGGCTCTCACCAGGTTATGCTACCCAGAATCCCTTGCAAACCTAAAATTTTGTAAAAAAAAACACATTTTCCTCACATTTCTGTGGTGGAAAGTTCTGGAATCTGCGTGGATCAACAAAATTCCACCCACCCCGCGTTCCCCAAAGTCTTCCGAGAAAAATGGTACTTCACTTGTGTGGGAGGCCTAAGTACCCGCGACAGGAAACGGCCCAAAACGCAACGTGGACACACCACATTTTCGCAGTGAAAACGGACCCTTTTTCAACAAAGTGCCTAGCTGTAGATTTTGAACCCTAGCTCTGCCGGCACCTAGGGAAACCTAGGAAACCTATACATTTTTGAAAACTAGACACCCAGGGGAATCCAGGATGGGGTGACTTGGCAGGCTCTCACCAGGTTCTGCTACCCAGAATCCCTTGCAAACCTAAAATATTGTTAAAAAAAACACATTTTCCTCACATTTCTGTGGTGGAAAGTTCTGGAATCTGCGTGGATCCACAAAATTCCACCCACCCCGCGTTCCCCAAAGTCTTCCGATAAAAATGGTACCTCACTGGTGTGGGAGGCCTAAGTACCCGCGACAGGCTAGGGCCCAAAACATATTGAGGTGACATTAAAATTGCTTATCACAAAACAACCTGGTTTTGCAAGGGGGGTCACCTCGGTTTTTGGCCCCGTGCTCGGCGGCCAGCTTTGGAAACCTATCAAACCCACACATTTCTGAAAACTAGACACCCGGGTGGTACCAGGGAGGTATGGCTTGCATGGATCCCCCAACGTTTTCTTACCCAGAATCCCCTGCAAACCTCAAATTTAGCTGAAAAAATCACTTTTTCCACACATTTCTGTGTGGGAAAGTTGTGGCATCGCCGGGCAGACATGCATTTCCTACCACCCAGTGTTCCCCAAGGTCTCCCGATAAAAATGGTGCCTCACTCGTGTGGGAGGCCCAAGTACCCGCGACAGGCTAGGGCCCAAAACGTATTGAGGTGACATTAAAATTGCCTATCACAAAACAACCTGGTTTTGCAAGGGGGTCACCTCCGGTTTTTGGCCCCGTGCTCGGCGGCCAGCTAGGGAAACCTATCAAACCCACACATTTCTGAAAACTAGACACCCGGGTGGTTCCAGGGAGGTATGGCTTGCGTGGATCCCCCAACGTTTTCTTACCCAGAATCCCTTGCAAACCTCAAATTTAGCTGAAAAAATCACTTTTCCCACACATTTTTGTGTGGGAAAGTTGTGGCATCGCCGGGCAGACACGCATTTCCTACCACCCAGTGTTCCCCAAGGTCTCCCGATAAAAATGGTGCCTCACTCGTGTGGGAGGCCCAAGTACCCGCGACAGGCTAGGGCCCAAAAGTTATTGAGGTGACATTAAAATTGCCTATCACAAAACAACCTGGTTTTGCAAGGGGGTCACCTCCGGTTTTTGGCCCCGTGCTCGGCGGCCAGCTAGGGAAACCTATCAAACCCACACATTTCTGAAAACTAGACACCCGGGTGGTTCCAGGGAGGTATGGCTTGCGTGGATCCCCCAACGTTTTCTTACCCAGAATCCCCTGCAAACCTCAAATTTAGCTGAAAAAATCACTTTTTCAACACATTTTTGTGTGGGAAAGTTGTGGCATCGCCGGGCAGACACGCATTTCCTACCACCCAGTGTTCCCCAAGGTCTCCCGATAAAAATGGTGCCTCACTCGTGTGGGAGGCCCAAGTACCCGCGTCAGGCTAGGGCCCAAAACATATTGAGGTGACATTAAAATTGCCTATCACAAAACAACCTGGTTTTGCAAGGGGTCACCTCCGGTTTTGGCCCCGTGCTCGGCGGCCAGCTAGGGAAACCTATCAAACCCACACATTTCTGAAAAGTAGACACCCGGGTGGTTCCAGGGAGGTATGGCTTGCGTGGATCCCCCAACGTTTTCTTACCCAGAATCCCCTGCAAACCTCAAATTTAGCTGAAAAAATCACTTTTTCCACACATTTTTGTGTGGGAAAGTTGTGGCATCGCCGGGCAGACACGCATTTCCTACCACCCAGTGTTCCCCAAGGTCTCCCGATAAAAATGGTGCCTCACTCGTGTGGGAGGCCCAAGTACCCGCGACAGGCTAGGGCCCAAAACGTATTGAGGTGACATTAAAATTGCCTATCACAAAACAACCTGGTTTTGCAAGGGGTCACCTCCGGTTTTGGCCCCGTGCTCGGCGGCCAGCTAGGAAACCTATCAAACCCACACATTTCTGAAAACTAGACACCCGGGTGGTTCCAGGGAGGTATGGCTTGCGTGGATCCCCCAACGTTTTCTTACCCAGAATCCCTGCAAACCTCAAATTTAGCTGAAAAAATCACTTTTTCCACACATTTTTGTGTGGGAAAGTTGTGGCATCGCCGGGCAGACACGCATTTCCTACCACCCAGTGTTCCTCAAGGTCTCCCGATAAAAATGGTGCCTCACTCGTGTGGGAGGCCCAAGTACCCGCGACAGGCTAGGGTCCAAAACGTATTGAGGTGACATCAAAATTGCCTATCACAAAATGTTTTGGGCCCTAGCCTGTCGCGGGTACTTGGGCCTCCCACACAGTGAGGTACCATTTTATCGGGAGACCTTGGAGAACGCTGGGTGGTAGGAAATGCGTGTCTGCCCGGCGATGCCACAACTTTCCCACACAAAAATGTGTGGAAAAAGTGATTTTTTCACCTAAATTCGAGGTTTGCAGAGATTCTGACAAGAAAACGTTGGAGGATCCACGCAAGCCATACCTCCCTGGAACCACCCGGGTGTCTCGTTTTCAGAAAGTGTGGGTTTGATAGGTTTCCTAGCTGGCCGCCGAGCACGGGGCCAAAACCGGAGGTGACCCCTTGCAAAACCAGGTTGTTTTGTGATAGGCAATTTAATGTCACCTCAATACGTTTTGGGCCCTAGCCTGTCGCGAGTACTTGGGCCTCCCACACGAGTGAGGTACCATTTTTATCGGGAGACCTTGGGGAATACTGGGTGGTAGGAATGCATGTCTGCTCGGCGATGCCACAACTTTCCCACACAAAAATGTGTGGAAAAGTGATTTTTCTCACCTAAATTCGAGGTTTGCAGGGGATTCTGGGTAGAAAACGTTGGGGATCCACGCAAGCCATACCTCCTGGAACCCCCGAGTGTCTAGTTTTCAGAAATGTGTGGGTTTGATAGGTTTCCTAGCTGGCCGCCGAGCACGGGCCAAAACCGAGGTGACCCCTCACAAAACCAGGTTGTTTTGTGATAGGCAATTTTAATGTCACCTCAATACCTTTTGGGCCCTGGCCTGTCGCGGGTACTTGGGCCTCCCACACGAGTGAGGTATCATTTTATCGGGAGACCTTGGGGAACACTGGGTGGTAGGAAATGCATGTCTGTCCGGCGATGCTACAACTTTCCCACACAAAATGTGTGGAAAAAGTGATTTTTTCACCTAAATTCGAGGTTTGCAGGGTATTCTGGGTAAGAAAACGTTGGGGGATCCACGCAAGCCATACCTCCCTGGAACCCCCGGGTGTCTAGTTTTCAGAAATGTGTGGGTTTGATAGGTTTCCTAGCTGGCCGCCGAGCACGGGCCAAAACCGAGGTGACCCCTCACAAAACCAGGTTGTTTTGTGATAGGCAATTTTAATGTCACCTCAATACCTTTTGGGCCCTAGCCTGTCGCGGATACTTGGGCCTCCCACATGCAGTGAGGTATCATTTTTATCGGGAGACCTTGGGGAACACTGGGTGGTAGGAAATGCATGTCTGCCCGGCGATGCCACAACTTTCCCACACAAAAATGTGTGGAAAAAGTGATTTTTTCACCTAAATTCGAGGTTTGCAGGGATTCTGGGTAAGAAAACGTTGGGGGATCCACGCAAGCCATACCTCCCTGGAACCCCCGGGTGTCTAGTTTTCATAAATGTGTGGGTTTGATAGGTTTCCTAGCTGGCCACCAAGCACGGGGCCAAAAACCGAGGTGACCCCCTCACAAAACCAGGTTGTTTTGTGATAGGCAATTTTAATGTCACCTCAATACGCTTTGGGCCCTAGCCTGTCGCGGGTACTTGGGCCTCCCACACGAGTGAGGTATCATCTTTATCGGGAGACCTTGGGGAACACTGGGTGGTAGGAAATGCATGTCTGCCCGGCGATGCCACAACTTTCCCACACAAAAATGTGTGGAAAAGTAATTTATTCACCTAAATTCGAGGTTTGCAGGGGATTCTGGGTAAGAAAACGTTGGGGGATCCACGCAAGCCATACCTCCCTGGAACCCCCGGGTGTCTAGTTTTCAGAAATGTGTGGGTTTGATAGGTTTCCCTAGCTGGCCGCCGAGCACGGGGCCAAAACCGAGGTGACCGCCCTCACAAAACCAGGTTGTTTTGTGATAGGAAATTTTAATGTCGCCTCAATACGCTTTGGGCCCTAGCCTGTCGCTGGTACTTGGGCCTCCCACACGAGTGAGGTACCATTTTTATCGGGAGACCTTGGGGAACACTGGGTGGTAGGAAATGCATGTCTGCCCGGCGATGCCACAACTTTCCCACACAAAAATGTGTGGAAAAAGTGATTTTTCCACCTAAATTCGAGGTTTGCAGGGGATTCTGGGTAAGAAAACGTTGGGGGATCCACGCAAGCCATACCTCCCTGAAACCCCCCGGGTGTCTAGTTTTCAGAAATGTGTGGGTTTGATAGGTTTCCCTAGCTGGCCGCCGAGCACAGGGCCAAAAACCGAGGTTACCCCCCTTGCAAAACCAGGTTGTTTTGTGATAGGCAATTTTAATGTCGCCTCAATACCTTTTGGGCCCTAGCCTGTCGCGGGTACTTGGGCCTCCCACACGAGTGAGGCACCATTTTTATCGGGAGACCTTGGGGAACGCTGGGTGGTAGGAAATGCGTGTCTGCCCGGCGATGCCACAACTTTCCCACACAAAAATGTGTGGAAATAGTGATTTTTTTCAACAAAATATGAGGCTAGCAGGGCATGTTGGGTAAAAAAACTGTGAGAACCACGCAAGTCATTCACCCTTGTACTTCCCCCTTTGTCTACTACTCAAAAATGTAAAGGTTTGCCTAGGTGACGACTGAGCTAGGGCAGAAAGTCCCCTGCTACCCATTGTGGAAAAAAAATATCTTACAAAAGGCCATTAAACTGACACAAATATAAATCTAACACTCATTTGATAAAGCTAATCCACCACTTACACAGGTTGGTTTTAGCACCTCCAGAAACGCTGGCTTCAAAGCACAAATACTTACCAAAGTATATAAATATTGAAGCCAAGCCTTCTGAAGGGGAGCCATAAAGCCACATCACGGCACCAACCACTTTATGGTCCATTCACACGCCATTCACACACCACACACAAGACTTCCGTACCGCCAGCCACGGGCCCAAACAACCATATCACTTGCACTCACACAAACATACTGCCGCCATGCAAGGGCCCATCACATTCATATGCCACAAGACATAATGACTTTGACTATATTCTACCACCTGTCAAGTCTCCACCTCCTTCTTCCAGAACGTTACAGAACTCTTGCCCAGTGAACCTATACTAATGACTTCCATGACAGCCACATGAGGCTCAGGAAGACATGTCTTTCATGCACCTTTAGTGCACTCACTATGCTAAATCCAACTCCTTCCAGTTTGTGGATGCAAGTTGGGGGTGCTCGAGTATGCCGCAAAAACATTTCTCGAGCTGAGCAAGCATATCTACCTTTGAAACTAAGGCAAACATGCTGGAAATTTTCAAAAGATAACATCATAAACTATGAACGGATGAATGTGAAACAAGGGTAGTCCGTGACAACGTAGCATATGTCCAATCCACCGTTATGTGCAGTGACTGTAATGCACTTATCATACAGCAAACTGACCATCTACTAAGTTCTAACGGAGGATGAACATGGCAAGCAGCATTGACCCATAAATACCACAGTAAATTCAGTGTGAGTGTGGCAGCAATGGATTTGAATCCATGGGTGAAGAAGAAGTCAGGACGTGTATCTATACTACCTTTACTATCTTCCTTCTACCTTTGCAATATTCCTCGGAAAGCGCACCTACCGTAAGCTGTTCTAACCCGTTCGTGTGTCTGTCCTCAGAGTCCTGACTAACCCTGTCCAATTGTTAAGGGACCCTATACTAATGCCTTTCATCTCTAGCTACTTGAAGCTTGAGTGAACATTTCTGTCACGAGCTATCAATGCTCTCACAATGCTCTATCCAACTCCTTCCAGTTTGTGGATGCAAGTTGGGGGTGCCCGAGTATGCCGCAAAAACATTTCTCGAGCTGAGCAAGCATATCTACCTTTGAAACTAAGGCAAACATGCTGGAAATTTTCAAAAACGTCCTAAAGAGAACATCATAAACTACGAAGAACGGTTGAATGTGAAACACGGGTACTCCATGACAACGTGGCATATGTTCTGTCCACCAGTATGTGCAGCGTGGGGACTATAATGCACTTGTCAATTGGCGAACAGAGCAACTACCACGTTCTGAAAGCAGATAAAGGTGTTGAGAAGTCCATGATTTCATGAAGTAGAGGAACAAATATCCTGCAGCTGCTTGCGTAGTGAAGGAGTGGCCCACAGACAGAAGGTATCCATTCACACCAATTGAAAGGTTATCCTATTGGCAGCTCCACCTCAGTCAATTTCCCAGTATTTTGCTTTAGTGTGATACAACATAAAGCAAGTAGGAAAACAGAAGGCAGGCTTACTTGGGCACTGGGGACAGTAAACACGAGTCTCCTGCCTCTTTCCCTGCATCGAGCACACTTTACAACGACGACATGGTGGCTCCTTTTGGGTGTTGCAGGAATTTTATCTGCAAAGTGTCGCTCCTGCAGCCTTGCCACGTCCTCCAGAACACATGAAGTGGAGGCTTCTGCTTCTGTAGCAGTAAGACTTTCAATCACAGACAACTGAAAGTCAAGGAAAGACATGAGTCTTCCTGTGGTGGTCTCACGATAAACAACATACGCATTGTATGTTGCCATCTGGATCAGGTGCGTAAACAGTTTCTTATACCAAGTGCAAGTTTTACGACTCGCATTGTATGGCTGAAGAACCTGGTCGTTCTCGTCCACTCCGCCCATGTACTTGTTGTAAACAAGTATACAGGTGGGCTTGTGGACTTCGGCCATCTGACCCCAAACCGTGACAGGGGAAGTGCTCTCAGCATGAATTGTAGTGAGCATGTACACATCACGCCTATCTGAGAACTTAACTGCGAGCAGTTCGTTGGAACGCAACGCAGTGCTCTGGGATTTCTGGAGCTTCTTGCAAACAAGCTCCTGCGGGAATCCTTTGCGGCGACAACGAATTGTACCACAAGCCACGGTGCCAGCTTTGTAGAGCTCACTGAACAGCTCTACTCCTGTATAGAAATTGTCCACATAAAGGTTATAACCTTTGTGAAGAAGTGGCTGGACAAGCTCCCATACAATCTTTCCTGTGACCCGTAGCATGGGAGGGCAACCTACAGGGTTAAGAGTTGTGTCCTTCCCTGTATACACTCTCAAGCTGTACACATAGCCAGTCGAGCTCTCACACAGCATGTACAGCTTGATGCCATAGCGAGCGCGTTTGCTCGGAATGTACTGCCTAAACAGCAGCCGCCCTTTATACAAGATCAAGGACTCATCAATGGCTATATTCTTTCCAGGAGTATAAACCTCTGGAAACCTGGCAGACAAATGTTCCACGACAGGCCGAATTTTGAACAACCTGTCATAGTCTGGATGGTCCCGGGGCAATGCAGCAGAATTGTCATTGAAATGCAGCATGCGCTGCAATAGCAAAAAACGATCTCTGCTCATGTATGGTGCAAAGATGGGGGTTAACCAAACCGTGCGAGTAGACCAGTCGGATAGCAAGGTTGGTTTATGCACTACCCCCATTTTAAGTGTGAGGCCCAAAAATATCTTCAACTCCCCTAGTGAAGTGGGAGTCCACTTGCGCGCCCTAGAATGAGGCCCAAGAGTGCCTCCTTGCCCCCTCAGAAATTGTTCGGCACGCAAATTTGTTTGCTGCACAATTTCGTCTAGGAAGTCAACACCAAAAAGAGATGGAAGTAGTCAATTGGCAAAAAATTTGCCGTATCTACTTTACATCCAGCGTCACCAGTGAAAGGCGGAATTTGGGGCTGAACTAAATTGGGAGGCTGCCAAGACAGCACTCCGTCTGTGCTTGCGGTCGCACGTGCCTGCACTCTGGGTTGCTCTAACCTGTTACGGGTGTCCTGCTGCACAGACTGTGCTGGCAAAGGGACAGCACGACTGACATCGTCTCCTTCAGAATCGCTGGACGATGAGTCATCGGATGGAACTGCGCCGACTGAAAAGTCACTCCCAGATTCGGCTCCATTGTCCTCTCCCTCAGATGCTGTCTCAGTATCTGCTGTCTCAGTCTCTGATCCTGCCTCAGAGCTGGACTCCAGAACCAGATTTAGGGCCTGGGCAGCATTAATCCAACGATATGCCATCTCTGCTAGTGCCTAAACTATCCTTTTAAAACACTATCCTACGTAGAAGGCAGATAGGTTGTTGGTTTTAAAGTGTAGGTGGGTGTGTGCGTAAGTGAAGTGTTTAAGTCAATAATGACGAAGTCACCTTACCTTTGCGAAATCCGTACGCTCTCCAAAAAGACTAAGAAATAGAGAAAAAAGACACAGTATTACTTTACCTTGCCACATACCCATAATCGCAGCCTTTTAGCGCTGGTGGGAGCCAGTGCTACCATCATTTTAGCGCCAAGATGCCTACGGGTGAACGTGTGCTTTACAATTGCACACTATGACCTCCTTTGATGCGCCCACTACCATCCTTGCAAACGTGCCCCTCATCTCTCCATAGCCCTCTCTCACATACATTTAGTCTGTTACCAAGGGTTTCTACTGCGTGGCTTTACTAATCCACTTAGCTGTCTACATAATACCGATCTGTTCGTTTCAGCATACCCTTTATGGCGTCAAAACTGCCACTACACAAAAGTCAGATATCTCTATCTAGCAGAAATGTTGTACTCTGCAGCAGTACCACACTTTACTGCCTTTCAGGTAACTTCAAAGAGACTCATTATAGTTCTTTCACAGTCTCATAATTTCAGCACTGAGAAATATCTCTGTAAATAAATATTTATATATATATAACAATTAATTCCCAATGTCAGCGCGCTCAATACCTGGTGCAGGCAGCAACGGGTAGAATCCTTACACGATATTTAAATTCAGAAACACAAAGGATGCCGCACTCCAGAGACAGGTTTCAGAGTTGCTTTATTTTCACCACCACTACCACCAGTCGTGGTGAAAATAAAGCAACTCTGAAACCAATCTCTGGAGTGCGGCATCCTTTGTGTTTCTGAATATATATATATATATATATATATATATATATCCATATGAATCATGACGAGAAAAGGCGCCCTTCCAGGTGGGCCAGGGCTTCGTAGCGACATTGCCGCTTTACTATTCCAAATGAAAATCATGCCGTATTATAGCACAAAGGAAGCCCTCCAGTCGAGAAAGGAGGTAACAGCAGTCAAAGAGTACATGTATCATATAGATACATATATATCATTCACTCCAGGGCCGGCATTAGCGCTGGTGGCGCCCTGTGCGACAATGTCTGCTGGTGCCCCACCAATGACCACCTCTGCCATGGATTCCCTCACTAGCACCATTTAACAGTGCCCCTCAAGTCTCAAAAACCACTGTCTCTCAGATTCATTTAGTTTTATAGCAACACTCACACCAGTGTACGGTGTCAGAGCACTTTACACCACACACACACACATTGCACAGAGACAACAGTACATAGGATATGCTACATCAGACAGGACAAGGTGTAGTGTAGCAGTAACATGCCATCTATACTGGCAGGCAATATAGTTTGAGCCCTTATTCTGGGAAAGCACAAATCCAGAATTTAAAACGTACTCATCGTTGGGGGTTCTCTTTCATAATAAGAATTATTTTCTACCCAAATGAACCCTTTTCACAAGATTAGATGATGAAAGACTGGGCAAAAAAACATAAAGCTGGCACAGAAGCAGTAACCCACTAACCTTTTTACATTATATGCACTTTGTTACGTGCATGCCTATGTCTCCCCTGGGAGCAGATTGTGGCCCCCATAATTATGTACATAATTGCCCCCACAGGCAGACATGCCAACCCTCCCGATTCAGGCGGGAGACTTCCGATTTCAAGGCTAGTCTCCCGCCTCCCGATTCCTTCAAGCAAAACCCGATTACTCGGGGTTTCAGCTGACAGGGCTTGGTATTGTGTAACGTGGTGTATGCACTGCCAGCAACCTGCTCCTGCAGGCCAGTGCACAACACTTGCATCACCCTCTTTCTGCCTGCCATTGCACTCCATTTATTCATTTATTTATGCGTTTTTATATAGCGCGGACTTTACCCGAAGGTGTCAGAGCGCTTCACAATAGGAACAGTAACATTACATGAGGAGTCGGTTACACGTGAGCATAATACAAAAGCAAGCGTTACATTACATGAGGAAAGGTGACAATTGTGCAACTAACAAAAACAAACCAGATACAAAGAGGCATACGTTCCAAGAGGAAAAAGTGACAGGTGTGCATGATACATGAGATACAAATAGAGGTATAATACTGCAAAACGTGTATTTGAGTTTCAAATGTCCGATCCTGCAGCAGCACACTTGCTAAGCCCATACATGACAGTAACCCGATTCAAGGCCCCATTCTCCCTATTTCTTTTCTTTAATCTCCCACTTTGCTCTTCTAAAATGTTGGCATTTATGCCCACAGGGGTCGGCCACTGAGCAGAAGGACCGACCCCCTGCCAATATCGCCGCCATTTAAAAAAAAAAAAAGCCTTTATTTTTTATTTTTTAGGGGGCAATCGCGCCCCCAGGAAAAACCAGGTAAATAAATTTTAAAAATGTGCCCCGGGGAGGGCGACCCATCACCACGAGGGCCGACCCCCAAAGACATCCCTGGTGTCTAGTGGGGTTTCCTGGCCGTGGATCGCAGCAGCGCTGCGATCCACGGCCAGGAAACCCTCAGGAAGGCCTCGCTTGAAAGGGAGACTCTCCCCTTTCAAACGAGGCCTCCCTGAAAGCTGGGGAGGCTGTTTCCAGCCAGATTTCCCCATCGGAGTCGAGCGCGGCCTTACCTGCTGCTGTCCTCGGCTCCGGTGGGAAATCAGTGACACTGCAGGCGCCTCGCGGCGCGCTGACGTCACAGATGGGCGGGAGGGGGCGGGGAAGACGCGGAAAGCCTTCCGCGTCTCACCCAGTAAAAATTTAAAAATAAATAAATCCGGTGCGATGCACCGGACGATTTATTATTGCCCTTCCTGGTGACGTGCGCAGCACCAGGGAGGTAGTGCTTGCGTCGGCCATTGGCCGACGCAAGCACCAAAAGGGTTAAATATGAAAATATCTGTATCAGTCTGTTGGAACCGGGTTTACCGAGTCCGCCACGGTAGCATGGCGCGAGGCGGGAAAGCACGCAAAGGCAATGTGTAAGGCAGTTGTGCAGCACACTCTTACTCTGACTCAGGAATGCGAACGCAATAACATGACACCACACCAGGCTTGTGTATTTAAAATCAAGATCTTTTATATATAAATCAAGGTAGCATCAGATGAGGCAGATTAATTCAGATCTACATTTAAATTCATTGCATTACTCAACTGGTGCACATTCTTAATAAAGCATCATAGCTCATCAACATTGTAGGCCACTAAGAGGCCGCAGGAATTATCTCTTAAACGTAGCACCAATTATGATCACAAGATGCCTTAATAAAACATGGGCCTAAACATGCAGTTCACTTCAAGCATATTCAATTACTTAAAAGAAGGCTTTTCACGTTACATTTCAATAGGCCTGCATTAATCTAGGTGCACCCACATTCAGTACAGTGGGCGTCGCAATTCCAGTACACCTGTAACATAAAACACTTCAACTCTTGGCGGTTTACACTTCAGCTCAATTCAATTAATCACTTTCCCCCTTAGGTAAAGACTTTGCAGTTATCAGCATAGGCCTAGGCAGTAATTACAATAGGCATCAGCATTCAATTAATAAACACTGTGGGGAACCCCTCAACATGTCCTGTATTCTGGGGCTTCTATGTCCCTTAGGGGTTAATTCCAGGCTAGGCCCACTCCTCTCCGGGGCCTCGCCTCATGGGGAAAGTTACACGGTTAATTTAGGGGTTAATGGTGGCCCCCGGGCCCCAGTGGCGTTTTTGTGGGCCCTAGGGGCCTCCTGGGCTCACCTGGTGCGTGGTCGTTGGTCGCGCTTCCTAGCGACTGGCGATCTCCAGGCCGGGCCCGTGTTCTGGAGCGCGGGGCCCGGTTGGGGTACCTCGGCCTTCTGGCCGGAATGACGGGTCGTTGCGGGGGCCGGTATCACCCTCCTCCGGCCCCCGGGATCAGGGAAGTGACTTTGAGGCACGTTGCGGGGGCCGGTATCACCCTCCTCCGGCCCCCGGGATCAGGTGAGTGACTTGGCGGCTTCAGGGACTTCGGGAAGGGGAGCGGGAGCCGGCAGTCCTCTCTGGCCGGCTCCCCGTCTCCCTCTGCACGGCCGGAGCTCTTCCTCGGCCTCCGTCGGCGCTGGGGGGCGTGGCGGGAGCCGGCGCCCAATCGCTGCGTGGCCTTCCCGGGGGCGCGGCCGGCGTCCCCGGTTGCCCAGCAACGGCGTCGGCGGGGCCTGGAGGCCTCACGGATCGCGCTAGGCCGCGGTGTCATCACGCGGCCCCCTTGGGCTGCGGCGGTAATTTCTTCGGCCGCGACGGCGGCGGTGGGGCCCCGGCCCCGGCGGTGATGACTTTGGGGATATTTAGAGGCTTGGGTGAGGGCGCGGACGGCGCACCTCACCACATCCACTCGAGGGGCCTCCCTCACCACAGCGCTTCCTTCGGTGAGGGCGCGGACGGCGCACCTCACCACACGGCCCCGAGGAGGGCCTTCCTCACAGCAGCACTTCTCCTCACGCGGCGGCGGCCGCGGCGGTGATTTCCTCACAAGGTCAGTGACCTGAGGGGGCAGTTTCTCCCTCGTGGAGACAGAACGCGGGCGCACCAGCAGCCTGTGGGCAGGGCTGACTGGAAAAGTACTTGGGGGCAGCCCAGCAGCAGGCAGGAATAGATAGGGGGTGAAGGTCTAGCGCTTCAGGGTACGGCGCTTTACCTGGTGATCCCCAGTTTGGCAGTTTAGGTTTCAGGCCTTGCTGGACGGTCAGGCCTCCTCAAATTAAGGTTTATTGCGGTTGTTTCAGATTGGTTGCTTCTTAGGAGTTTCTTGTCAGGAGTTTCTTGTCAGAAGTTTCTTATTATAAGTTTCTTGTCAAAAGTTTCTTGTCAGAAGTTTCTTCTTATGAGGGGGGGGGATGAGTTGGTGGTTTTGGGAGTGCTTGATGTTCTTCCCAGCACGCTGAAGGTGGTTCCCTGGGTCCCCTCACACTGGGCAAGGTCAGTGGGTGGTGGGCGTTCCTCAGCTATCTTACTACAGCAGGGCCTAAGCCTTGTCAGCAGCAGTAGTGTAGGTCTCCCCCCTAGGCCCTAAAGCCTGTACTCCGGCAGAGGTTCTCCCAGGATCAGTGGTGCCCCAACCCCAACTGACTAAAAAGTTTTCCCTCCAAGCTTTTTATACCCCTAGGTCAGGTGACCCTCCCAAAAGCGGCAAAACATAACTCCTCCCACAGCCCGGAAGGTTCTGGAACCTTCCACATGTCTGGCTATGTGGCCCAGAGGCGGGGATGGAATGGATACTGTATCCCTATGTCCCAGCCTGACCCTGGCTACTAGTGTGTATGCGTGTAAGGCCCCTCTGCAGTAGCAGGGGCCTGTGGCAGCCATCTTGAGTGAGAGAGCACCTGTACCTCAGCACTGGCTAGCAGTGGCAAGGCGCCCGGAGACCTAGGTCCAGTAAAAATATGGTGGCAAAAATGAGGCGCAAAAGGGAAAAAAACAGGGCAAGACCACCCTAGGGCTGACAGGTCTAACACAGTCTCTCACTTTGTGTATAAGTGGCTGCATGGGTTGGTGAGTAGCTACATGAGTGTCTATATGGGTTATTAGTTGGTTTTTTGAGTATTAGTATGAGTGTCTGAGTGTCTGTATGGTTCGGTGGGGGGTATTACTTAGTGCATAGATGCATGAATGAGTGACTCACTGTTTGTATGTGTTGAAGACAGCATGTGTGCAGGACTGTATAGGTGGATGAGTATGTGTATGGGTGTGTTAGTGAGTGAATGACTGTCTCAATAGTGTCTTTATGAGTAACTACATATGTTTTAAACTAGTATATGTGAGTATTGGTGTATATAAGTGAGTATATGTGAGAGTGAGAGATTGGAAGAGTTCCTGTACAAATAAGTAGGTGTTTCTATAAGTGATTGTTTAAGAGAGTAAGTATGTGTAAGTTTCTGTAGAAGTAAGTGTGGTAGTGTGTGTATAACTGTATATGCAAGTAAATGGATGTTTGATACTTTGTTTGCATGTGTGACTATGTGTGTGAGTAACTCTATGGATGAGTGGCGGTGTGTAACAGGATGTATAGGTGTATGAGTACATATGATGAGTGAGTACATGTATGAGTGACTGTATAGGGACTGTTGGTGAATGAGTGGATGTGTGTGTAGATCTTGGAATTACTGAATAGGTGTGTTGTAACTGGTATTGGTATGTCCATTGTTTTGAAAATGTTAGTTTGTATTTTTGAGTGTGTGTATCAAAGGTTATATTAGGGTGAGAGGAGGTCTGCCACTCTATCACAAGGATGATGTCATCAGTGATGTCATCAGTGATGTCATTTGAGATGTCATCAGTGATGTCATGAGTGATGTCACTGACCATGTCATGAGTGATGTAATATGTGACGTCATCAGCAGTGCATTGCGGGCGCGGAGTTATAGTTAGCTGAACTAACTATAACGGGGAATTTCTATGGTTTTGTACGAGTGAAATGTCCAACTAACTATAACGCCCCTGAAACCTATGGTTTTTCAGTGAATATATATATATATATATATATATATATATATATATATATATATATATATATATCTCCAAACTAAGGGGGCCATTACGATGGCGGGTGGATCGCCCCCGCCGGGCCGGCGGTAGTCACCGCTGGCCCG
Source organism: Calotriton arnoldi (assembly GCA_963921515.1). Taxonomy (NCBI): domain Eukaryota; kingdom Metazoa; phylum Chordata; class Amphibia; order Caudata; family Salamandridae; genus Calotriton; species Calotriton arnoldi. Next base: position 445,043 of record CAWUFW010013565.1, read on the forward strand.
GCGGGGACGATCCGCCCGCCATCCACACTTCAAAGACCCCCTGCCATATTATTATCCAGGAGCCGCGTTTGCACAGTGGTGTACAAAGGGGCGTGGCCTCGGACCACCTCTCTACAATGCAGCTCTGTGGCGCTTACTGGAGGTACCTGGTGGGCTAGTTGGCCCCCAGGGACCCTCAGGATTCAAGGGGACTTAATCCCCCAAGTTACAACGTGCCAGGGGGCGCGTTTGCACAGTGGTGCAGGGAGGGGGCGGGGCCTGATATCACAATTGTGCAAACGTGCCCCTGGCGCGTTGTAACTTGGGGGATTAAGTCCCCTTGAATCCTGAGGGTCCCTGGGGGCCAACTAGCCCACCAGGTACCTCCAGAGAGCACCACAGAGCTGCGTTGCAGAGAGGGGGTCCAAGGCCACGCCCCTTTTTACACCTCTCTGCAAGGCAGCTCTGTGGCGCTTCCTGGAGGTACCTGGTGGGCTAGTTGGCCCCCAGGGAACCTCAGGATTCAAGGGGACTTAATAGGAACGTTATAGTTAGAAATTAGCATTTAAAAAACCTTTGAAATTCACTGAAAAAACCATAGGTTTTAGGGACGTTATAGTTAGAAATTAGCATTTAAAAAACCTTAGAAATTCACTGAAAAAACCACAGGTTTCAGGGACGTTATAGTTAGAAATTAGCATTTAAAAAACCTTTGAAATTCACTGAAAAAACCATAGGTTTCAGGGACGTTATAGTTAGAAATTAGCATTTAGAAAACCTTAGAAATTCACTGAAAAAACCACAGGTTTCATGGACGTTATAGTTAGTTGGACATTTCACTCATACAAAACCAGAGAAATTCGGCCGTTATAGTTAGTTCAGCTAACTATAACTCGCGCCCCCGCAATGCACTGCTGATGATGTCACATATTACATCATTCATGACATGGTCAGTGACATCACTGATGACATCACTGATGACATCTCAAATGACATCACTGATGACATCACTGATGACATCATCCAGTGACTGTGTGTTTCTGTAAAGTTTAAATATGTTTTATATATATATAGGCCAAGGTGTATTGAAGAATGAGTGAGTGTATAAGTGTCTGAATGGATGATTTAATAGGTGCGTGACTGACTGTATAAGTGAGTGATTAAATGTGTCTTACTGAATGCATGGGTTAGTGACTGATACAGACATTCACCTAGTTTAGTTTGTCAGTTGGTGTGTAAGCGGTTGCGTGGGTTGGTGAGTAGCTAAATGAGGGTCTATATGGGTTATTGATTGGTTGTCTGAGTATCTGTATGGGTGCCTGAGTGTCTGTGTGGGTGGGTGGGGGGTGTGACTCTGTGCATAGATGTGTGAGCGGGTGATTCACTGGGTGTATGGGTTCAAGAGTGCATCTGTGAAGGTCTGTGTGGGTGGGTGAGTGTGTGTATGGGTGTTTTGGTGAGTGAATGGATGTCTCAGTGGTATATGTGTGAGTAACTGCATATGTGAAAGGCAGTATATGTGAGTGCTGGAGTATATAAATGACTATATGTGAGAGTGAGTGATTGTGAGAGAGTCTGTATGGATGAGTGTGCGCTTGTATTACTTATTGTATAAGAGTGTAAGTATGTGTTAGTATATGTTTGAATAAGTGAGGTGGTGTGTGTATAACTGTATAGGTGAGTAAATGGGAGTGTGATTGATTCTTTGCATGACTGATTAGGTATGTGAGTAACTCTATGGATGAGTGGCGGTATGTGAGTGTCTGTATAGATATGTGAGTACATATGATAGTGCCGTATTGATGGTTGACTGCATGTATGAGTGACTGTATGGGTGAATGAGTGGATGTGTGTGTAGATCTAGGAATTAGTGAGTGGGTATGTACTAACTGGTATTGGTGTGTCTATGATTTCGAAAATGGTAGTCTGTGTTTTAGAGTGAGTGTATCAAAGGTTATATTAGGGTATGAGGAGGTGCATCAGATTATCACGTGGATGATGTCATCAGTGATGTCATTTGAGATGTCATCAGTGATGTCATCAGTGATGTCACTGACCATGTCATGAATGATGTAATATGTGACATCATCAGCAGTGCATTGTGGGGGCGCGAGTTATAGTTAGCTGAACAAACTATAACAGCCGAATTTCTCTGGTTTTGTACGAGTGAAATGTCCAACTAACCATAACGTCCCTGAAACCTGTGGTTTTTTCAGTGAATATATATATATATGTATATATATATATATATAGATATATATATTATCTACTGGCGGTCGCCAGTAGATAGTTATAGTTAGGACCTATTATCCATAGGAAATTCGTAACATTCTTTTCCCAATAACTTTGGTGCCGGTTGACGAATGTTCGCGAAATTTTCAAAACTTATGGCCCGCTCCAGTCCGCTCCTATCTTGAAAGTTTTGGGGTGATTCGACAAGCGGGGGCCGAGAAAAAAGGGGGGTCCCAAAACGTGTTTTCTCCATGGTAATTCCCATAGGAAACTTTAGCCACGGCTACAGCCCGAACTGCTGAACGGAATTACACCAAATTTGGCAAAAAGGTAGTGCTTGGTTCAGAAAGCGCCTTTTTTTTAAATGGTGTAAATCCGTTCAGTAGTTCCTGAGAAATTAAAAAAATAAGAGTCAAAAAATCAATTTCCTATAGGAAACTTTATGAAAGGCTACAGCCGAAACTACTGAATGGTTTACCCCAAATTTGACAAAAAGGTAGCGCTTGGTTGAGAAAGCGACCTTTTTAAAAATGGTGTAAATCCGTTCAGTAGTTGCTGAGAAATAAAAAAATAAAAGTTTCGATATCTATGGCCGCGGTGGATCCGCGCACACTCCCGACCACGAGCTTCATGCTAATTGGCTGTCAACACTCCAAACCAGGAAGTGTTGGCAGCCATCTTGTTACACGGTAACCGAGTCACAAGAAAAGAGAAAAAGAAACGCAAAAAAAAAGAAAAGGGGGCAGGGTAGAAACACCCTGACCCCCTAGGCCTGCATAGGGGTCCCACAAGGACCCCCAAGGCCCAAAAAAGCATTTTTTTAAAAATTAAAAAAAATCGGCAAAATGCGTGCCGGATTTGCGGATTTGGCCGCTTCGTTAATAATTAGCCCCCAGGTGGGCCAAGTCCCGGGGGCAGTGAAAAAAAAATTGTGGGGGCCCCCAATCCCCCCCACACTGCCCTGGGGACCGCCACCTCCCTGGGGCTTGATTAATGAGTTGCGGGGGGCATGCAGCCCCCCCGCAGCCCCGGGGATCGCCACCCCCGGGTCTTATTTTTTTAAAGTTTGGGGGGCCTCTAAGGCCCCCCCAAGCCCTGGGGACCGCCACCCCCCGGGACTTTCATTAATTATAATAGCGGGGGGGCACACTGCCTCCCCGCAGCCCCGGGGACCGCCACCCCCGGGGCTTCATTTAAAAAAAAAATATACCTGTGTGGGGGGGCTCGAGCCCCCCCACATGCCCCGGGGACCACCACCTCCCCGGGGCACTAATATTTAAATTTGGGGGTACGTAACAGACCCCCGAGCCCCGGGGACCACCACCTCCCCGGGGCTTTGCAATTGTTAGGAGGGGGGCCCCGTGGCCCCCCTCCTGGAGCCCTTGATGGCCCTGGGGACTGCCACTCCCCAGGGCCGGCTCCTGCAGTGTCCCGGGTGCCCACCCCGGGACACTGCTGTTTGCATGACAGGGTGGGAGCCTCGCGGCTCCCGCCCTGTCATTGCAAACTGCTGCTTCATTGAAGCAAGAGCAGGAAACCTGCTCTCGCTTCAATGAAGCAAAGCAGATTGCTTTTCCACAAGGGGAGCTGCATGTCAGCAGCTCCCATGTGGAAAAGCAATGCCGGCTCCCACAGGACGCGGGAGCCGGGCGGGACCGTGGGGGATTGGGGACCCCCACGGTCCCCAACGAGAGGCCAGGCCCCGGGGGATGGGGTCCCCGGGGCTGGAAGTGGCCCAGGAGGGGGGGCCACGTGGCCCCCCTCCCCTGTGTATTAAACATTTTTTTTTTTTAAAGGAGAGGCCAGGCCCCGGGGGATGGGGTCTCTGGGGCCATATTTGGCCTGAGGAGGGGGGCCACGCGGCCCCCCTCACAAAAAAATAAAAAAGGATGGCCAGGCCCCGGGGGATGGGGTCCCCGGGGCCGGAAGTAGCCCGGGAGGGGGGCCACGCGGCCCCCCTCCCCACCAAAAAACATTATTAAATAAAGGTGGGCCCCGGGATATGGGGTCCCTGGGGCCAATAGAGGCCTTAGGAGGGGGGGCCATGCAGCCCCCCCTTCCTATAAAAAACAATATGTGTGGCCATGCCCCAGGGGATGGGGTCCCCGGGGCCGGAATTGGCCACGGTAGGGGGGCCCACGCGGCCCCCCTCCCATTAACATTTAAAAAAAAAAAAAAAAAGAGGAGCAGGCCCTGGGGGATGGGGTCCTCAGGGCACAAAAAAAGGCAAGAGAAGGGGGGCCACACAGCCCCCCTTCTTTAAAAAAAAAAAAGCCGGCATCGCGGCTAGGCCCCGCCCCCTCCCTGAAACACTCAGCAAACGCACCCCCTGGCACGTTTAAAGTTGGGGAACTAATTCCCCTTGAATACTGGGGGTCCCTGGGGGCCAACTAGCCCACCAGGTACCTCCAGTATGCACCAAGGAGCTGTGTTGCAGAGAGGTGTTCAGAGGCCACACCCCTTTTTACACCTCTCTGCAACGCAGCTCTGTGGCGCTTACTGGAGGTACCTGGTGGGCTAGTTGGACCCCAGGGACCCTCAGGATTCAAGGGGACTTTATCCCCCAACTTAAAACGCGCCACAGGGCGCGTTTGCACAGTGGTGAAGGGAGGGGGCGGGGCCTGAGGTGACATGTGTGCAAACACGCCCTGTGGCGTGTTTTAAGTTGGGGAATTAATTCCTTTTCAATCCTGAGGGTCCCTGGGGTCCAACTAGCCCACCATGTACCTCCAGTAAGCGCCACAGAGCTGCGTTGCAGAGTGGTGTAAAAAGGGGCGTGGCCTGGGCCAACTCTCTGCAACGCAGCCCTGTGGCGCTTACTGGAGGTACGTGGTGGCTAGTTGGACCCCAGGGACCCTCAGGATTGAAGAGGAATTAATTCCCCAAATTAAAACGCGCCACAGGGCGTGTTTGCACACATGTCACATCAGGCCCCCCTCCCTTCACCACTGTGCAAACGCGCCCCGTAGCGCGTTTTAAGAGGTAGTTTTAATCCCCCTGCCCTATTATGTACTAGGGCCTTACAGAGGAGGTCATGCTAATCACAGGGGTACCCCAACGCATAGTGTTCCCTAGTGTATGTAGGTGTTTTCACTGTATTCTAAGTGTCTCTTAGCATAGCACTGGCTCTAGGCCTGGTTAGTCAGAGTCAGTTACCACCAGTACCCGTCTGAAAAAGTTGTGGGCACAGGATGATTTTGGAACAAGGTGTCTTTCTGCTCCTCTGTTGGTTCTTTCTGCACATGTCTTGCTTCTTCCTGCACTTTTCTTCGGCTTTGTGGACTTCTGTTGCTTCTTTCTGCATTTCTTTTGCTTCTTTCTGTGCGTTTTTTCTTCTTTCTTCACATGTCCTACCTCTGTAGGCATAGTTAGAGACTAGCATTTAAAAAACCTTTGAAATTCACTTAAAAAACCATAGGTTTCAGGCACGTTATAGTTAGAAATTAGCATTTAAAAAACCTTAGAAATTCACTGAAAAAACCATAGGTTTCAGGCACGTTATAGTTAGAAATTAGCATTTAAAAACCTTAGAAATTCACTGAAAAAACCATAGGTTTCAGGGACGTTATAGTTAGAAATTAGCATTAAAAAAACCTTAGAAATTCACTGAAAAAACCATAGGTTTCAGGGGCGTTATAGTTAGTTGGACATTTCACTCGTACAAAACCCGTGAAATTCCCCCGTTATAGTTAGTTCAGCTAACTATAACTCGCGCCCCCGCAATGTACTGCTGATGACGTCACATATTACATCACTCATGACATGGTCAGTGACATCACTGATGACATCACTGATGACATCTCAAATGACATCACTGATGACACCACTGATGACATCATCCATGTGAAAATTTCATGCATCTTCTCACACCCTAATATAACTTTTGATACACCCACTCTAAATTACACACTACCATTCTCAAAACCATAGACACTCCAACACCAATAACTACATACCCACTCACTGATTCTTAGGTCTACACACACATCCACTCACTCACCCGTACAGTCACTCATACATACGGTCACTCAGTACAGGACTATCATATGCACTCATACACCTATATAGACACTCACACACCGTCACTCATCCATAGAGGTACTCACACACCTAGTCAGTCATGCAAATAATTAATCACACTCCCATTTACTCAGATGTACAGTTATACACACACCAGCTCAATTACTCATACAAATACTAGCACATTCTTACGCTCTTATACAATCAATGATGCAAGCACACACTCATCCATACAGCCACTCTCACAATAACACACTCTCATTTGTAGCCAATTATGTACTCCAACACACATATATACTACTTTTCACATATGTAGTTACTCACACATGTACCACTGAGATATACATTCACTCACTAACACACCCACACACACACTCACCCACCCATACAGTCCATCACAGATGCACTCTTGAAACCATGCACCCAGTGAATCACCCACTCACACATCTATGCTCAGAGTCACACACACCCCACTCACACAAACACTCAGGCACCCATACAGATACTCAGACAACATATCAATAACCCATATAGACACTCATGTAGCTATTCACAAACCCATGCAGCCGCTTACACACCAACAGACACACGGATACAGACATTCACACAGTTTAGTCACTAACCCATGCATTCGGTAAGATACGCTTAATCACTCACTTATAGAGTCAGTCACGCACCTACTAAATCATCCATTCAGACACTTATACACCCACTCATTCTTCAATACGCCTTTCCCTATATATATTAAACATATTTAAACTTTACAGAAACACACAGTCACTGGATGATGTCATCAGTGATGTCATCAGTGATGTCATTTGAGATGTCATCAGTGATGTCATCAGTGATGTCACTGACCATGTCACGAGTGATGTAATATGTGACGTCATCAGCAGTGCATTGCGGGGGCGCGAGTTATAGTTAGCTGAACTAACTATAACGGGGGAATTTCACGGGTTTTGTACGAGTGAAATGTCCAACTAACTATAGCGCCCCTGAAACCTATGGTTTTTACAGTGAATATATTTATATATATATATGCACACATCCCATTTCCAAACAAGAAGAGGGCATGCACATGAAGTCTGCAGGATCCAAACCATATCTTTATTGTGTTGGGCTACCCTCGACCCAGCAATTAAGAGAGACGCGTTGTGTCAGATCAACTGCCTTTCTCAATCTATAAACTGCCTTGAAGTTGCTTCATTTAAATAGTAAAAAACAGTAAATATAGATAATGCACTTCATCATTTGTTGCAGTCTGTCCCAATGCAAATTCACCCCATTGTTCCACATGCTGCCGGTGCATGTAACATAAATCAATTCAAATGCCATCCTCAAATGCAAAAATACAAACACATAAAATGTTTTTCTTTTCCATGGCATAATCTGCTATATTACTGGTTTCCAGTTCCCATTTCAGCGTTGCTTCAATAAAACATGGGACTGGATTTTCAGGAACTGCAATAGCAGAACCCATTTCCTATACTTCTTTGTTCACAAATACTGCACTAAAACACAGCTGTTACATAATACGTCAGTGAGCTCCACGTAGGTCATTGCAATCCGCAATTTTTAGCAGCACAGTAGTTGCTATCTGCGAAGTCTGGGTAGGCCTGCTCATAAATAATATAAATTATCAGACCATTGGCCTCACTGATTTAGCGATACTTCCAAGGTGCCCAGTAACCATATTACTGCCGGCCTTCTGAGTGAGGTTACCGGTCCGTAGCGGGAAGACGTGCTGCTTGCACTGAAAATGGCAAGAATATATATATATTACCTACAGTCATTCGCCAGTAGGTAGTTATAGTTAGGACCTAGTTTCCATAATAAAAACTTCTATTGACTTGCCTATATCTTTTGTGATGGTTGACAAATTTTCATGAAATTTTCCCCAAAAAGTGCACCGGGGATTCTAGTTGTGCATAAAAAAAGAGGGAAGAATCAAGCAGAAAAAGGCAAAACAGAGGGCTGAAAAACGAGCAGAAAAGGCAAAACAGAGGGCAGGAAAATTAGCAGAAAAGACAAAACATAGGGCAGAAAAAATGAGCAGACAAGGCAAAACAGAGCAGAAGAGGGCAAAACAGAGGACAGAAATACGAGTCGAAAAGGCAAAACAGAGGGCAGAAAAACAAGAAGAAAAAGGCAAAACAGCTGGCTGGAAAATGAGCAGAAAAAAGGCAAACCAGAGGGCAGAAAATTTAGCAAACAAAAACCTAACAAAAAGAGAAGGGGGCAGGGTAGGAATATCCTGACCCACTAGGCCTGGTGCTGGGGCACCCCAGTGACCCTGTCAGGGCTAACAAGCATTTATTTTTAAACTGCAGTGAAAATCACGGGCTCCCACCTTTTTTTTCACTTTAGTCTCTAGGTGGGTCAGATCCCGGGAGCATGAGGGTGTTTTATAAAAAAAGGAGGGGCCGTGTGGGCACCCCCTCCTAGGGCTCTTTTAAGCTCTGGGGACCACCACCTCCCTAGGACTTTAATTAATATGGGAGGGGGCCTGTGTGGACCCCCCTCCATTGGGCTCATTTAGCCCCAGGGACTACCATCTCCCTGGAGTTTTTATTTATAGTGGAGGGGGGCCGCGTGGACCCCCCCTGGGGTTTTAATATTAACCCTGGGTGTAGTGGGCATAGCGGGGCTATGCGGTGGTCCACGGAGGTGCAAACAAACTCCGTTACATCATTCATGACATGGTAAGTGACATCACTGATGACATCTCAAATGACATCACTGATGACATCACTGATGAACTTTGGCGCCGGTTGACGAATCTTCGTGAAATTTTCAAAACTAGTGGGGCGCTCCGGTCAGCTCCTGTCTTGAAAGTTTCGGGGTGAATCGTCAAGCGGGGGCCGAGAAAAAAGGGGGGGTCCCAAAACGCGTTTTCCCCATGTTAATTTCCATAGGAAACTTTAGACAAAGCTACAGCCCGAACTGCTGAACGGAATTAAACCAAATTTGGCAAAAAGGTAGCGCTTGGTTCAGAAAGCGACCTTTTTTTTTAAATGGTGTAAATCCGTTCAGTAGTTCCTGAGAAATTAAAAAAAAGAAAACTTTTGATATCTGGGCGGAGCCTAACCACACAAGCACGAGCTTGCCTTCTGATTGGCTGCCAACACTTCAAACCAGGAAGTGTTGGCAGCCATCTTGTGCCTCGGACGAGGGGTCCCATCTGGAGAAGCTTTCTTTGTAAACATTGGCCCACATAGAGACATATTTAGTGTAGTGTCTGAGTTCTAAGTGTTGCTGCTAAGTAATTATATTAGCATTTCTCTGTGACTCGAAATGTTATCGGTTTCCAGGGACTGCTTTACCCCTCCCGCCACACTCGGCTTCTGGAAGGTAAAAAGCGTGCGCCGTCTAATGAGTAATTACAAGCGAGCCGCAGTTCGCCCATGTGACACAGGCTGTCATGGACTCTACATCTTCCTCGTGGACTCCGGTCCAGCCGCTAGAAGCCGCTCCCGTAAATAAGTCTTCAATCCTCCTATTTAAACTAATATTTAAGCCCATTTCTCGGCTTTTGAATCCCACGTTCATTCCACTATCACTTCATTCATTTTTATTGCTTTTAAAAAGTGCGCTCTCTCCGTTCTCTCTTTGTTTACAACCATCCGCTTCCTTATCCATCTTAACCGCCTCCGTTTTATTCTGTATCAGTAGGAGCTTTGAAGCCGGGGGCGTAGGCGCTAGAGCGCCTCTCACAACGTGGCGCTTTTATTTTGTATTTCAATCCTCCCCTTGTCTGCTGCAGGCGGGAACGTTTGTTTCACAAATGCAGTGTTTTCTTTCGCCATCCGCCTTCGTTTTCGGCAAAGAGGATTTTTGGAAACGGTGACGTTGCAGCGATGAATCTGAAATAAATGGAAATGAAAACCTCAAAAAATCCACCAGATTGGGCTTTTATTTCTATTAAAAAAAGACATTCCGAAAACGTGTCTGTGAGCGAAATGTTATAAATACTAATAATGTTAAGTTGTTTTTATGTATTTTTATTGTTTTGTATTTGTTTATTTCCGGCTTTCGAGGGGGCTATCTTTAGACCCTGACAGGGGGTCGCCGTGATTTAGTTATTGCAGGTTTGCAGCGCTGAAAAAAGTATTTAAAAAATACAATGTTTCTATTAAGAAGTGTGTGTGGGATACAACATACCGAGGGACTGTGGTGGGCTGAAGGCCGCAAGCCCGGTGTCACCAGACACCCCATGTCACCAGACCATAATACACTTAATAATAGTATTTGATTTAACCTACCGGGGGTTTTCTGTCACGTGTTTTAGTTTAGTTTGTAGTGTATGAAAAATGCATTTTTTTCCAAGTAAAGAAATGTTTATGGGATTAGGATGGGAAGTTCAATACTGAAGTATGAAAGAAAAAATATATAGTTACTATGTACATTGAGTGGCCTGGAATCTGCGGTGAGAGCAGCGGAAAACCAAGGTTTATTATATTGTTGTGTAGGCGGGGATATATTTTACAAACGTGTATACAGAAGTGAGGTTTTAGCAGCTGCTGTCTGCAGTGCTCAGCTGGGCCCAGGCTCTGCTGGGGTTCAGGCGCTGCTGGGGTTGGTTCAGGTGCTGCTGGGGTTCAGGGACTGCTGGGGTTCAGGGACTGCTGGGGATCAGGCACTGCTGGGGTTCAGGCACTGCTGGGGTTCAGGCGCTGCTGGGGTTCAGGCACTGCTGGGGTTGGTTCAGGCACTGCTGTGGTTCAGGTGCTGCAGGGGTTCAGGTACTGCTGGGGTTCCAGTACTGCTGGGGTTCAGGCACTGTTGGGGTTCAGGCACTGCTGGGGTTGGTTCAGGCACTGCTGGGGTTCAGGTGCTGCAGGGGTTCAGGCGCTGCAGGGGTTCAGGCACTGTTGGGGTTCAGGCACTGCTGGGGTTCAGGCACTGTTGGGGTTCAGGTAATGCTGGGGTTGGTTCAGGTGCTGCTGGGGTTCAGGCACTGCTGGGGTTCAGGCACTGTTGGGGTTCAGGCACTGCTGGGGTTCAGGGACCGATGAAGCAGGCCTGCGTCTTTGGGAAGATTAAAAACTTGTCATGTGCGGAGAACACCAAGGATAATTGTTTGAAAAGAATACTAGACTTACCGACTTGTCCTTGGGGCCTCCCATTGGTTGAAACCCGAAGTTAAGACACGTGACGTCATTCCCCAGAATTCCAGCGATGAAGTCAGAGTGACGTTCCTTCTGTGAAGAAGCCGTGGCATTTAGTGTAATTAATGTAGGCCACATGTCATATATATGTGTACATGTATGTATGTGTACTACAGTGCAGAGGGCAAAATTAAGTTTATTACCACAGTAGTGAGAACGACCATGTGAAAGCCACACTTTACTGCCTCACAGGTGGCATGCTTCATTTATTTTACACATGGAGACAGCTCTCCAGCAGTCACACGGTCTCTTCACACAGCTCTCCAGCAGTCACACGGTCTCTTCACACAGCTCTCACAGCTCTCACACGGTCTCTTCACACAGCTCTCCAGCAGTCACGCGGTCTCTTCACACAGCTCTCCAGCAGTCACACGGTCTCTTCACACAGCTCTCCAGCAGTCACACGGTCTCTTCACACAGCTCTCCAGCAGTCACACGATCTAATCACACAGCTCTCCAGCAGTCACTCGGTCTCTTCACACAGCTCTCCAGCAGTCACACGGTCTCTTCACACAGCTCTCCAGCAGTCACACTGTCTCTTCACACAGCTCTCCAGCAGTCACACGGTCTCTTCCGTATGATGTTACCAAGCTGCACACATTTAACCCCTTACATGCAGTTTTTTGCTAAATACCCTAAGTACCAAATGTTTCAGTTACACAGAGTCTAAGATGCTATTTATTCCCACTGTGCAGGGAGGGGGGCTTGTGACACACTCAAGGCTTTACCCTTCATAAGTCGTGGCCTATATACTATGTATATATAGTGAGAGAACGCTGAGGAGTGGTTTCTGCGCTGCCATAATGATAAAGTATAGAAGCACTGACGTGTGTTATATTTAAAAACACACCGACATTCCCTACATCTCATATTAAAAGTATATTAAATAATTCATGGACATATATTTATACAATTTACAAATTATATTTCTTACAGAATAATTTTAAAAAATCCCAGCCATGATAACATTTTTATTATTAATATGTATTACATTTTGATGGAAAGCATTTATTGAATTAATTGACACTATTTTAAATTTTTTATCAAAAGTTTCAAATTAGAAATTTCATTTTATTTTTAAATTAAGCTTATTACATTTTTAAAATGTGTATATATATATTACCTACTGGCGGTTGCCAGTAGGTAGTTATAGTTAGGACATAGTTTCCATAGGAAAAGCATTTTTTGATTTGCCAATAACTTTGGCGCCGATTGACGAATCTTCGCGAAATTTTCAAAACTAGTGGGGCGCTCCGGTCAACTCCTGTCTTGAAAGTTTCGGGGTGAATCGTCAAGCAGGGGCCGAGAAAAAAGGGGAGTCCCAAAACGCGTTTTCCCCATGTTAATTTCCATAGGAAACTTTAGACAAGGCTACAGCCCGAACTGCTGAACGGAATTACACCAAATTTGGCAAAAAGGTAGCGCTTGGTTCAGAAAGCGACCTTTTTTTTAAATGGTGTCAATCCGTTCAGTAGTTCCTGAGAAATTAAAAAAAAGAAAACTTTCGATATCTGGGCGGAGCCTAACCACACAAGCACGAGCTTGCCTCTGATTGGCTGCCAACACTTCAAACCAGGAAGTGTTGGCAGCCATCTTGTGCCTCGGATGAGGGGTCCCATCTGGAGAAGCTTTCTTTGTAAACATTGGCCCACATCGAGACATATTTAGTGTAGTGGCTGAGTTCTAAGTGTTGCTTCTAAGTAATTATATTAGCATTTCTCTGTGACTCGAAATGTTATCGGTTTCCAGGGACTGCTTTACCCCTCCTGCCCTACTCGACTTCTGGAAGGTAAAAAGTGTGCGCCGTCTAATGAGTAATTACAAGCGAGCCGCAGTTCGCCCATGTGACACAGGCTGTCATGGACTCTACATGGTTTGTTGATTCCGATGGCAGGAGGCAGCCTGTACAAAGAAGGATAGCGCGGCAGTTGCTGAATGTGCCGCGTGCCTCTTGTTTGCGAGTGGAGATGTTCCGTAGGTCCAGGCTCAGTGTTATACCCCGTTTGTTTCTAAGTAATTATATTAGCATTTCTCTGTGACTCGAAATGTTATCGGTTTCCAGGGACTGCTTTACCCCTCCCCCCACTCGGCTTCTGGAAGGTAAAAAGCGTGCGCCGTCTAATGAGTAATTACAAGCGAGCCGCAGTTCGCCCATGTGACACAGGCTGTCATGGACTCTACATGGTTTGTTGATTCCGATGGCAGGAGGCAGCCTGTTAAAGAAGGATAGCGCGGCAGTTGCAGAATGTGCCGCGTGCCTCTTGTTTGCGAGTGGAGATGTTCCGTAGGTCCAGGCTCAGTGTTAAACCCAACGTTAAACCTCCTGCAGGATGTAGAGGTGGCCCCGTGCCTCCCGTCCCTGTTGCTCCTCAACTAGCACCCGTCCAGAGCACCACCCCTGATCTACCAACGGCACATGAAAATGAGAGTCCGCCCTGCGACATCCTGCAACATCCCATCGAAGAGGCCAACAGCAGCCCCAGTATCCAAAGGTGAGTAGAGCTGCTGAACACAAGTAAAGAGGTGAGCCTGAATTTCAGGCGTAGTGGGCATCCAACCATAGAACTTGGTATACACACCCAGAGCACTGTAATATTTCACTTTCCCGTTCCCCGAACCAGGCACACTGCAGCATCTTTGCACAGACAGGGCTTAGAGAACAACAAGGCACACAATTGCAAACCACACTGCAAACAGACTGGATCCAGTTACAATAAAGCCATAGCAGTACAACTCCACTGTAGGCAATTTTTGAGAGACAAGTTTAGAATATGAACAGCTCTGGCTATAAAAATGAATTTAATAGTCGTCGGTTTTGAAACACCAAAGGCAAATATAAGTATCTACAGCACATACTGCCTAGTAACTACCTACTGTGACATGGCTTGGTCCAGTGATTACGTTTTCACCATGGAACCATGGTTCTTGGCATCTAATAGGTTCCTCTTTTCAGCTAAATATGGTGGAAATAAACACTGTATTTTTAAGCTCGGCAGGGCCCCGAATACTGACATTTCCCTTGGAAGGGCTACCCCTTGGCTTGTCATCCGAATCACTGCTTCCCAGTTGTGGACTAGTTGAAACCATTGAACATGGTTTTTAATCCTGGCCGCTCATTTGGCCAAATTGTGTGTATACGTATAATTATGCTCCCTTATGGCGTTTTTGTGGGTATTGAGAATCAATGTAAAAGCTGCTGGTAAGCGCGTGGTTAATAAAATGGACTGTATATTATACAACATAGGGCAAGTTTGAAGTGCACAGTCTCACAGTATGTTTTCCAGGATGCAACATGATGGTAAATGTATAGTCTTTGCAGCAAGTAGTAAAGTGCGGCAGTGTTGAGGCTGCCAGTTTAACAAAATGTTTGAACTTGGGCAAAGTATACTCTCACTGTGCCTCTGTCCACTAATATGATAATATGTGAACCCTTTGAAACTGGCCAAATGGAAGAAATAAACAGCAAGGGCATGTTCCCAGTACTGAGCATCATTGTGCTTTACATTTACATATTCAGGCCTTTTTAACTGCAGGAGGCTCTATTTGCATCACTATAGTGGATTTTACTCATGAAGCTACACTGCAGTTTCCATCCTTTGCTACAGCACCGCTCTTCGAACCACCGAAGGGTACCTCTTTTAGAGATCTTAAAGGGCTGAACGAGTGAGAGCTGCTTGTGATTTTTGAGGGTTGAAAGTGGCTGGAAACGAAAATGTGACACAATGGGTGACCCGTTGTGCCTCTGGGCAGTGGGACAGAAGCCTCAATTGCAGGACAAACCTCCAAAGTGCAGGACGGTTGGCCCCCTTAGGCTCACAGCCCGTTGTAAAGCCTAGCACGCTATCCTGAGCTTTATAGTACTATTAGGGGTAGGAGATAAGAGGGGCTGCACTATAAAACCACAGAACCAAGCCCCAGAGCACTTCAAGACATTCCTTGAGCCAGTTACACAATTCCAGAACACAGTCTGGCATGCTACTTCAGAGTCTACGTAGACAGCAGCAGTTTAGGTCCAGCTACAACAGGAGGCATAAAAACATTCTTAATTTTATAACTATGCCCAAGCTGTCCACCCATCACTTCTTTTCCCCACCTATTATGCATCCAGAAAATGTATAATAACATACCTGAACTATCATTTTGTGGTACGATGCACAGCATGTCACCCAGACACACAGTTGGGCAAACAGGGCCAGTCACACAGCTCCCTTTTCTGTTATTCTTTAGCATTGCACATAGCTGTAGATACACCCAGCCAAAGCCAGGCACACAGCTGGGCTTGTGTCAAGATATTTTGGGTCTCGAGGAGATATACTTTTTTGAGCTGCCATCCCGTTTCCTGGATCGTATGTGTAAACCCCCGGCCGACCTGCCAACAGGGCACCTTAGGTGACAATTTGTTTGGCACATGATTTAAATAAAAGTGACTGAGCAGACAGCACCTCAGACAGATGCATCCCAGAATGTATAGAATTACTCACAAGGAGCACCAATTCGAGCAAGGCATGCCAGAGTCGAGCATCAGCCACAAGCACCAAATAGTGACAAATTCCATGCCTCAACCAACCATCTATATTTAGCCAACCTGGGGAATCGCCCTCCTCTGCACTGTTCTGAGCAGTGCTTCATATCGCACATGAGTAGAGTGCACCCGCCACATAAAATTGTGTACAATTGTGGGAATCTGCTGTACATTTTTAGTCGGCTTGTTTTAAGAGCATTGTGTTCTTTTTTTACTTGGGGTCAATGTGCAGTTGATGATTACTGGGCAGTACCCTTTGTAGGTACCATTGCTTACCTTTGGTGATACAAGGGCACAATAATGGCACACTCCTAAGTGAATAGGCAAGAAACTACCTCAGTGTAGCAGGACGATCAGATGATCAATCAAGACTTACTCCTGGAGGTGGAGGGGTTTAAAGACTCCGATTCAGTGTGAGTTATCACTCAATGTCCAGTCAGTCCTTCACTTTAGAAAAAAATACTTTTATTAACAGGTAAGTAAAAAACGCGCATCCAAAATTAGGATAGGCAATGAAATCCAGAATGCTTTAGCAACATTGGAGCCTGAGTTGAGACCTCTAATATATTTATTGATTCTTCGCACTAGGTGCTAAGTTTTCTTTTAACATTTAGCCATATGGCCAAAATTATTCTTTGGGGCAGCGTCGGATTGGTAACGCAGGCACTCTCGGGCAATGCCGAGGGGCCGGTATCCGAATTCCAGCTGTGGGCTGCTTTTTTGAGCAGCGGGGGGGGGGATGTGGGCGGTTTCTTAGTTGTTCGATGCCGCCAGCGGCCCAATGGGTGCCTAAGTGGCCTTTCTGGAGGTAGATGGGCTCTCATTACCTCCCTTTTATCAACGGCAGAGGTGTCACTCCCTTTCTCTCGCTGGGCCGGCCCATTAATATATGCATATTGAGCAGGGGCAGGGGGCCTGAGCAAAAGTGGCCTCACTTGTTTTCAGGTGTGTTTCACCAGTGTACACTAATCCTGCATTTGTTTAACCCCCCCCCAACCCCCTTTTTTATAACAGTAGGTAGTTCTGGTTAGGACATAGTTTCTGTAGTCTCTTTCTGCACTTGTCTTCCCTCTTTCTGTACCTTTCCTGCCTGTTTTTGCTCCTCGCTTGCCTCTTTCTGTACTATTCTTGCTTCTTTCTACATCTCTGTTGCTTCTTTCAGCAATTCTCTTGCCTCTTTGTGCACTTCCCTTGCCTGTTTCTGCACTTCTCTTGCCTCTTTCTGCACCCCTGTTGCTTCATTCTGCACTTTCCATGCTTCTTTCTGCACCTGTCTTGCTTCTTTCTGCACCCCTGTTATCTCTTTATGTACCTCTTTTGCCTCTTTCTGCACTTTTCTTGCCTTTTTCTGCACCTCTCTTCCCTCTTTCTGCACGTCTGTTGCCTCTTTCTGCACCTCATTTGCTTCTTTGTGCACCCCTGTTGTCTCTTTCAGCACTCGTCCTCCCTCTTTCTGTATCTTTCCTGCCTGTTTTTGCATCTCACTTGCCTCTTTCTGCACTTTTTTTGCTTCTTTCTACACCTCTGTTGCTTCTTTCAGCAATTCTCTTGCCTCTTTGTGCACTTCTCTTGCCTGTTTCTGCACCTCTCTTGCCTCTTTTTGCACATCTGTTGGCTCTTTCTGCACCTCACTTGCTCCTTTCTACACTTCCTTGCCTCTTTCTGCTCCCCTGTTGCTTCATTCTGCACTTTCCATGCTTCTTTCTGCACCTGTCTTGCTTCTTTCTGCACCCCTGTTGTCTCTTTATGTACCTCTTTTGCCTCTTTCTGCACTTTTCTTGCCTTTTTCTGCACCTCTCTTCCCTCTTTCTGCACGTCTGCTGCCTCTTTCTGCACCTCATTTGCTTCTTTCTGCACCCCTGTTGTCTCTTTCTGCACTCGTCTTCCCTCTTTCTGTACCTTTCCTGCCTGTTTTTGCATCTCACTTGCCTCTTTCTGCACTTTTCTTGCTTCTTTCTACACCTCTGTTGCTTCTTTCAGCAATTCTCTTGCCTCTTTGTGCACTTCTCTTGCCTGATTCTGCACTTCTCTTGCCTCTTTCTGCACCCCTGTTGCTTCATTCTGCACTTTCCATGCTTCTTTCTGCACCTGTCTTGCTTCTTTCTGCACCCGTGTTGTCTCTTTATGTACCTCTTTTGCCTCTTTCTGCACTTTTCTTGCCTTTTTCTGCAGTTCTCTTCCCTCTTTCTGCACGTCTGTTGCCTCTTTCTGCACCTCATTTGCTTCTTTCTGCACCCCTGTTGTCTCTTTCTGCACTCGTCTTCCCTCTTTCTGTACCTTTCCTGCCTGTTTTTGCTCCTCACTTGCCTCTTTCTGCACTTTTCTTGCTTCTTTCTACACCTCTGTTGCTTCTTTCAGCAATTCTCTTGCCTCTTTCTGCACTTCTCTTGCCTGTTTCTGCACTTCTCTTGCCTCTTTCTGCACCCCTGTTGCTTCATTCTGCACTTTCCATGCTTCTTTCTGCACCTGTCTTGCTTCTTTCTGCACCCCTGTTGTCTCTTTATGTACCTCTTTTGCCTCTTTCTGCACTTTTCTTGCCTTTTTCTGCACCTCTCTTCCCTCTTTCTGCACATCTGTTGCCTCTTTCTGCACCTCACTTGCTCCTTTCTACACTTCTCTTGCCTCTTTCTGCACCCCTGTTGCTTCATTCTGCACTTTCCATGCTTCTTTCTGCACTCCTGTTGTCTCTTTATGTACCTCTTTCTGCACTTTTCTTGCCTTTTTCTGCAGTTCTCTTCCCTCTTTCTGCACGTCTGTTGCCTCTTTATGCACTCGTCTTCCCTCTTTCTGTACCTTTCCTGCCTGTTTTTGCATCTCACTTGCCTCTTTCTCCACTTTTCTTGCTTCTTTCTACACCTCTGTTGCTTCTTTCAGCAATTCTCTTGCGTCTTTGTGCACTTCTCTTGCCTGTTTCTGCACCTCTCTTGCCTCTTTTTGCACCTCTGTTGGCTCTTTGTGCACCCCACTTGCTCCTTTCTACACTGCTCTTGCCTCTTTCTGCACCCCTGTTGCTTCATTCTGCACTTTCCATGCTTCTTTATGCACCTGTCTTGCTTCTTTCTGCACCCCTGTTGTCTCTTTATGTACCTCTTTTGCCTCTTTCTGCACTTTTCTTGCCTTTTTCTGCAGTTCTCTTCCCTCTTTCTGCACGTCTGTTACCTCTTTCTGCACCTCATTTGCTTCTTTCTGCACCCCTGTTGTCTCTTTATGCACTCGTCTTCCCTCTTTCTGTACCTTTCCTGCCTGATTTTGCATCTCACTTGCCTCTTTCTGCACTTTTCTTGCTTCTTTCTACACCTCTGTTGCTTCTTTCAGCAATTCTCTTGCCTCTTTGTGCACATCTCTTGCCTGTTTCTGCACTTCTCTTGCCTCTTTCTGCACCCCTGTTGCTTCATTCTGCACTTTCCATGCTTCTTTCTGCACCCGTCTTGCTTATTTCTGCACCCCTGTTGTCTCTTTATGTACCTCTTTTGCCTCTTTCTGTACTTTTCTTGCCTTTTTCTGCACTTCTCTTCCCTCTTTCTGCATGTCTGTTGCCTCTTTCTGCACCTCATTTGCTTCTTTCTGCACCCTTGTTGTCTCTTTCTGCACTTGTCTTCCCTCTTTCTGTACCTTTCCTGCCTGTTTTTGCATCTCACTTGCCTCTTTCTGCACTTTTCTTGCTTCTTTCTACACCTCTGTTGCTTCTTTCAGCAATTCTCTTGCCTCTTTGTGCACTTCTCTTGCCTGTTTCTGCACTTCTCTTGCCTCTTTCTGCACCCCTGTTGCTTCATTCTGCACTTTCCATGCTTCTTTCTGCACCTGTCTTGCTTCTTTCTGCACCCCTGTTGTCTCTTTATGTACCACTTATGCCTCTTTCTGCACTTTTCTTGCCTTTTTCTGCACCTCTCTTCCTTATTTCTGCACCCCTCCTGCCTTTTTCTGTACCTCTCTTGCCTCTTTGTGCACCCATCCTACCTTTTTCTGCACCCCTCTTGCCTCTCTCTCCACCCCTCTTCCCTCTTTCTGCCCCTGTGTTGCTTCTTTCTGCACCTCACTTGCCTCTTTCTGCACTTCACTTGCTTCTTTCTGCACCTCTCTTGCCTCTTTCAGCACCTGAGTTGCTTCTTTCTGTACTTCTCTTGCCTCCTTCTGCACCTCTCTTGCATCTTTTGCACCTCTGTTGGCTCTTTCTGCACCTCACTTGCTCCTTTCTACACTTCTCTTGCCTCTTTCTGCACCCCTGTTGCTTCATTCTGCACTTTCCATGCTTCTTTCTGCACCTGTCTTGCTTCTTTCTGCACCCCTGTTGTCTCTTTATGTACCTCTTTTGCCTCTTTCTGCACTTTTCTTGCCTTTTTCTTGCAGTTCTCTTCCCTCTTTCTGCACGTCTGTTGCCTCTTTCAGCACCTCATTTGCTTCTTTCTGAACCCCTGTTGTCTCTTTCTGCACTCGTCTTCCCTCTTTCTGTACCTTTCCTGCCTGTTTTTGCATCTCACTTGCCTCTTTCTGCACCTTTTCTTGCTTCTTTCTACACCTCTGTTGCTTCTTTCAGCAATTCTCTTGCCTCTTTGTGCACTTCTCTTGCCTGTTTCTGCACTTCTCTTGCCTCTTTCTGCACCCGTTGCTTCATTCTGCACTTTCCATGCTTCTTACTGCACCTGTCTTGCTTCTTTCTGCACCCTGTTGTTTCTTTATGTACCTCTTTTGCCTCTTTCTGTACTTTTCTTGCCTTTTTCTGCACCTCTCTTCCCTCTTTCTGCACGTCTGTTGCCTCTTTCTGCACCTCATTTGCTTCTTTCTGCACTCCTGTTGTGTCTTTATGCACTCGTCTTCCCTCTTTCTGAACCTTTCCTGCCTGTTTTTGCATCTCACTTGCCTCTTTCTGCACTTTTCTTGCTTCTTCTTACACCTCTGTTGCTTCTTTCAGCAATTCTCTTGCCTCTTTGTGCACTTCTCTTGCCTGTTTCTGCACTTCTCTTGCCCCTTTCTGCACCCCTGTTGCTTCATTCTGCATTTTCCATGCTTCTTTCTGCACCTGTCTTGCTTCTTTCTGCACCACTGTTGTCTCTTTATGTACCTCTTTTGCCTCTTTCTGCACTTTTCTTACGTTTTCTGCACTCTCTTCCTCTTTCTGCACGTCTGTTGCCTCTTTCTGCACCACATGTGCTTCTTTCTGCACCCCTGTTGTCTCTTTATGCACTCGTCGTCCCTCTTTCTGTACCTTTCCTGCCTGTTTTTGCATCTCACTTGCCTCTTTCTGCACTTTTTCTTGCTTCTTTCTACACCTCTGTTGCTTCTTTCAGCAATTCTCTTGCCTCTTTGTGCACTTCTCTTGCCTGTTTCTGCACTTCTCTTGCCTCTGTCTGCACCCCTGTTGCTTCATTCTGCACTTTCCATGCTTCTTTCTGCACCTGTCTTGCTTCTTTCTGCACCCGTGTTGTCTCTTTATGTACCTCTTTTGCATCTTTCTGCACTTTTCTTGCCTTTTTCTGCACCTCTCTTCCCACTTTCTGCACGTCTGTTGCCTCTTTCTGCACCTCATTTGCTTATTTCTGCACCCCTGTTGTCTCTTTCTGCACTCGTCTTCCTCTTTCTGTACCTTTCCTGCCTGTTTTTGCATCTCACTTGCCTCTTTCTGCACTTTTCTTGCTTCTTTCTACACCTCTGTTGCTTCTTTCAGCAATTCCTCTTTCGCACTTCCTTTGCTGCACTCCTCTTGCCTCTTTCTGCACCCGTGCTTCACTCTGCACTTTCCATGCTTCTTACTACACTTCTCTTGCCTCTTTCTGCACCCCTGTTGCTTCATTCTGCACTTTCCATGCTTCTTTCTGCACCTGTCTTGCTTCTTTCTGCACCACTGTTGTTTCTTTATGTACCTCTTTTGCCTCTTTTCTGTACTTTTTCTTGCCTTTTTCTGCACCTCTCTTACCCTCTTTCTGCACGTCTGTTGCCTCTTTCTGCACCTCATTTGCTTCTTTCTGCACCCTGCTGTGTCTTTATGCACTCGTCTTCCCTCTTTCTGTACCTTTCCTGCCTGTTTTTGCATCTCACTTGCCTCTTTCTGCACTTTTCTTGCTTCTTGTCTACACCTCTGTTGCTTCTTTCAGCAATACTCTTGCCTCTTTGTGCACTTCTCTTGCCTGTCTCTGCACTTCTCTTGCCTCTGTCTGCACTCCTGTTGCTTCATTCTGCACTTTCCATGCTTCTTTCTGCACCTGTCTTGCTTCTTTCTGCACCCCTGTTGTCTCTTTATGTACCTCTTTTGCCTCTTTCTGCACTTTTCTTGGCCTTTTTCTGCAGCTCCCTTCCCTCTTTCTGCTCGTCTGTTGCCTCTTCCTGCACCTCATTTGCTTCTTTCTGCACCCCTGTTGTCTCTTTTATGCACTCGTCTTCCCTCTTTCTGTACATTTCCTGCCTGTTTTTGCATCTTCACCTGCCTCTTTCTGCACTTTTCTTGCTTCTTTACTACACCGCTGTTGCTTCTTTCAGCAATTCTCTTGCCTCTTTGTGCACTTCTCTTGCCTGTTCTACCTTCTTGCTCTTTGCACCTCTGTTGCTCTTTCTGCACCTCACTTGCTCCTTTCCACACTTCTCTTGCCTCTTTCTGCACCCCTGTTGCTTCATTCCGAACTTTCCATGCTTCTTTCGGCACCTGTCTTGCGTCTTTCTGTACCCGTGTTGTCGCTTTATGTACCTCTTTTGCCTCTTTCTGCACTTTTCTTGCCTTTCTGCAGTTCTCTTCCTCTTTCTGCACGTCTGTTGCCTCTTTCTGCACCTCATTTGCTTCTTTCTGCACCCCTGTTGTCTCTTTCTGCACCCGTCGTCCCTCTTTCTGTACCTTTCCTGCCTGTTTTTGCATCTGCACTTGCCTCTTTCTGCACTTTTCTTGCTTCTTGTTACACCTCTGTTGCTTCTTTCAGCAATTCTCTTGCCTCTTTGTGCACTTCTCTTGCCTGTTTCTGCACTTCTCTTGCTCTCTTTCTGCACCCCTGTTGCTTCATTCTGCATTTTCCATGCTACTTTCTGCACCTGTCTTGCTTCTTTCTGCACCCCTGTTGTCTCTTTATGTACCTCTTTGCCTCTTTCTGCACTTTTCTTGGCTTTTCTGCACCTCTCTTCCCTCTTTCTGCACGTCTGCTGCCTCTTTCTGCACCTCATGTGCTTCTTTCTGCACCCCTGTTGTCTCTGAATGCACTCGTCTTCCCTCTTTCTGTACCTTTCCTGCCTGTTTTTGCATCTCACTTGCCTCTTTCTGCACTTTTCTTGCTTCTTTCTACACCTCTGTTGCTTCTTTCAGCAATTCTCTTGCCTCTATGTGCACTTCTGCTTGCCTCGTTTCTGCACCTCTCTTGCCTCTTTCTGCACCTCTGTTGCTTCTTTCTGCACTTTCCATGCTTCTTTCTGCACCTGTCTGCTTCTTTCTGCAC